>SJYA01003046.1:1238687-1369563 GCA_006410615.1 Neotragus moschatus
TCACTATGTGTGTAATACCAAACTTCAAAATGATTTGTTGTCCATAAGATACGCTTTCCTGGGGAAAAAGAAAACGAGGTCATTGGGAGAAATCTGTGTTATCAGTGGGAGACTACTATTTAAATAATGGATGAAGGATATTTACAGTGAAAGCTATATGGTCAAAAATAACGACATGTCTATATGTTATTTTTGAGAAATCTTTTCAAGCTACAAACATTAGGTGAAAAAGCAAGATGTAAAGCAGTGTGAGTTATATTTCTTCACTAGCAAGTGTTTTCTTCTTTATTTTAGAGGAAATAAAACAAACCAGAGAGGAAAAAAAACATGTTAAAAATTGAGAGAATCAGTGAGCAACTTGTTAATATTCCTCTTTGTAATTTCCACTCCTATACATGGAGTTAGCATTTTTAGAAACGAATGAGTTTAGTCTTTTTGACTTGCCAGTCATTCTAATTAGGATGCTTTTGTCTGTAAGAAACAGAAAACTTGATTCAAAGTGATTTAGATAAAGAAAGAAAAGTATTATCTCTTGCTATAAAATTATAGAAATAAAGTTGTTTCCAGGGTTGGTCAAATCTGTAGTTGCAGCAGTGTTGTCAGAGTCTTAGCTTGTTTTTTGTCTCTTTGCTTTACATATCTGTTTCATCTTGTTTTCCACATGGTTGTAAGATGACTATAAAAGGTACTCTTCACTCAAGCCTCAGTTTCCCTTAGTCTGCTTGGGTCACTTGTCTGCCTTTGAACCAAGACTACCCACCCGGAAGGAATGCTGTAAACTGAATGATTTGGACTACCCCTTAAAGTGGAAAGTAGGGGAGTCAGCCGGTGCATGCCCACTGCCTGCTTGAAGCCTGGATTTTCAAATAGCATACCCATCACTCATGTTTCCTGGTATTGCCTTTAGATGATGGTGTGGTCATATCAAAGAGCGTATTAAGTGCTTGTCAGACAGTATGGTCCGTTACATGCCTGTCTAGTTAGTGCTGAGTGTCTTCCTATGTTCTTTTATATGATTTATAGCGTCTTATCTTTATGTGCTTTAATCTCCCATGTTAGGAAGACTATAATAGTGACAGAGCTTTTGTTTTTCTGATGTTGGTTTTTTATGTTTTAATTGATGCTTTTATGAATTGTTTCCTAAAATTATTTTTTAGTGCCTCAGTTCATTAGTCTAATTATTTCCCTCTAATTGATGCCCTGAAAAATAACTTGTTTTCCATTTCAGAATAAGTTTTACATCGAAACCAAGCTTAACAGAGACTTAAAAGATGACCTTATAAAGCTGTTTACCGAACATGTTGCAGAAAAGCACATTTACAGCCTAATGCGTAAGTGTTCGTCTTGTAGGGATGACGTGACACTAGCAGGTTTTCCTTTTTGAATCAGAGAGCATTGGCATCTGAACCCCAGTGCTGACGTCTTGCGAATCATATCACAAGAAGTGTTAAAGCCTCATTCTATAGCGGGACACTGAGGAATTGAAATGTGACTTGAAGGTCACCCAGTGAGCTGGGAGAAGCCAGGCTCTGAACAGTGCCTTCGTAGCTGGAGTGATACTTGCTGCCTCTTGTTTTCCTCTGACATTGGGGGAAATATTATTAATATTAAGGAGTTCATTTGCCCATAATTTTGTTACCGGTAATTCTAGAAGGATAATGTTAATATTTTGAAATAGCACACTATCCTCTCAGTTTCCTTATTTTTATTAAAAAAAAGCTTATGAGAATTAACCATATGTTTGTCCCTTCTCTCAAGCTACAGCTCCCTCAAATTCCCATTTTGTTTTACTTAAAAAGGGGGTTCAACTAGAAAATTTTACTTTTTAAAGACTTTCTATAAACAATTTTAAGTGGAGAGGATTTTATTGAAATGTTATATCTTTTTGTAACTGAATGTGATTATTTTCAATGAATTCATTGCAAATTTGTATTCATTTTATGTTTAATCTGTGAATTTATCATTTCCTTATATAGCTATCAAGTTTGACATAGGTGGTTATAGTTAGGTAGAAGTTATTTGCAAATGTATGTATTTGACGACATAATGACTATGTAATTGAACCTGTAGAGTTAGTTGGGAATAAGACAATAGCTCAGTTGGTAAAGAATGCACCTGCAATGCAGGAGCTGCTGCTGCTAAGCTGCTTCAGTCGTGTCCAACTCTGTGTGCAGCCCACCAGGCTCCCCCATCCCTGGGATTCTCCAGGCAAGAACACTGGAGTGGGTGGCCATATCCTTCTCCAGTGCATGAAAGTGAAACGTGAAACTGAAGTTGCTCAGTCGTGTCCGACTCTTTGCGACCCCGTGGACTGCAGCCTACAATGCAGGAGACCCTGGTTCAGTTCCTGGGTCAGGAAGATACCTTGGAGAAAGGCTAGGCTACCCACTCCAGTATTCTTGGGCTTCCCTGGTGGCTCAGCTGGTAAAGAATCTGCCTGCAATGCGGGAGACCTGGGTTCAGTTCCTGGATTGGAAGATCCCTTGGAGAAGGAAAAAGCTACCCACTCCAGTGTTCTGGCCTGGAGAATACTATGGACTGAGCGATTTTCACTTTCAAGACTTACTGAAAGCCAAATGACTGGTCCAAAAGTAGGAAGATGAATTAACAGAGACAGAGTCTGGGGTCATGTTGAAATTAGTAGAGTAGAAGAGACTCCAAGAAACTAAAATTTAGAATTTCAATTTTTAAACATTCCTTTTAAAGACATGATTTTTCTGCAGTGCCTACCATTTGTTAGCCTTTGAATTTATCTATGCCATTCAAAATTATAACTATCTACTGATGATAAAATCAGAAGGAAAAACTAGAACCAGCAACCCTGTGGCCTTCAGTACATGAATTCAAATGTAACACACATTGCATGTTTGAAACTACAGAAATGTTGAACAAGTGAGATGGCATTTCCATTTTTAAAAAGGTGTGAATAGAAAAAACAATTTAATAGTTTGACAAGCCTGGCTTAGACTAAAATTACTCCAAGTTTCATGAGTATTTGTTAGTTAATATGTGGTGATTTGGGGGAAAGGGAAACGATTGAGGGAGTTAAAGATGAGGGAGTTAGAGAACTTTCATTCCCCAAATGTAAGTGTTTTAAATCATGAACTTAATGCAAAGTATTTATAGCTCATTCACTTAAGTACCCAGAGAAGGCAATGGCAACCCACTCCAGTACTCTTGCCTAGAAAAGCCCATGGACGGAGGAGCCTGGTAGGCTGCAGTCCATGCGGTCGCTAAGAGGCGGGTGTGACTGAGCGACTTCACTTTCACCTTTCACTTTCATGCACTGGAGAAGGAAATGGCAGCCCCACTCCAGTTTTCTTGCTAGAGAATCCCAGGGACGGGGGAGCCTAGTGGGCTGCCGTCTGTGGGGTCACACAGAGTTGGATACGACTGAAGCGACCTAGCAGCAGCAGCAGCACTTAAGTACCATGAGTACTGTTGCTTTAATAAAGCTTTGCTTATTTTCAGAACCTCCATCAATTGAATCATTTCCGTCAGTGTTTCAACAGACATTCAGATATTTACTTGGTAGATGGAACTTGACTGTGATGGATTAATTTTTAAAAAGAAGAAATTTAGTGTGTAAATACTTGGTTTGTCCTCTTAAGCTGTTCTTTTCTTATCCTTGTTTATCCTTCAGTCTTTGGGTGAAATGGTGATAGAAAATGAAACCTTGACAATCAGTAAGAATTGCAGAATTTTTATAACTCGTTTTCTCTTTATTTCAGCTTTACTTTTAGAAGCCCAGTCAACACCATTTCAGGTCACACCTTCAACTATGGCAAATATTGTGAAAGGCCTGTATACTCTCAGACCAGGTAAACGTTCATCATTTGTTTAGGGGTTAGATTTGTTTGTTTATTGCAGTCCCAGCCTGATTTGTGAGCGGATAGTGTTTCTCTCTGTTTTCTGAGGCTTAATGGTATTTGGGTTTGTTACAGAAGAAAGTTGAGTAGATACTCATTATTGTGAAATGTAAACTCAGGATCTCATGTGGAAGTCGTTGTATACTAGTGAAAAGCAGATAGTTTAGGGGATACAAGAAATGGTTTGTAGGAGACACTTTAGATGCAGTTGAGTCTTGTGTCTGGCGTGAATCTCTTTCTGTTAGGTTCTCCTTTGCTTCTACCTCATACTGCAAATATGCCCAGGCACACACATTCACAGCTCCATCTTGTAAGGCCCGTTATATATCTTGCACGGAATCTAGAAGTTCTGACAAAATTATAGTCATTTCAAGGATATTTTGAGGAGGGAGATAGAATAGCAGAACCAAAAATCAAAGGTCACTGTGTTCAAGGCATGGTTTGTAAGTTATCTTGATATACGTCCTATAGTAAAAATCCTGAATTTAAAGGCTTCTCCAGATGCTTTTATACATATATTTCTGTTTATACCCCAGCACCTCAAATTTATCCCAGTGGTCTAGCCAATTAAACAACGTCCATAGGACAGAGATTGCCGAAGTTCAGGGTAGAAAATTGTTTTCTGACTGCTTGTGGTTTTCAGAGTCTCCTCTCATACTTTCTTGGGAGTGTACTTTCTCTCTGCTTAATAAACTCTTGCTACTTAAGAAAGAAAGAAAGAGAAAAAAAAGAAAAAATACTTGCTAGTCTAGAAACTTAAAGGATGCCTTTTTGACAGTAATTATCTTTTTGTGAAATTCTTGTCACTTGAGGATTGAATGAAATAGAACAGGATTTAACGAACTTAACATAGTACCTGATAATGTAATAAGCATGCTAATATTAACTGTTGTTACTGTTTTTCATTTGGGTCCAGGGGTTATTTTAATGGACTGATATCTGAATAATTTACTTACTTAATCTAAAAGATATAGCAGAATTTAGCTTACCAATTGGAAACCAAGTAAAAACTGTGGTATTAGGGATAGACTGTGATCTACCAGAAGTACCTTCTTTCTCAGCTGCTTTAAACAATTAGTGATTCCTAGAGTATTCAAATGTAATGTTACTTAAATTGGAATAAGTTCTTGCTCTCATCTTCATAATTTTTAGACATATTATTCCTACAGAATAATTATTTATATAAAATTAAAAGTATTTCCTGTGTCCAATAAACTGATGAATTTCTTTTTCTAGTTTCTTAGAATTTTAAATTTCATTTTGCTAAGTGTGGTGAAAGTGACTCATGAATTTTTCTTTTAGTGCTAGATTATGAATGATTTTTTTCTTTTATTTTGAAAGACATCCAAGTACAGTATGACAGATTTCTAAATTCTGCCTTCAAAGTGAGCAGCTTTATCAGCTCTGGCTTTTATCATTAGTAACAAAGTTACAGAATAAAACTAGTCACTAAGGGTAGAAACAGATCCATGTTTATGCAAATGCTATTTTTATCCAGGTTTGAGCTCTTGTAATAGGATTCGTACTACTTGTGAGAAGAGTTCTGTATTTGAGAATTGTCCTTTTGAAAAGGTGAATTTTATCACAGACGAACCTTTTGCTGTCCTAGCTATTTTCTGAGATACTCTTAAACTTACTTTGACATTTATTCATCTTGCCAGTACCCATTGTCTTCCTAGTTTGTTAAAGCAGTTTTAGTCACCTGACAGGTTAAGGTTAAAATATTTTAAAAGTTGAATTTTAAATGTAAAGGTTCCTTTCATTACGGTAGTGCTGATCTTTATATAATGGATGCATCTGAATCACCCATAAAGGTTTGTTAAACTGTAGATTTCTGGGCCCTAGTCCTTGGAGATTCTGATGGCGTCCTTTATTTGAATGTGTTTCCATCTAGTCTTTAGAAGCTCACTAGGAATCGTTCCCATGACCCCATCTTGCTCTTCTTCATTTAATACAAACACTTTTCATTGTTTCTTTATCTTCATTTTAATGATTGCCTGGAGTTCCGTAAAATATAAGACTGGTTTGATTCCTTGCCTTCTCTGACTTACGGGTTAGTGCTTCCCCAGGGCACTGACCTGAGACTCTTTTTAAAGCCAGTTGAACTGAGCTAGAAAAAGGGACACTGTGGAGAACATTCTGACAAAGTTTGTACACTGGGTGATTGAGTCACCTCGATAGTGTTTGTGGTGCTTGGTTTTTTTGTTGTTTGTTTTTCACCATCTCTAGTTTAGCTCTTCTCTTATTAGGCATTTTTTATTTTAACTTGCCAGTGATCCAGCATTGCATAGCATTAAATGTGTTTTGCTTTGTTTTTCTGATGTAAAGTTGTTTACTTAGATTACAGTTTTTAAATGAGCATGCTGGATTAAATACAGCATTGAAATTTTATGGGTTTTGGTATATACAGCCAGCACACACACACATGCACACGCATGCTCATGCATGCTGAGTCATTTCAGTCATGTTCTACTCTGTGCGACCCTATGAACTGTAGCTCACCAGGCTCCTCTGTCCATGGGACTCTCCAGGCAAAGATATTGGAGTGGGTTGCCATGCTCTCCTCCAGGAGATCTTCCTGACCCAGGGATTGAACACATGTCTCTCTGTTGGCAGTTGGGCTCTTGACCACTAGTGCCACCTGGGAAGCCTGTATATATATCCAAAAGGGAAAGTTTGAAAGGAGTAGATTAAAATAATCCAAGAGGACACAGAAGTAGCAGTATTTATATTTAGTGTTCACTGAGTAAGGGGAAGAGTATCCGATTTGATAAAATGCTTTATAGTAAAGATACTAATTTATCTTTGTCATGTCTAATGCAGATACTTTCCTTAGACTTCTTTTTGTCTATTTTGATGAATGAATTTTTTTCTATAGATTATTCTCTTGATCTTTTATCTTTTCCTTAATAGTTTGATTACCAGTTAATTCTCTTTCTTTCACCATTATATATGTTTAATTTGCTATAATTTAATGTGAGTCAAAGTTGGTTTATATTTTAAAAGTACTTACCTGTCATCTCTCCCACCTCCCTCCCCATTTTGATGGTACTTTAAAAATAGGTCTGCTTATTACTTCATGTACTGTTCTATTCTTAGGCCAGTGTAAATTAAATTAAAATTAAATTAACATTTAAAATTAATGTTCCACAGGGCTAAGTATTTCCACCAAATCTTTTCCTTCTGAGTCCCTCCGGCTCAGAATTCTTTGGTTATTTCCCTTGTGTTTTCTTCCACATATAGAATTTTTGAGACAGTTCATTCAAAAATTCTCTAGGGATTTTTTGTTAAATTTGGTTAAATCAGTAAAACGTAAAATATCCTCTTTCTGTAAATTCCATTTAGAAAAGAAACCTCTTTATCAGAAGGGGTTGCACTAACTTTTTCCCCTCTTTAAGTTTGGTTTAATTTATAATCTTGTTCTTTGGGAAGAAAACTTTTCCTTTTCTATTTAAATTGTATGATTTCCTTAATGAATCTTTTCCTTCCCTCACAGAGTGGGTTCAGATGGCTCCGACTCTGTTTTCTAAATTTATTCCAAACATTCTCCCTCGTGCGGTGGAGTCTGAACTGTCTGAATATGCTGCTCAAGATCAGAAGCTTCAAAGAGAACTTATACAGAATGGTTTCACGAGGCAAGTTTTCCTTTCCTTTCATGATAAAATGTGTCTATTTCCTTAGGCCAGTTTGGCTTGGTGTAGTGGGGAGGGACTCCAGGTTCTTAGAATGGGAGACATCTTCCCGCCGATAGGGCCAGTGCTGAGGTGGTGAGCTCCTTGTCTGTGAAAGTGTTGAAGCTGGGTTTTGACTTTATGGGAGCTGCTCTTAAGTAGATTTTGAAGAAGGAATTTCTCATTGGGTGGGCAGTTAGTCTGGGCAGCCTCCGAAGAGCTCTTCCAACTTTGATCCTCTTATACTCATTTTGAATATTTGGAAAAACCTTGTTAAAATTTTATGATCAGTTATAAGGTACATTTATGACTAAACTAGCAAAGAATTAGTTTTATGACTAAACTGGTAAGGAGGCTTTAGATTGTGTTTTTTGTATTTCCATACTTTCCACTAAATTCTAGTCGTTTCTTCTTAAAAAGTAGGGTATCATTTATATGTGTCCACAAAATTCACCTCCCTTGATTTTGATATAAACACTTTGCTAATGTGTCTAAAAGTTGCAATTCAGTATCCTGGCTTTATCCCAGAAAATCTTTCAAAGTGTGTATTTTCAACAAAAATTACGCAAAAATTTTGTGATTCCGCATGGGAAAGCACCCTGTTCTGTAATCAGATCATTGGAGGGTATAGTAGAACTTCATAACTTTCATAATCCTTCCCCTCTCCTTAGCACAGTTGCATGTCTTCTCTTATTTGAATCCCTCACATCAAAGGGAGAAAGTTGTGGAGAGAAAGACACCTGGGTTCCTCCCTGAGGCGTAGTTGTGACCACAAAGAGTGGTTGGGGATTGACTCACTTCTCTGGCTTGGGCAGGGGATGGCCACACTCTTTCACAGTTTCTGAGGCCACATTCAGTCTCAGAACACCAGCCTTGATCAAGATCACTGTTTCTAAGTTTCTTATTTCAGCACCAGTTAGAAAAGAAAGCAGATCCTTTGTTCTTTGTTGGCCCATGGATTGGCGTGGATTCCCTTTGTGTCCCAGTGGCATCTGTATTCATGTGGTAGAGGGGCCACCGAGTAACCCATCGGTCATTATCCACCTCATGGGCAGCTGACACTGGAAGGGCTCAGTCAGCTATCAGGAGGAAGCTATGTAGACAGGCCCACGAGCCCACCTTCTCTGTGGCAAGTGAGGGGAACAGAAGGCCGTGGGAGAGTCTGCATGCCAGCAGCTGGCTTTTCTCCCTGATGTCCAGTGGTCGGGTGTCTTCTGACATCAGCTGTAGTATTTCTAACCGTGATACTATTTTCATACACAGAATGAGGCCATTTAATGCTATAGTAATTTTACTTACACAGTTTTGAAGAGCTGATACAGGTTTCTTTTTTTTAAATAAAGATATTAAAAAGCATACACTGAGAAGTTTTACTCCTGCCTGTCTCCTTGTCTGCTCTCAGCCATTAGGTGACCATTTTTTATTATTTTGTACGAGCCCCTCCAACGTTTATATCATAGACAGATATAAGCAAGCACAATATATATTCTTAGTTTTATTCCTTTCTTACACATTCTGTTGTGTAGATGTAGTATAACTTATGTAACCATAGTTACATAGTTATAACCATAACCATAACCATAGTCCCCTATAGATGGCAAATTGAATCATTTCCAGAGAATGGTGCGTGCATAATTTTTCATCCTGGTTGTTAGTATGTTTGGAGAGTAAATTCCCTTAAGTTAGATTGCTGAGTCAAGAGTAAATGCAGTGGTCATTTTGGTTAATATTGCCTACAGCCCTCAACAGGGGACTGTGCCACTTTGTGCATTCACTAAGTGAAGTGCCTGTTCTTCATGTCCTTGCCTGTGGAGTATGTTGTTCACACTGCCAATCCGGAAGGTGAAAAATAATTACTTAGAGTTCGTTTCATTTGTGTTTCTCTTATTATGAGTGAGGCTGGGCATATTTTCCTGTGTTTATATTTCTTTTCCTGTAAACGGTTTCTGCTTTTTTGCTCGTTTTTCAGTTTGATTGTCTTTTTTTCTTGGTTTCTAGGAGCTCTTTCTATAGTGAAGAGATTGTTTGCCCAAAATGAGTTTTTTTCTCAGTTTCTTTTGACTTTGCTTATGGTGGGTTTTTTGTTTGTTTGTTTGTTTTATTTGAAGTCATGTGGAAGTTTTTTTTATTTTATGTAACTAACTTTATCAAGTTTTTTCTTTATGGCTTATGCATTCTGAATTATAGTTAAAAGTTTTTTCTTGAAATGTTTTAAAAATTAATGCAGAATAAACTGAGTATAGCTTTTATGTTTTTTCCTAGGCTCACCATGATTTTGAATTATTTTATGCTTTTTTTCCCATGTTATCTTTGAATGTTTGCTTTTAATTTTAGAGATGAGCTTATTGATGCTTTTAACAAACAGCCCTCTGAAGGCTTTTATTTCTGTGAACAGTGTAGGAAATCTTGTAGATTTCTCTGAACACCTGAATTCACCTTACAGAAGAGTGTGGAACACATCCAGAGATGTTTTCTTAATCCTAATTTTCAAGCTGGAGTAGGAGAACAGGGTGCAGGACCGTTTGATGTGTCCTTGCTCTTAGGTTAAATCTGCTTGGGATGAGTTGAGGCACTGACTCGATAAATAATCTCAGGTAAGGTTGCCTTTGAACGTGAAGGACTAGCCTGGCACTGTTCTAATAAGGTTAGGATGGTCAGGTGCTTTCATTCATATGAAATTTAAATGCTAGTATTCCAGAAGATGATAAAAATGTTTTATTTTACAAACTGAGTTGAGCTATTTCTGTTAACATATTATTCTACATTTATTCTGAAGATTAAAGGCTGCCTCATGACTTACTCTGTTGGGTGATTTGCACAGGGTAGGACCTGCCTTCAGCAGACATTCTGAACTGCTGGGCTGGCTCAGACCAGTCAGAAAGGGTGTGCACACACCGTATACTTAGCAGCTGACGGCAGTGACCTATGCTTCCAGCACTTGTGTATGGACCTTCCATACTCTGTTCCTGCCAAACTTGATGCTGCCTTTGATCATTATTTGGGTAGAATTGTTTTGAAGAAATGGTGTCCACTGATGCAAAAAATATCATATAAGCTGTCTAACAAAAATTCTGTTACTGGCAGCCTTCATATGAGCAATTGTTTTATGGTTTGTGTCTAGCCAGTCACATGATTCTTGTTCGGCTTTGCAAGCTATTTTTTCATTTAAGGCTGTATTCCATTTACATGATGTAGGGTATGACAGTGCATTGCTTTAATGTGGTTGGCACAGTCTTTGAAATGTTTTAAAATAGTGAATATTGTCAAATATATTGTCTTTGTAGTTAATGGACAGATGCTTATTTGAGTTGGAGTTTATGTGAAGCATCTTTAGGGCATAGAAATGCAGTATGGACTTATTTAAAAGCTAGAAGTAACATACCAGCTAAAAGCAGTATTTTTTTTTTTTTAGCATGTTACCTGCATAGTTGAATTGCCTACTGGGGGAAGGGCAGGTTGTTGTCTGCTGTTGTCAAAGATTACATTATGGAAGATAAAGCTTACTAGGGAGTTTCTAACACACAGGCCCTCAGATGGAGCAGCCTCATTCAAACCCATCTATGGGCCTCTTCAAAGCATGTGCCAAATAGCTTTTAAAGGCAAGTAAACCGTTCTTGCTGAGTGATTGTTACCTGGATTTCTCAAACAAAGTAGAACCTTGTTAGGGGTATTGTTCTTTTAGCTGAGACTGTCACTCCAGGATCGGGGCTTTTTCAATAGTAGCCTGGGTCTGGTTGAGGGCAGCTGACTTAATAGTGTTATCGGATAGTGGTTTAACAGCCTCACGTACATCATACTGACATTCTTTGTGCCTCCTGTTGTTTTCATATCCGTATTTTTCTCCTGTATTTTAGTGTGTTTCATTAAAAAAAATTTTTGGAGGGGTGGGAATGAAGTTTGTTTATAGAAGTCTAAGTTCCAAATTCAAGATCCATCCTGTGTCTTCCTTTTTGATCAGCATTGATTTACTTGTTTCAGAGTACTTGGTGAATGCTGCTGTGATGATGTTACGTACCTCTCTTCATAGTTCTTCAGGCGCTCTGTCTACCAGCCCTAATCCCTTGAATCTATTTTGTCACCTCTACTATATTATCATAAGGGATTAGATTTAGGTCTTACCTGAATGGCCTAGTGATTTTCCCTATTTTCTTCAATTTAAGCCTGAATTTTGTAATCAGGAACTCATGATCTGATTTCATTCCAGTCCCAAAGAAGGGCAGTGCCAGAGAATGTTCACACTACTGTACAATTGCTTTCATTTCACATGCTAGCAAAGTAATGCTCAAAATCCTTCAAGCTAGGCTTCAGCCATACATGAACTGAGATCTTCCACATGTACAAGCTGGGTTCAGAAGAGGCGGAGGAACCAGAGATCAGATTGCCAACATGTGTTGATCATAGAGAAAGGAAGGGCTTGCCTGGTAGCTCAGCTGGTAAAGAAGCCACCTGCAGTGCAGGAGACTTGAGTCTGATCCCTGGGTTGGGAAGATCCCCTGGAGGAGGGCATGGCGACCCACTCCAGTATTGTCGGGAGAATCCTCACAATTGGGGACAGAGAAGCCTGAGAGTCGGACATGACCGAGAGACCAAGCACAGAACGGAAAAAGCAAGGGAATTCCAGGAAAACATCTGCTTCACTGATTACACTAAAGCCTTTGATTGTGTGGATCACAACAAACTGTGGAAAATTCGTAAAAAGATGGGAATACCAGACCACCTTACTTGTCTTCTGAGAAACCTGTATGCAGGTCAAGAAGCAACAGTTAGAACCAGACTGGTTCAAAATTGGCAAAGGAGTACATCTAGGTTATATATTATATATTATCACTCTGCAGAGTACATCATGTGAAATGCCAGGCTGGATGAATCACAAGCTGTAATCACAGTTGCTGGAAGAAATGTCAATAACCTCAAATATGCCAGTGATACCACTCTAATGGCAAAAAGGGAAGAAGAACTAAAAAATTTATCGATGAAAGTGAAAGGGGAGAGTGAAAAAGCTGGCTTAAAACTCAGCCTTCAAAAAACTAAGATCATGGCATACAGTCCTATCACTTCATGGCAAATAGAAGGGGAAAAAGTGAAAACAGCAACAGATTTTTTCTTAGACTCCTAAATCATGGTGACTGCAGCCGTGAAATTAAAAGATGTTTACTCCTTGGAAGGAAAGCTGTGAGAAACCTGAACAGCATAATAAAAAGCAGAGACATCACTTTGCCAACAAAAATCTGTATAGTTAAACCTATGGTTTTTGCAGTAGTCATATGTGGATGTGAGAATTGAACTATAAAGAAGGTTGAGCACCAAATAATGGATGCTTTTGAAATTGTGGTGCTGGAGAAGACTCTTAGAGTCCCTTGGACAGCAAGGAGACCCAACCAGTCCATCTTAAAGGAAATCAGTCCTGAATATTCATTGGAAGGACTGATGCTGAAACTCCAGTACTTTGACCACCTGATGCTAAGAGCTGACTCTTTGGAAAATACCCTGATACTGGGAAAGATTGAAGGCAAAAGGAGAAAGGGGGCAACAGAGGATGAGATGGTAATATAGCACCACCAATTCAGTGGACATAAATGTGAACAAACTTTGGGAAAGATTGAAGGATAGGGAGGCCTGCTGTGCTGCAGTCCATGGGGTCGCAATGAGTCAGACACGACTTAGTGTCAGAACAGCATCAAAGCTGTGATGATACCACTGTAAGATTCTCAGCTGGCTTTGGCCAAATAGTGCATTAACAATAGAGCTGTTCAAAAGCAGCATTAGGGTGGATCTGTTTAGAATTTGTTAGGCTGTCTAAACCTAGTTCGTGCTAAGTTTTTCTCTAAAAGCTCGGCCAAGAGAAAAATCCTTCAGAGACCATTTGGTGTGTTCTCTTTCTTTTGGTCCTTAAGGCTCCTCATCCAGCTTAGCAAGAGGTTTCTGTCCTGGTCTTGATTGTAACCAGAGAAAGTGGGAAACTTTGGTAATCTGGAAGATTACACAAAAGCATGAAATAAATACTTGGGCTAGCATTTTAATCCATCTGTGGAGGCTGTTTATGCACTGATTTGATAATTCAGTAAATATTTTGTTTTTCTACTCTGCGCTTAGATACTGCTTCTAAATACTGTGTGAACAAGACAGGCAGAGTTCCTATTTTTATGGAGCTTATACTTTGCTGTTGGGAGATAAATAGCAAACATGTAACCAAATTATTTTGAATAATAATAAGTGCTACACAGAAAGACGGAATATAGGATAGAGAGTACCTGACTAGCGCATGCACGAGGGGCTGTTCCCCTCACTTAGTGATGTATGCCCCTGAGGAGAGTTCCAGCTAAACAGTAAGGAGATAGTCATGTGGCTAACTTGGGAGAAGAGTGTTGCAGGTATAGAAAAAAGTACAGAAGAGCTAACATGTCCAAGGGACAGAAAGAAAGCCAGAGTGGCTGAAGTATAGTGAACAGAGAGAGCAAATGGGTGTGAAGAGGTAGATAAGAGCCATAACTCACAGGGCTGGGAAAATAAATTGGAATTAGAATTGATTTTTTTTTTTAACTGTTGTAGAAAGCCACGAAGGGCTTTTATTCAGAGACTTGAAATCATCTTAAACATGCTTTTAAAACTTAAGATAGCTCTGGCTCTTGCCTGGACTAATTCTAAGATCTTGCAGTGGTATAGGGGAGAGGGGATAGTGGATTGGGATTGGCATTGTAGCTGTGGGGTTGAGCAGTGGTTGATTTGGGGTTAGGTCTTGAGACAGAATGCTCCAGAGTGGGGCAAAGAGAGGAATCAAGGATGAGCTAGGGTTGGGGCCTGAGTAGTTGGGTGGATGGTCGTGCAGTTTACTGTGGGGGTGAATGCATCCTGCCCGTGGAAAATTTGCAGAACGTGGAAGTCATCCAGGTGTGACGGTGGTGATGAGAAATCTGGACCTTACAAGACCGAAGTGTCAGGAGGGAACCAGAGCTGGAGATAGAAATCTGGGAGCCACTGGCATAAGGATCGTATTTCAAGTCGCAGGACTGGTATGACCACTCTCCCAGACTAAGGGAGAAGTTCGTGGAGGAGGAGAGAAAGTGGCCAAGGACAGAGCGTTGGGCAGAACTTGGAGTGTTTCAAGAAGGAGGAGGTCAACCGAGTAAATGCTGCTGAGACTGAGGAAGAAAAAGCTAGTGGACTGGTTATTATTACTCATTATTTAGACATTTTAGTCATTTGTCTGGGCTATTGTCTTAAGAAACCGCAGAGACAAACGGAGGATTTACAAATAGCATAGAACTCTCGTTTTCCTATCTCTTAAGTGGACCTCGAACTTCTGTAGGTATTTAGGTAATACTGTAGGTATTTAAGGTGAACTGGTTACTGTATGTAAAGGTTCATGTTTTGTCTGCAAGAAGGGTATTCATTAAGATTTCTGAGATTTTTTCAAAATCTTTAAGCAGTTTTCATTCCCATAGTAGGGCTCTTAGGGGAAGATTTTGATTTATTCTATTTCATAGTTGAAATTTGCCCTATTATATGCAATTCACCAGGGATGTTGTTAATAGAGCCTAGATTGGTCTTCAAAGACAGATTAGTCTGAACCAGTTTCTAGGACCCGTCTTTATAGGTAATCCTTCCTTCATTTAATGGCTTCCTATATTTAAAAGGTAGCACCTTTTAGCTAAGCCTGTTCAGGTTATAAGTGACTCAGCTGCTGTTTACAAGTTTAATGTCAATTTTAAAATAGTTGTTAAAATTGAAAAACCTACTCTGCTTCCATCATCAGTGATGCTAATTCATTTCTCCTCTATTTTGGTGCGTGAAGATGTCAGTCAGTTCTGGTGACTCCTTCTTTTCTTGTCCCCAGAGGTGACCAGTCCCGGAAGAGAGCTGGGGATGAGTTGACTTACAGTAAGTAATGATGCTCCTTACCACCTTTGATGGTTTTGTGATGTAAAGCAGCCACTGGCTATAATGATACCCACAGAGTTCCTGATGCTGGTCTCCAAGGGCACTGGGTGTGGTCAGGGTCAGACTGCTCTGTAAGCTGTGGCAGCTCTGAAGCCCAAGTTGCTGGTGGTAGTTCTCAGGCTGATGTCAAGAGGCTGCCAGTTCTTTCGTCTCCACTGGAATGAGGTAAGTGTCCAGACAAAGTTCTGGGTGATATGGTCCCCTTTCTCGTCATTCACAGCCACATGGTTTTGAGGTTTTTTTCCTGATCTGCTTTTGGGAGAGGGGTGAGAAGCATGTGTCAGCAGGTTTCTGCCAGTATCAGATGCTGGCTGCTGTTGATACTGCTCCCTTTCCCAAGGTTTCTTTTGTTTTTCAGACAGCTCATCAGCCTGTGCAAGTTCCAGAGGGTACAGATAGTGAATGTATTGAATGTACTTTACTTCCTGAAAAGAGGACACTGGAGCTGCAGAGACTGTGTTCAGAGCACAGCGGGGGTCCCGCAGACACTCAGGAGCCGTGTCACCGAGCTGTTCTTGGAAGAGGATGCTGGGCTTCTTACTTTGGTTTGTAATTAAAAAAAAGCTAAACTAAACTAACAAAAACAAAACAGTTGCTGCTAGACTTGGAGATGATTTCGAAATGGGACAATCTTCTAATGAGTTTATCTACAGATTCCGCGAGGAACACGCATCATGAGGAGTGACCATTGCTAAGTGAGACCCGGCAGCCAAAATCAGCAGCTTCCTCCAAAAAATACAAGAGCAGAAGAATTTTTTTTAAAGCACTTGTTTTGTTCATTTGTGGACTTAGCACTTTGGCATATTGGTTTCACACATCAAGATGTCTTTTGCTTTAAAATCAAGCAGATCATTACAAAATACAGTATTTTTCACCCATAACCAAAACGACCCCCTTAAAACAAAAAAGAGTTGGTCTTTGTTTAGCATTAGAAAGTCTTGTTACAGGAAAATGCTAACTCTGCTTTCAATATAACTCCTCCCCTCCCCCCACCCCCATCAGTTCACAACTCTTTTCTACTCTGTGCCTTGAGCTTTGTGCACTTTGCAGCTCTGTGACCATGTTGTCAAACTCACAAATGCTTCCCGAAAAAGCTGATGGTATTACAGTCTGACCCGCCAAGATGTCGGGTATGACTTCATAGCAGGCCGCTGAAATCAGTGGGGAAAGAGAAGCATGTTGCACACGGGTCAGATTTCCCCCTGCCTCGCAGTGGTGTTTTCTTGTTAAATGTTGGGGACCAACTCTTGTAGAACATTTCCATTCCTCTGTCATTTAACAGGCTCTCCCCAGCTGCTGTAGTGTTGGCATTATGCTAGTTTAGGGTTGGGCAGTACTTTAGCACTAAAGCTCCCTTTTTAATACTGTTGAGAATTACCCAGTGGTCAAAGCTGGTTCCTATGATGCTCTAGGAAGCAGATACGGTTATTAAATCCAAACATAATCAGTAGTGTGGTTTTCCTGATCAGTCTCATTTTAAGTGGGTGAGATAAGTACTTTAAAAAGTGTGCAGTCTGTATCCTTTAAAAGGTTATATCCAGGTGTCATAGAGAAGTAGCACGGCTGTTTTAAGGCCCCTTCTGGCTCTGGCCAGGCTAGACTCTGTCTCCATACACTCTCAGTGCTATTTCGTTCCTTATAAAAGACTCTGAAGCTTACCCTGTTGGTTTTGAAAGGCAAAGGAAAATAGATGCAACAAGGGGAAAATGTTTTTCTTATCAGTTTTGCTTAAATCTAAATCGAGCACATGCTTGACTCTCTTTGGCTTTGTTGGCTAAATCAGACTGATTTATCTCTTCCGAGGACTAGAGGCAAAGAAAGAAGACATACCAGGGATACTGACTGTCATACTTGTGATTTGCAGGTTGTCCATAGAATTGCCTCTGCCAGTTCTCTTGGAGAGAGCAGGCTTGGGGCGAATTCGAAGTGTAGTGTTAGGAGCAAATCAAGTCATCGAATAGAAATCCTCTGTTTGTAAAATTAGTATTCAGAGAACCAAAAGTTAAAGGTTGTCAGATTTGTTTTTTAAGTACTTATCAGCCAGAGTTGGTAGATTTTGAGGAGGGCTTTAACTTGTGCTCCTCTAATGCTGTGTGAGCATTTTGGATTGTATTGATAAACACTGAATTACTGTTACGACTGTTCACAGGCTCTCATTGTGCCCTGTACGGTTTGATTTGCCACATCATAACATTCTAATGTCAAGGAAGAATTCTCTTTTATCATGAAGTTCAAATTTTACTTAGGGGAATGCTTGCTGCAGGCTTATAAATATAACACCTGCAACCAAATTCTCTCAAGTAGTTTTAATAATAATATTTCTGAAAAGGAATGAAGTTGGAATGTTTCATTAAATGTGGATGAATTCTTCATTATCCTAGTAATGTACCCAAATGCTTTTTCTGGGAAGGAAGTATTCTTCGGCCAACAACGGAACCTTCCCTGTAAAAGCATCAGGATGTGAATTGGCATTAAAATCTTGGGATGCTTTTTGCATTGTTTAGTTAATGGGGGAATATTTTGTATTGTCTTCTTTTTATTATTATGTGTGTGTTAACAAAGTGAGCAGAGTAAAGTTTGCAGAATTTAGTCTCTCTGTAAAGTTTTGCACAGTGGCTGCAGCTCGCTATGGGTGAGGGCTTAGTGGTGCAAAGCTGTGATTGGAAGGCACTGGAGGAACACCTTCTCTCAGTGCATTCGACCTGGTTCTTACTCATCTTAGTCTTTTGAGGTATAGTGCAGTATGAAGAATTTATTTCTTTAACTCAATATTGACCTTGCTTATTTAATTGGGATTCTTAACAAAATTCTTAAGTCTGCAGTGAAGAAGTAAGAAATGCCTCCATTTTGTATTGATTAACACTCTGCCTAAAAGTATTTCCTTCACGTGTTCACTTGTATTTTTGCCAGTACAGTATGTAGTTTACACACCATAGTTAAACACTGGCTTTTTATGGGGCCCAAATCATCAAAGGCAGAAAATTGTAAAGCAGGTCGATCGTCTCATGAGTCAGCACATGTAGTTGGTTTGCCAAACGGACTAGCGTATACATGCACCCTGAAACTGGACCCTCCAGAGAAAGCCATCTCACTCACTTTGGAATGGTGACACTTAACATCAGTAGGTGATCGTTGTTTGGAGAGATGGTGCTTATTTTAAAGTTGGCATTAAGCTTCAGCATGTGTCGTCTCATATCCTTCTCTAGTCGCAGCGGCACCCGAACCTGACTGCTGTGTTTTCTGTGGGGCAGAGAGCAAGACCTGGTGGTGTGACTCTTCATCTACTGGCTCTTAGATAGGAGTTAGTGAAAAGAGACCAATACCTGGGCGCATGAGTTGTGCATCATTAAATTTTGTGGGAAAGTGACTTTTTTCGCCGTCCCTTTTACGAGTTGGAGGCAGTTCCTCTCCCTCCCTCCGGGGTGCGGGATGAAAGTCAACGTGTGAGTAGGCGAGCTTGCAGAAGAGTGGGCTGTGGCGACAGCGCTGCACGCACGTGTCTCCCCAGGGCCACAGCCCCGTGGCGCTGTCCCTCCTCTCGCTGCATGCCATGCTTTCTGTCAGGTTGCAAATTTGCACACACAAGAATTCCTCAGGAAGAGTTTGCACACACATCACCTCGCTACAATATTCTGTACCGGCCAAACAAGGGATTTGGAAGTTTTTCAGCACAAAAGGAGAACTTCAGAGTGATGGTCTGTGCACACGTACAAAGGTAACGGTGATCTCGCAAACACGCCTGGTTTCCGGAGCCAAGTGAGCAGGAGCGCTTGTGTCGTAGTACTTAAAGGAGCTGTTTACTCTCCCAGGGTCACCCTCCGGTTCCGTCTTCTCATTGAGACTGGCTCTGTTTTCTTCTCTCTGTGTTTTCTTTTTTATTGCAGTTTATTATTTCCATGATGATTACATGAGGCATTACCCTTAAGCTAAAATTCAGTTGTCCAATAAGCAGCTCTAGTAGTAGGTAACATTGTTCTGTGAATACACACTAACAAAACAGAACCCCTGCATTAGTTATCCAGTCATTGTTTGCATTTTTTTTTAAATGGTATCTCATTGAGCTTGAGTATTACGTTGACTTTAATCCACTTTAGACCACTTAATGGGAGTTTAAAATTTAAGATCAGAATATGGATCCCTTGACATACTCCTAGAAGAGATTTGTAAGGACCTTTTTAGTTGTGATTACTCTTTTCAATAAGATTGCATAAGATGAAATTTATGTTTATCAGAAGTAAAACAGAGGTCATAGGTATGCATGGAGAAATAGCTTTCCCGTTATTTTCCTTACCGAGTTGAAATTTGCCCGTTTCTGGCCACCAGGATCTATGAAAGGACCTTTGTTCTTTTCAAGGGAAATGATTCCTCTTCTATTCCCACTGTTCATTAGCTAAGTCATTGACACTTTCCCATGTTCACTGGCCAAGACCTCATTTCAAACCTCTTTCCAGAGCCAAGTGGCACACCTACCTATACTATTTCTGCTTATGTTGGTGGAGTGGCTGTGGGAGAATTAAAATGCTAATCAGAGGTACATTCTTATAGGACCGTAGGGTATATTGTACCCCTGCTGATTGGAAATTATCTTCATTTCTAGTTGGATTGCATTGTTTAGAAATGCAATGTATTATTGGCTTATAATTCTGGGAAATTGATAGTGTGGCTCTGAGGTGAATTCTGTGGTTTGAAAAAAATAAATATTTTGTATTGATTCTCAAATGTCCTTTCAATGTTGTGTCTATGTACTAAATGCAATAAGACTGTGGCTGTTCTCTTCAAAGGGTATGTCTTGTTCAGCAGTTGGCAGTTTCATTGCTCTCATTGGCCCTGTTTATCATTATCACAGCCATGCAGTTCAGGAGCTGTTCAGATGTGATGCTGTGGGGAGCTGTGACTGGAGACAGAAATCCTTGAGAGTAAATGGGAGGCCAGATGCAGACAAAAGGCTTCTGCCACCCACCAGCATAGCCAGAGCAAGGCTGAAGCGATGAAGTCTAGTTCCTGGTGGTCCTTGTTTGTCAAAAGCATGGTGGAGCTTAGAACAGGGTGTTCTATACATCAGCTCTTTTGTGAATCCAAGATGAACAAAATGGTGGATGAAACTCTTACTGACTGGGGATTCAGAGCCACTGACTTTGGCTCTGACCTTTAACTCTTGATGGATTTTGAATCACTCCTTCTGTATTAGGGTGTATACCATCACTCTAAAACATTGTGGTTAATGAAATAAATTTTGTACAGATGTCCTTGGCCTTGTTGATACCTGGTTTACTGGAACTTTGTTTTAATACAGAATATATGGGTTTTGCTTATAGTACATTAATGATGCTTCCTAAATGATAATGACACTGTGTATTCTACCACGTTCATTATCCTGCAGCATGAGTGGTCGTCCTGACCTCTGCACCAGTGTGAGTGTGTGTATGTGATGGTGGTGATCAGTGATGACCAAATTGGATTTATCTCAGGAATGCAAATTGGTTAATGTTAGGAAATCAATCAGTGTGACTGCCCCATCTACCAACAGATTAACGTGATCAGATTGTCTGTGAAAATGCAAAATATCTACAAGGCAGATTAGTAGCCTTGTGAGTTTATCAGGGTTGCTAGAATACAATCCATATGCAAATGTCGATTGCATTTTCATGCAGCAACCACAAGCAGTAATGTCTGTAAATTTTTAAAATATTGTTAAGAAATAGAATTTATACTAGGAACAGAAAAGTCATAAAATACCTAAAAATCTTAATAAAAGATACATAAGCCTTTTAATGAGAAATTGATAATTTTAAAAAAGCACCTTTGTTGACATAAGTAGACAGTGGTTGGTAAGATCATCTCAGTCTCAACTCTTTCTCCGAATCTGATAGTAGATTAAAGTAATTACAACGAAAAAACCCCAGTGATCTCGTAAAGAAGGTGAGGTGTGAGGAGAGCTAGGATTACCAGAGTATGACCCTTACTGTGAAATACAGTGAGTGCTTGAAACACTGTGGAGTTGGCACAGAGATGATAAGTAGGTGAATGGACAGGAATAAAGAGCTCAGAAACTGACCCACTCATGTGCCAGAACCAAATTTTGTTAAAGGTAGTCACTGCAGATAAGTGAGGAGGAGGACGGGTTATTTCTTAAATGGGGCTTCAGTAATTTTTTCACAAAGGAAAAAAAGTGAATTGGACTTCAACCTTGGACCAGACACGAAAGTCAGTCCCAAGTGGATTAAAGCTTACTGGATTAAAGTTAAAACTATAAAACTTAGAAGGTGATATAGAAGAATATTTTTTTATGACTTTAGGGGGAAGGGAAAAAGGTGCAAACCATTAGTTGAGAGATAAATAATTTGGCTGCACTAATAGTAACTACTTTTGTTTATCAAACATGCCACAGAATGAAAAAGTAAGGCCAAACTGGAAGAAGATACAGATAATCATGATATATACATAATTGTTTAAAAGCACCTGAATGTATATCAATAAGAAAGCAACAACTCAGGAGAGAATTGGGCAAAAAGCACAAGTAGGCATTTCACAGAAAAAATGGCCCATAAGCATGAAAAAATGTCCAGCCTTATCAGTAATCAGGAAACACACACTGAAACCATAAATAGCAGTTTCTAGTCCTCATATTCAGTTCAGTTCAGTCGCTCAGTCATGTCTGACTCTTGACGACCTCATGAATTGCAGCATGCCAGGCCTCGCTGTCCATCACCAGCTCCCCGAGTTCACGCAAACTCATGTCCATCGAGTCAGTGATGCCATCCACCCATCTCATCCTCTGTCGTCCCCTTCTCCTCCTGCCCCCAGTCCCTCCCAGCATCAGGGTCTTTTCCAGTGAGTCAACTCTGCATGAGGTGGCCAAAGTACTAGAGTTTAGCATCAGTCCTTCCAGTGAACACCCAGGACTAATCTTTAGAATGGACTGATTGGATCTCCTTGCAGTCCAAGGGACTCTCAGGAGTCTTCTCCAGCACCACAGTTCAGAAGCGTCAATTCCCATATTGGCAACAATTAAAAAGTCAGGAAGCCGGGGAGGAATAAATTAGAAGCTTGGGATTAGCAAATGCAAACTGCTGTATATAAAATAGATAAATAACAAGGCACTACTGTGGAGCACGCA
Source organism: Neotragus moschatus (assembly GCA_006410615.1). Lineage (NCBI taxonomy): Eukaryota > Metazoa > Chordata > Mammalia > Artiodactyla > Bovidae > Neotragus > Neotragus moschatus. The sequence continues at coordinate 1,261,283 of SJYA01003046.1, forward strand.
GAACTTTATTCAGCGTCCTGGGTTAACCGTAGTGGAAATGAATGTGTGTATGTATAACTGAGTCACTTTGCTGCACAGCAGAAATTAATGCCACATTGTAAGTCAACTACAATTTTAAAAGGGGGAGACGGGTCAGAAAATACTAAAAATTGCAGAGGTTGTGACAACAGGAACTTCATCTGCTACTCTGCGTGTAAGTCAGTACTGCCACTTTGGAAAACAGTATTGGCTAGTGAAGTTGAACGTCAGGTATATCTTCCAGTTTTAGAGAAGATCATGTCAGATGTGAATACCCAGGAACCATGTACAGCAGTGGTCACAACAGCAGTGTTTGTAGTAACCAAAAAGGAAAAGAGAACCAGCTACCCATCTCCAGGGAAATGAAGAGATGAAATGTATGTGTGTGCATGGGATCTGTGTCGAGTCCTAAGTGCAACACACAGCTTTGCGCATCAATCTGGGTAAGTCTCAGAAACCACATTTGAGTTAAAAAGAAGCAAATCAAAAGTATAATCAGCCTAATTACGTTTACATAAAGTTCATAACCAAGAAAAACAGTATATTGTATAGGAATTCATAAGTAGTAAGCCTGTAAAGAGATTTATTAACATTTAAGACCATGGGGCTTCCCTGATAGCTCCTGGTTCAATTCCTGGGTTGGGAAAATGCTAGAGAAGGGATAGGCTACCCACTCCAGTATTCTTAGGCTTCCCTTGTGGCTCAGTCTGTAAAGAATCCGCCTGCAATGTGGGAGACCTGGGTTTGATCCCTGGGTTGGAAAGATCCCCTGGAGAAGGGAAAGGCTACCCACTCCAGTGTTCTAGCCTGGAGAATTCCATGGATTGTGTAGTCCATGGGGTCTCAAAGAGTCGGACACAACTGAACGACTCACTTCTCAAAACCACGGTCTCCTTGAAGGTAGGGTTAAGGGCATGTGAGAACAGAGAGGAACACTGGCTTATAAGCAGTTGAGAATTAGGAAGATTTTGATCTTAGTAAACATGTCAGTTCTTGAATTAATATCTAAATTCAGTTCAAAGCCAATCTAAACACACAAAAGTATTTTAAGTATAAATAAAAAATTTGTGTGAAAGTATGAACAGATGAAAATCATCGAAAGGGGGAAAAGAAGAGGAACTTACTGTACCAAAAAACACTTTTTTTTACAATGGCAATTAAATTTTTACACTGTTGTCAAAAGACAAGTTAATAGAAGATGGTTTAAAATAGATTCAGATGCTTTTAAGCATGTTAAAGGTGGGTATTTAAAATGGTCTGATCATGACATTATTCAGTGGAAGGTGCTGATACAGCTGGCAAAAATTCAGTCATACAGTTCACCAAAAAGAAATTCCAGATGGACTAAAAAATGAACAAGGTTAAAGTTATAAAAACTAGAAGACAATACCATTTATATTTTCTTGAGGTGGGAGACGTTTGCTCTATGAATGTAAGCAATGGTCTGAAAACAGAACCCTGTGTAAATCAGTCACCCGCTACACTCTTGTAGAGCACTGACCCAGTATTTGTACATACATATATATTTTTAAATTGTCTGTGTACTATACTAAGACACGTAAGACAAAAAATAGAGAAAAAAACATGAGGTGAAAATGTTTTAAAATACTTTTTGTGTGTATTGTGGTTAAAAAAAGCCCTTTATTCTTTCTGAAAAGTTTAGTAAGAGCCATATTGTTAAAAATACTTCATTATTTTTGAAACTCCTAGTTTTAACACTTCACAATAAAAGCAATGTGTGATTCTAAGGTAAGTTTATTTTAATGCTAAGTTCTTATGGCTATTGTAGCTGGGAAAAAAAACAAACCACTTCATTAAGACGTGGGTCCAGATGACTTGGCCTTCTGAGAAACAATACTGTTTTCAGTTCCATCTACTAGTCTTAAAGTGTTTGTTGAAATCTTTGTAATAAATTTCCATCTGTCTCACTGTTCCTAACTTGTTCTTGCTTAATAATTGTGAGTGTGGTATTTTTACTATTAACAAATGGTTTCAAGACCTACTGAAACTCACTTTTGAATTTTAGTTCCCAAGGTTGAGTGTGCTCTTAAAAAAGGTTTTATAGGTGACCGATTTTGGACAACACATTTTCATGAAGCTGGAATCATGTCTAGCCGTTTTCGAGATGCTCTTAACATGAATTTCTTCAGAAAAAGCAACTTTCTTTCTCATTATTAGTATAGCATCTTTACTTTGAAGGGTTGGATAAAGTCTGTCTTTGTTTTTAAAGTACCTTCGTGATTGCATTATTGACAGGCACTTGTCACCGCAAAAAAGGTTGGCAAATTGCAAACGTGTTTTTATCACTAAAAAATAAAGAACATACTTAATACTGACAATACTTTCTCAAATGTTACTGTGAGATAACCACCAAACCTCTTCTGGGATTTAAATTGCTCCATCTCAGAAAATGGGGCTACTCAGGTGGCCCAGTGGTAAAGCATCAGCCTGCCAGTGCAGGAGCCGCAGGAGGCTCGGCTTGGATTCCTGGGTCCGGAAGATCCTCTGGAGAAGGAAATGGCAGCCCACTACAGTATTCTTGCTGCAATAGCGACAGTCCCATGGACAGAGGAGCCTGGTAGGCTACACACAGTTCATGGGGTCGCAAAGAGTCAGACACAACTGAAGAGTCAGACGCAACTGGGCATGCACGCAAATACATGTCTTGTAAAATACTGTAAAGACATCTGCTCTCATGTAAGATCACGTCTACGTCCAGTTGCCTTGTGGGGGTGCTCAGACCACAACTTTCAAGAAGAGAATGGTGTCGTCATCACAGCATTGTGGCATCCCACTGCTCCTTTCAGAATACATCACTTTTTAAACCAGTATTTGGGGAGTGAGGCTTCCCAGGTGGTGCAGTGGTTAAGAATTCACCTGCCAACACAGGAAATGCAGGCTTTGTAGATTCAATCCCTGGATCAGGAAGATCCCCTGGAGAAGGAAATGCGAGCCCACTCCAATGTTTTTGCCTGAAAAGTTCAATGGACAGAGGAGCCTGGCAGGCTGCAAAGAGTCGGACACTAGAAAATCCATCAGAGAACCACAGTAGTAATTGCTGTAGACAGGATCTACTGAGGAATGCTGAATTAGTATATGGAAGTTGTTGAAGGAGAAATAGGATAGTTTCATAAACTCGAAAGTTGTCTCACTCTCCAAATATTAGTGTGGTTTAACATATGTGTGTTAAACATATGTATGTTTAACCATTGCACCACCAGGGTTGATGCAGAGGTTAAAGCGTCTGCCCGCAATGTGGGAGACCTGGGTTCGAACCCTGGGTCGGGAAGATCCCCTGGAGAAGGAAATGGCACCCCACTCCAGTATTCTTGCCTGGAGAATCCCATGGACGGAGGAGCTTGGTGGGCTACAGCCCATGGGTCACAAAGAGTCGGACACGACTGAGCGACTTCACTCACTTTAACATGTATAGAAATTCTTTGATATTTCTGCCTTCAGGAAGTGGAGCTTAATTACACTCCCTTCTGGTTATGGGCTGGACTCAGTGACTGGCTTCTGAGTATGGAAAAGGTTTCATCACAGAAAAACCTGGGGGCAGCCCCTTAACCAAGTGGTCACGGTTCACATCCCAACCATGAGTCACGTGGTATCCTACCCCCGAGGAGGACACTTCACCTCTGTGGTGTCAGACAAGAGGGGAACTTTCTCCAGGACACCTGACTGTCCCTCTTAAAGGTCATGAAGAACCAGGGGAAACCAAAAACCTGTGACGTAAAGGAAGTACAGAGTCAGTGACAGTGCCATTTGGCATCCTGGGATTGAAGAAAGATACAAATGGAGTAACGAGAAATCTGGATAAAATCCGAGGCATAGCATTGCTCTGATGACTTCTTCGTTTCGAGAAATGTCACAGTTGTCAGATCAGATTCTGTGCTTAGTTGTGTCTAGCCCTTTGTGATCCTGTGGACTAGTCCACCAGGCTCCTCTTTGCTTGGGATTTTCAGACAAGAATCCTGGAATGGGTTGCCATTTCCTCTTCCAGGGATCAAACCCATATCTCCTTTGTTTCCTGCATTGCAGGCAGTTTCTTTACTTGCTGAGCCATTGGGGAAGCTCGTACCTTGGTTACCTGAAGTTTAAACCCTAGGGGAAACGGGAAAGGATTTATAGAATCACTGTCCTGTCTTTGCAACTCTTGGTATGTAAATCTAAAACTTTCCCCAAGAAAGCTTTTTTTTTTTTTTCATGGGTTTCTCAGAATTATAAGGGGATATGATTCCTCTGTAGAGAACCACAGTGATTCCAGTGAACACATAGCTATTGGGGCTGTTGGCTCATTAAAAGTCTGTTTTGAGATGGATGAAAATGTCCATCCTCAAATTGGAGGGCCTGAGCTTAACAAACTCTCACGTGAGTCACATGTTTCATTCATAGCTCCTCTTGCTGTAGTTGATTGTACATGTTGGCTTCCAATCAGGGCTAGAGAATATTGACATCTGGAGAACATGTCATTGCAACCCATCAGAGGAAGCTTTGATGGAGGAGCAGTTAAAGTCCTTGGCGTGCAGTCAACGAGTGGGGTTGTCCCTGGGCACTAAAGGAGCCCTCTCTTCTGGGTTCCTGCACTCTGCTCTCAGGCTTTCCAAGGATAACCTGGTTAGTCAGACCTTCCCAAGTTCCACAGACCTGGAGTTCTCCAGTCTACCGAAAGTCATGCTAAATTAAGCTATTCCAAGGCGGCACTGTGAAGGGGGGGCGGGAAACCGTGTCAGAGCTACAAGGACAGCAAGAAAAAGGTACCAGACCCATCTGCTAGGACAGGAAAGGAGGTCAAAGAGAAGAAGCAGGCACGCATGGGCTTTCTGACTGTGGGTTGCCATCTTATCAGGGGTGCAAGGGGGTCTTGGGAGGAGAAGTAGGAAATTTCAGGTGCAAGGCAGCGCTCGGGGGTGGGTTGATGTAAAAGCATTTGTAAGAGCCAAGACTTGCCAGTCTCCTCAGGCCATCTCAGGCCAGGGCCCAGGGTGAGCCCTCACAGGCAGGAGACATGGGGACCTGGAGACCCAGAGGCTAGTGGGCAAGTACAGATGTGGACCAGGACTTCTGAGAGGCCATGTGGGGCCATACAGATAACATAAGCTCTTCACTCAGATGCATTTGGGGTCATGCATTTCGACTTGCCAGGCTTGGTAACTCCTGGTCCTACATGTCGTGTGTCCCCATGCAGGTCACTTCAGGTCTCTCAGCCTCGGTTTGCCCTGCTATAAAACCCATCTCCTTCTGCACATAATTTAGAGAATTTGCTCTTCCCTGTTCAACACAGTTTGGGCAGGGCTGGTGAAACTGTCCTGCCTTCCTCAGCCTTTGTTTGCATGCGGGTGTTACCTGAGCCAATCAGCTTTCTCCCCTGGAGATGGAGTTTTGAGCAGAGCCATTTGAAGCCTGAAAGAGGCCTCAGGGACTGGGCTGGGATCTGCCTGCTGAAATCCTGGCGCCACCAGGCTCTTGTTCCCACAAAGGCTAGCTCTGCCATCCACTTGGTGACCACACTTCCTTCACCGTAAGGGGTGAAGGTCAGTGTTTGCTTCTTGCAGCCCAAGTGTCCTAAGGTCCCCAGAAGATCTCCTGGGTGATCTGTGCGATCCCTTTTCAATAAACAGGGTCTTTGTTACCCACTTTGGAGCTTTTCTGAAACAAAGTGGTGAACAAATAATATGAAATGGAGCAGGACCCTGTGGTCCTTGTCCTGCCCCCGCTACCATGTCGTCAGTCTGCCTTTTGTGGAAAACTTTAGTCAAAGAATAATCAGAGAAGTGAGAAATGCAGAAATGAAAAGTCAAAGGAGGCCAAATAATAAGGATGTAGTCATTGAGCACAGCCAAGGACCTGTAGTTCCTTCTCAAGTCAGTTCAGTCGCTCAGTCTTGTCTGACTCTTCGCAACCCCGTGGACTGCAGCACGCCAGGCCTCCCTGTCCATCACCAACTCCTGGAGTTCACTCAAACTCATGTCCATCGAGTCAGTGATGCCATCCAACCATCTCACCCTCTGTCGTCCCCTTCTCCTTCCTCCTTCCGTCTTTCTCAGCATCAGGGTCTTTTCCAACGAGTCATTCTTCGCATCAGGTGGCCAAAGTATTGGAGTTTTAGCTTCAGCATCAGTCCTTCCAATGAATATTCAGGACTGATTTCCTTTAGGATGGACTGGTTGGATCTGGACTATAGATAATATTCTGAACCATATCCTGTGAGGTGTCTTATAGATACTGAAACCCCAGGTGGGAGAAGTTAACTACACAGTGACCAGACTGTACCCACGGCCTAAACTGCTACAATTCCAAGAACAAGCCTCAAAGAAATGGGAGTGAATGGATGCTGGAACCGAAGGTTAACTGTACCTAAAACAACCAGGATAGTGCTGGTCAGACCACTGGTGACCAATCTGAAGATGACTATCAGAGTAGACTGTGCTGTTTCTTCGTGTAGCCCCTTCTGTCTATAAAAGCTCTTGTCCTACTGGTTGCCAGTGCGGTGGTGGAGTGGGGTGGGGTGGGGGAGTTGGCCTTTAAACAGATGTCTGCCATCCCACCACCACCCCTTCCGTTGCAGGCATCTAAAATAAAGCAAACTTCCCTTTCCACCACCCTGGCCTGTTTACTGGCTTTTGAGCGGCGCTCACCGAACCCCACCCATACTTTCAGTACCAAATACATTTAAAAGATGGAGTCTACGATTTCTTCCTCCTCTGCATTTTCTCTCTGGGTAAAAATGGGTGATGCTCAGTTGACCCCAAAGCCAAGGTCCCCAGCATGGAGTAAGCAGGCACACCGTTGCTAAGAGCCCGTGTGTTTGGCCGCCCCCCTGCGGAGAAACCCAGTTGCATGCTCACATCAGCCCTGTCTGGGCACTGCGTGTCTCGTAGCCCTGTTCAGCACTGTTTGATGAACCGCCAAACACTTCCAGCCGCAGCTCTCCTGTGGCTGACCATTTGTAAATTGCTTTTGCTCTACTGCCTGACAGTGTGAAAAACACATTTTCTATCTGCAGGTAGCAGCAGGTGTATTTCTATCACAGCATTTCTGAGCTCCCAGGGACAACCTGACATGCTGCGCTGGGGTGGCACCTGGGCCTGGAGAGGACAGGTGATGTTCTGGGCCAGGGAGAGCCAGGTTGGTGGGGGCGGGAGGAGGCAGGTGACCGGCACCATTGTCCCCACGCATGGCGGCTCTAAGGGGCTCTCATTCTGTGCCTGGCAGGATCTGAAGGGGGCCCCCACATACCCCCCAGCCTCACTGTGTCCTGAGCAGGACGCTGAATTGAAGACCTCAGTGTCTGTTCTCGAAATGAGGCCATTTAAGAATAAGCCTCCCTCAGTGAGACTTGCTTTGAGCCAAGAACCATGTCAGGCACTTTGCACACTTTGTGTCACGTGTCCTCACCCCGCTACTGTACCCCTGCCATCTGCATGAGGCCCAGACATCGTCCGGACCAGGGCTGTCTGGCTCCAGAGCCACCTCTGTTAGGCAGCGGCCCATGGGAACCAGCTGGCGATAAACCCGGGGTCCCTCGTCTTTAGCCCAGGGCCATCCCCTCCTGACACTGCACAGCCCCGCAGCTGGGCACCGCCGGCGCCTGGCATGGCGGTAGTGTGGCGTCCGCTCCTGTGCTGGGCGATGTTGGAGGGCTGCTTGGGGCCACATCCTCTGTCCCTTTTCCCACAGAGCTGCAAGAACCAGTGCTGTGTCAGCTGCCACTGAGTTTTCCTGCTGATGCTCAGAACGGGGTGTTTGTCAGGAAGGAGCCTGGTTCCAGGGAGAAGAGACAGTTTAGCTCAGCCCCTTAGAGATGTGACTGTCTGTCACTTCCCCATCTACAGGTACACTGGGCTTGTATTAGAAGTGGGGCTAGTAATCATATTGGGAAAACGGATAGCAGCTACCATTGTAGTAAATTTAAATGACTTTTTTCCTTTAAGGGAAAGCAGTAATCCTGGAAACATCATCAGTTACTATCAAGCGGTCTAGCCAGAGCCCATTACTCTAGTTGTCATGTAGCTTTCTCTTCTTTGGGCTAAAATTAGATTCCTATTTTCTTTTAACTCAGTAAACAGCCACAGAGCAGCCTCTACAGATTAGATTAGACAATCTCCTTGGTAGTCCGAGACGTCTCCATCTTATTAGCTTCGTGCCTCGGCGTCCAAGGCTGCGGATGAGGGAAGGAAGGCCTTGGGCAGAATCAGTAGCTTTCAATTATTGAACTTGAGCATTGTCAGGCCGTGGGTGAAGCATGTTATATACACTGTGGCATTTAATCCCCAAGACTTCAGGAGGGAGCTATGAGCGTTTTTAGCCCCATTTTACAGATGGGGTAAGTGGTGTTCAGAGATAATCAATAACTTATTTAAAGTCCCTCAGCTACTTGGGCTTCCCTGGTGGCCCAGACAGTAAAGAATCCATCTGCAGTGCAGGAGACCAGGGTTTGATCCCAGGGTTGGGAAGATCCCCTGGAGGAGGGCATGGCAACCCACTCTAGTACTCTTGCCAGGAGAATCACCATGGACAGAGGAGCCTGGTGGGCTACAGACCATGGGGTCACAGAGTTGGACACGACTGAGGGACTAAGCACAACAACTACTAGGGGATAGAGCTGTGGTCTAATCTGGGTCTGTCCCCAAGGGCTGTGATTTCAGTCCCGGGTCACGCTGTAGACCCCAGATTGAGAATGAGGCTCTGAGCCACTTCAGCATTTTAGGACCCTCACTAGAAACCGATCATTTACCTCTGAAATGCTGTTCAGATTGGGCTATTTGGCTGCTGGAAAGCTATTAACTCTCCATGACCACCTTGGCAGTCTCATTCTGGCCTAACCGGTCCTGATGGGCAGTTAAAGATGTGATGAATAACACAGGGGGTGAGTGAACCGTATGGTGGGCAGGCAGCCTCTTTCCAAGCAAGGAGTCTGGTGGGGCCGGGAGTAGGGGAGGAGGTGAACTCCGCTCTGCCCCTAGGAGGGAGAGTTGGGAAGCTTAGGGCAGGAGCAGAATCGGGGTTCCTGTTTCCTCCTCCAACTGCTCAGAAACACGGAGAGATGAGGGTGGGCGTTGGGGAAGCAGCAAGAACTGAGAGGCAAGTGCAACTGAGTAGCTGTGCCATGTCTCACCACCCTACCCTGTCCCCCTACCCCGACTTACCCAGGGAGCAGGGACCCTGGTTAGTCTCAATTTTCAGATGAGCTGAGACCAAGAGAAGTGCCCAGGGTCACACAGCCATTGGGTGGCAGGGCCAAGGTGGTCAGACGCAGAGCAGAGCCCCCCGAACCATTCTTTGCACTGTCCACTCTGCTGGTTGGTAGCTGCCACACAGGAGTGGACCCTGGCCCAGTGGATTTGCTCCCTCCTGAAGATCCCACCCTGGGCTGAGACTCCACCTGCCAGGCTGAAATAGGCCCCTAGAACTCAAATCCCCTTAAGTCCAGAAGCTTCCATCTACCTGCCTCCCAACCAGTCGAGGCCTGGCTACCACCCGTCTCCACGTCAGCAAAGATGGCGTTTCTGTGAATTGTTCCCAGGCCTCTTCCTGACCTTACCTTGCTGGGGGCCGCTGGCCAACAGGCTGCCTCTCTCCTTCTCACTGGTGAAAAGGTGAGGGAGAGTAGTTCCTGAACTTCGGCCTGCAGAGCCAGTGGGGATCGTTATCTGTGACCCCTCTCCCACCTGCCGAGATTCTGACTCTCTAGGTCCCAAGCAGGGCCCAGAAACATGCATTTCAGCCTCATGCCCCAGGTGACTTACATACACCTGAGTCCCACCCCGAGTGGGGACACAGGCTGGACTAGGTCTAAGATTCTCACATCTGTGGAGTCTGTGCGTGCTAAGTTGCTTCAGGCATGTCCAACTCTGTGACCCTATGGACTGTAGCTCTCCAGGCTCCTTTGTCCATGGGATTCTCCGGGCAAGAAAGCTAGAGTGGGTTGCCATGCCCTCCTCCAGGGGATTGAACCCACGTCTCTTATGTCTCCTGCATTGGTAGGTGGGGTCTTGACCGCTAGTGCCACCTGGGAAGCCCTCTATGGAGGGTCTGAATTGAAAACTAATTCTTATATCATCTTTCAGTTTTTCTCATCTGGGGCTGAAATTAGAATCCCAAATTCGGTGGATATTTTTATGCAGTTCTGTCCCCGTGCCCTGGGGCTGATGGGGCACCTCCCGCTGGAGGTTCACACTCAGAGCCCTTGGTGGCAGCTGGGAGCCCAGTGACCGCTTCAGCAGGGGCCCAGCATGTGGGGCACATTTTCTGAAATTCACGACGGCGTTCTCCCTGTGCAAAGCTCTCAGCCTCCCCAGATGGGGTTCCTGAGAGAGACCTGGCTGAAGCTTCCCTCTCTTGAGCAAGCCCCCTGAGCCTTGCTGCAGCCCAGCCCCGGGGAGCGCATTGTCCGCTGGCCCAGTTAGGGTGGCGTGATTACCCCAGCATCTGGGGCGGATTGAGAGGGAGCGCGAGGAAGCTTTGGTTTGGAACCCCTCCTCCAGGGCCCTCTGCAGTCAAAGGTTTTATTAATATTGATTAAAGGGCATAAACAGGATTCTTGATTTCCTTAAATAAATGGATTTTGAATGGTTACTCTGGCAACCAGGCCTGACTCCATTCATTATCCAGGGGCAGGAGAGAGGGCCTGGCAGGATCTCTGTTCTTGCTCTCAGACTTTGCAGTCCATGAGNTGGCAGCTGGGAGCCCAGTGACCGCTTCAGCAGGGGCCCAGCATGTGGGGCACATTTTCTGTAATTCACGACGGCGTTCTCCCTGTGCAAAGCTCTCAGCCTACCCAGATGGGGTTCCTGAGAGAGACCTGGCTGAAGCTTCCCTCTCTTGAGCAAGCCCCCTGAGCCTTGCTGCAGCCCAGCCCCGGGGAGCCCATTGTCCGCTGGCCCAGTTAGGGTGGCGTGATTACCCCAGCATCTGGGGCGGATTGAGAGGGAGCGCGAGGAAGCTTTGGTTTGGAACCCCTCCTCCAGGGCCCTCTGCAGTCAAAGGTTTTATTAATATTGATTAAAGGGCATAAACAGGATTCTTGATTTCCTTAAATAAATGGATTTTGAATGGTTACTCTGGCAACCAGGCCTGACTCCATTCATTATCCAGGGGCAGGAGAGAGGGCCTGGCAGGATCTCTGTTCTTGCTCTCAGACTTTGCAGTCCATGAGTTTGGGGTGGCAGAGCCTTCAGACCAGCCTAGATGAGGTAATACAGAATCATGTAACCACTAAACGTGTTAAGATCAAGAAACACAGTGCGTTCTCTTTGCAACGCTCGAGACAGCCAGGAGACTGCTCCCTCCGCTGTCAGAGACAAAGGACGTGTCTCTTGGATGTGGCAGACCCAAAGCCATTAACCAGGGGATGTTTAAATTCTCATCCCCGGATGATACCCACATGGCCTTGGTGAATAAATACTGGGATGGTGAGAGGAGGGTTGTTGTTTAAGGGGCTCCATCAGCCTCTTGGTGTGAGGCCAGGCCCTGAGGGGGAAACAGGCAGGTCTGGTGTGGCTCTCCGGCCTCCAAGTTCTGGTCCAGTGGGCTTATCACCAGAGGCCTTGAGAGCCAGCAGCAGTGGTTCTGATATGTGACAGTAATGTGGGGACTGACCCTGTAGCACTACCCAGAACACATCCTGCCAAGAGGATTTGAGGTCACCTGGACCAGGGGGTGAACAGAGCCTCCTCCTGCTGCCTTCCACCCCTGGGGGCCCCCTGTAGTGAAGCTCTCTAGAGGTACATAGAGGCAGCATCTGAGGACAAGCCAGGCAGGACCCCGGGAGCACTGGGAAGGGGACCTCTGGCAAGTGGAGTCTGGATGGGTGCCAAGCCACAGGACCAGCTGCTAGAATTCTCTCTGCAGACACACTGCTGACCCAACATGGACGAGGAGACCAGACTGAAGTCAAGGGCCCATCGGGTGGAAACTGGTCTCCAGGGGCCAGTGGACTCTCATTGCAGCTGCCAACATTTCTTGAGCACCTTGTTACACAAGCTTTCTGCCTATGTGATCTCAGCTTATCTTTCTAGTAGCTCTATGAGGCTCAGAGAGGTTAGGCACTGGTCCAAGGAGGCACAGCCAGCAAGCCTGGTGCAAACCCAGGTGGTCTAATTCTGAAACCTGTACCCATCAATTTAGTTGTTCATTTAGCAATTCTTTGGTGAGTGTCTATTTTGTGCCAGGTGCTGTCCTTGAAACCTGTGGGAGTCCCAGAGCATCTGAGCTTGGTCTGGGACTCAGCATCAGTCCCATCCCGCCCTCTCACCCCAGTCCCCGGGAAAGTTAGCAGTGTCTAACTTTGGCCTGCATCATTCACGCACTGCACAGAGAGGCAGATGACCCCACTGTGGTTTATGGAACACTGCTGAGGAATGGTCTTCAAAGCCTTCCTGTCGGGCTCAGATAGAGAAATTTCTAGGGAAGAGCTAATTGCCAACCCCAGCTGCCCTCTGAGCCAGGCTGCCAGATAGGGATGAAAGCCAGCAGAGGAGGGTCTCGCCCCTGCAGAGGTCAGTGGATTTCTGTTCTGGTAGAGATTCCAAGTCTCCCCCCGGCAGTATTGGACTCTCGCTAGTGTGGCTGTTAAGACTCTCATTGTCTTTGACTCCTATTTAACCCTCCCCAGAATGGGCTTCTGCCTGCCTGTCTCAAGAGGAGACTCAGAAAGGCCTGATCTGCAGGTTTCATGGGGAGACAGGTGACCTCCAGGGTGATTACTTAAGTTAATTCCTGCCCCTCCCCTTCTCTATGCCTCCCTCCCTACCCCTTCCATCCCTCTCTTCCTTCCTCCCTCGTTTTCTCTTTTTATTCAGAAAACAATATAGGAAAGTACAGAGAATAAGTATATCAAAGTTCTAGAGAAACACTGTCAATAGAACTTTTTGTGAAGGTGGGAAAGTTCTAGATCTACGCTGCCCAATAGAGTAGCCACTAATCATGGGTGGCTACTGAGCTTTTGAAATGCCGTGAGCGTAAATGAAAAACTGAAGTTTTAAATTTTATTTAATTTTAATGAATTTAACATCAAATGTCAGTAGCCCAGTGTGGCTGGTGGGTACTGTATTGTACAGCACAGCTCTAGAAGCAAAGAAACTATGGATAACTGGAGGGTCCCGTGTTCCAGGAGATTCTGAACCGCCCTGTTGGACACAACTTGTGTGTACCCAGCATGGCTGCACAAGCTGAAGTCACATCAGTTCAGTGCCTTTGAATAAAAGATAGGAGGGCAAGGGAGTCAGTAGCCAGGGTTCAAATACAGACCCCACTACTTCTTAGCTGTATAAACTTGGAGTCATTACTTGGACTCTCTGAGCAGAGTTTTCTCATCTGAAAATTGAGGGGTCAGGGAGGGTATTACAAGCATCTGTTCCCAAGTGTTGTTCTGAAGATGGAAAGAGATAGTTTACTAAAGTACGCTTGAACCCTGGAAGGAGCCTGGCCCACAGGAGGTGTNTTAGCTGTATAAACTTGGAGTCATTACTTGGACTCTCTGAGCAGAGTTTTCTCATCTGAAAATTGAAGGGTCAGGGAGGGTATTACAAGCATCTGTTCCCAAGTGTTGTTCTGAAGATGGAAAGAGATAGTTTACTAAAGTACGCTTGAACCCTGGAAGGAGCCTGGCCCACAGGAGGTGTGCACACACTTCTCCAGACACGTCCTGGCCACAGTTCAGGTAAGGAGTGCTAAGAGAACACCCAGTACTCCAGACATCTGGCAGGTATTCCTTCTCTTACTTGTCCCCACAGCCCTAAGGCATAGTTACTGTCCTTGCCTCCTCTTGCAAATGGGCATAAGGGAAAACTAGGCACAGAGAGGTTAAGTAATTTGCCCTAGGTCACGCAGCGGGGAAGTGGTAGAGCTGGGCTTCCAACTCAGGTATGGTTGCCCCCGGAGACTGCTCCACTGACCATAATGCTGAGCACCCTGTGACTGAGGGGTTGCTTCAGAGTATAGTTTGAAAGTATATTCAAGGCATTTGGTTCTCAAAGCGTGGTTCCTGGACCAGCGGCATCAGCATCATCTCAGAATGTGTTTGAGATGCAACCTCTTGGCCTTTCCCTAGAGCACCCCTAGAGACTCTAGGGGTGAGGCCAGCCCTCCAGGCGAAGCTAGAGCTTGAAAAAGGTGGTAGCTCAGCTCAAGGNCTTCTCCTCCTGCCCCCAATCCTTCTCAGCATCAGAGTCTTTTCCAATGAATCAACTCTTCATGAGGTGGCCAAAGTACTGGAGTTTCAGCTTTAGCATCATTCCTTCCAAATAACACCCAGGATTGATCTCCTTTGGGGTTCGTATTACTATTTTGCAGCATGCATACAAAACTCTGAACTAACTGTATGACTGTGATTTGAATGCACTGCAGGATTCTATTTCTAAAAATGAACCAAAGGTCCATGGGATCTGCCTGACTTTTTTTTCTGAAGCAGGGCAAGATTCAGCCACTGAATAAAAATTTTAAAAACTGCAGGACACTAAAATATAGTAATGTCTTGATCATGTTATGAACTATGCTTGCTCAACACAGTGGCTCATTCAATTCCTAGCAGGAGAGAAATGTGGGCATTTCTAAATACAGTGACTCACAACAACAGAGAACTTTGGGTGGGAAAGAGGAAACTGAGCTCAGGTCACCAACATGTAGCTAGGACAACAGCATAATTTTCTTATCAAATGTGTGAAGGAACTTCTTTTCTGACTTGGGAGAAATGTAGCTTAATCACTATAATCTCTTAGAGGATCATAAGAAAAGAATTGCTGCTCTGTTTCTGAATGTCCAACAAAACATTAAAACCTATGAGATTCCTCTTCAGTTTTGGAGTTCCCTATCTATATAGATGGTTAACTACACTATTTAAAGTGTTTTCTATTTTTTAAAAAGCAAATGACACATTAAGAAATGTTTCTAGAATTTATTTTTTCCTGTCTGCTCCTTACAATCTTATTTTGTCTGTGGATATTCTCAAATGATAGTGGAAACTCTATGCAGAGAATATCCTCATGCTTGCTTAAAAAACCTGGTCTGTGGCTCTTGATTTAATTATGGAAAGGGATGGGGGAAAACGAACCCAGAGTTCTATTTTTGTGTATCCATGACACAGTTNGCAAATGACACATTAAGAAATGTTTCTAGAATTTATTTTTTCCTGTCTGCTCCTTACAATCTTATTTTGTCTGTGGATATTCTCAAATGATAGTGGAAACTCTATGCAGAGAATATCCTCATGCTTGCTTAAAAAACCTGGTCTGTGGCTCTTGATTTAATTATGGAAAGGGATGGGGGAAAACGAACCCAGAGTTCTATTTTTGTGTATCCATGACACAGTTAATCTAAGATATGGCAGAGTTCTATAAATTCAAAAGACTTGAAAATAATTTATTTTCTATAATAAGAAGAAAACCATTTTTTATTTAACTGAATTTCTTGTCTTTTGTGGCAGAAATCAAACGTCTCATATTACTGTAGCAGTTTTTCTCCTCACAATTTAATCTAGGACTTGTTAACCAAGGCTATTTCTATATTCAGCAAGATTACATACAAACTCGATTTTATGAATTATCTGAATGCTACTGCTGAGAAATTCTACTGGTAATATGACTATGCAAATGGACACTTCAAGTAAATTAAAGGCATAAAAGATAAATTATAAATTGAAGAAATACATTATAATGGTTTATTTATTTTAGGTCATTCATGTCAAAGCTGAAAACTATCAAGAATACAGATGAAAACTGCTAGATGGGCTAGGAAGAAGCAAATCATTCTAGGAGTATATATTTGCTGTGAATGGATTGAGTTCTTTATGGAGGGTCCCTGAGCAACACCACTATGCTGGACACTTTGCCAGTTATGCAGGAATTCAATACAGTTGTAGATGACTCTGTGATTAAACTAGATTTAGAAATCTAGATGGCCATAGTCACCAAAGATTGATATGAAAACTGACTTAGAAGTTGGGTTGGTTCTGAGTCTGAAGTTTTAGGAACAATTTAATCAACTGATTTTCCCTGTTATATATGCAAATGGCTGATATATGGTTTAAAAGCAAACCTAAGTATGAACAATGCTTCTTTCAGTAACACTGGGTTTCACAAGACAACACTGCAGTAGCTTAATAGGCATGAAGTTTTATTTTATAATGATCCGAAAATAATGATCTGTCTGGCAATTACCAAGTACAGTTGCTAAATACATATTGTATGAGTACAATTTTGTGGCAGATTAGTGTAGTATCTACAGTGTCTTGTTTTACATTGTAACATCTTATATTTTGAATAGAGTGTATTTTTGACCAAATAGTATATTTCTGATAGTTTAGGTCATAACAGATAACTATGGTCACTAAAACTACTAGTCTATGTTCACAAAATCACAAATGTTTATCTCAGTATACTCAATTATATTTTGTTATCATTATAATCTTCCACCATTAGAAATTTTCATTTGTCTACTGGAAGAGGCCCATATGGATATCTATTTTAACTTTAGAGGCACGGATATCCATCCTCAATCCCGAAGCCAGAGCCACGCCAGTGAAGTGAGACAAGAAGAAACATCCTCTCCTTGCACAGTGACTTTACCTTCTCTGAAATGGAAAGTTAGTATCTCCTCCACATGCAGCGTCAGAACACTAGCTATAGAAATCACTGCTATTGACAGTGGTAGGTAAACAGTAGGTCACTACCTACTTTTTACATCAATTCCTCAAATAAACTACCTTTTCCTAACTCTAACTTTTATGAATTTAGCTAATCTCAGTCTGTTAAACCTCTACCCAGCCTACAAGACCTGATACAAATTATTAGATATTCCCTAATAATATCTGCCAGAAACTACTATAATTTTTATTTTTATGTCCATAGCTTTTGCCTATGCTTGCCAAACACTGTATCATATGGCTCTAAATTGACACATTTAATTTTCACACTCTGACAGTAGAATCCTTGAGTATAAGGAAATGTTTATAGATTTCAATGTCATCCCACAGTTTAAGGTTCTTCATATAATAGGGATTCAATAAATGTTTCTTAAACACTAAATTGATACATTTGTTAAATCCTTAAAATTATACCCAATCTGTATAACAATGCATAATGTTCTATGCCAAATTTGGGTTTTAAGCTTTTTTTTATATAAAACTATTCCACAGTATCACTAAGAATGTGTTATGAAAACTATTCAAGGCAAATATAAAGCAGTATTATTAAGACTAAGAAATCTTAGGTTACTTTTATAATTGAAGAACATTATTTACAAACATTATTTGCTTTATCATAGCCTGGCTAACCTAGAAGTTTATGCTGTAACATTCTCTAGGCAAACTTACCTCTCACAATGATGTTGGTGGACTTTTTTGCAGGGTTTCCCACGTTATTATTGGCAATGCAGCTGTAAGTGCCAGCATCTTCTGAGGTGATGGCAGGTATGGTCAAAGTTCCTCCATTCAAAACAGTCTTTTCAGGCAGAGTCCCAAAGGATCTGACCCATGTGAGAGAGGGTACAGGCTCTCCTCCTGTCGTGACACATACTAATGTTATGGCCTCTCCAGGATTTACAACAATAGGGTCATCCACCAAGAGTTTAATTGACGGAGATGCTAAAAGACAAACAAAAGAACATGCCCCATTTAGATCTACTAGAGCTAGACTTCAACAGTATGCTTTATATTTACACAAACAATTGAGATGCTGTTCTTTTGTGCAAAAATCCTATTGTATTAATCAATTTTAAACCATATAGAATGGTTATTTATTTTAATTATGTGGTGTAAACCTGTGGAATTTTACTGAGAATCTTATACATGGAGAGGGGAATTAAATTTTATGTATTCTTGAATTATTGTTCCACAATTAGAAAGATGAGAAGAATTAAAGTTTTAAAACAAAAATCCCTTTCTCTTTTAATGTTGACAACCACCATTTGTTTTTGTCCTTCCAGGTATAAATATTGAAGCTGTTTAGTTCTTGTATTTTCATGGTCAAGATCATCCTCAGGTCAAATGATACATATTTTGCAAACTGAACACAATCAAATAAGGAAAAAGATTGCCAGAGGTTTTTACCAGGCAGTGGGCCTGGTTTTTCATCTTGAAAGGAATAACAAAATCATGTAATTTAAACCATCTCCAATATTTCACCTCTAACCTCTGTTCAGAAAGTTTAGGCAATGTGAGTTCTCATAACCACTGTTTTAAAACTTAGAAGCAAATAAAATGCTTTTCAAAAATAGTCACCAAACTATGATGGCCACCACTCCAATGTTTGGGTTATACTGATCTCCCCAGTGAAAGTAAGTTGTTTGAAAATTTTTATGTAAAAAAAAATGTAGATTAAATGTCCATTCAATAAAAAATGCTTTATTGCACACTTTTCATCACAGAAAGTAGAAACTGCACAAAAATCTGTTCAGACACAGTACTTTCTTTTCTGCTTACATCCCAGTGTCAGTCTATGTAGCACATTACTAAATAAGAAGAGAGGAAATGCATTATGCTAATATTTGATTCATACATTCAGAAATATTTGAGGCCAAATTTAAAGCTGAAATCTATCCATATTTGGAATATAAAGTGTTCAACTGTACTGTGTAACTGCTTTTAGATATTAATTTCAGCTCAGAGTTGGAGAGAGTTTTTCTCAGAATGAAAGGTAAGCTCCCTATGGGGTTCAGTATTCTGCCTTGATGGAATATATAAATATTCAAATGAAAATATATATTCCACTGTATATACATCTTGCCTTTGGGAACATAAGTGTGCCTTGAGGGCATTATACTAAGTGAGATAATTCAGAGACAGATCCCATATGATCTCACTCATATGTGGAGTATAAAAAAAATAAACAAAAAGCAAAAGAAATATACAAGCCAAACAACCCCCTTCCCCCCCAAAAAATGTAGATATAGAGAACAGAGTGTGATTATCAAAGGGAAAGAAGTAGGGGAAGGGTGAAATAAGCAAATGATATCAACTGTATAGTGATAGACGGAAACAAAATTTTAAGTGGTGAGCTTGCTGTAGGGTATACAGAAGTAGAAATGTAGTACTGTATATATGAAACTTATAGACTATTACAGGTCAGTGCTGCCTCAATAAAAAACAAATTTGAAGAGATGCCAGGGGAGAATAAGAAAACAATTCCATGTTACAATTATGGTTCTGTGTAATAGGCAGAGAAGGCCTGGGTGACGTTTTTAAACATTGTTGGCTTTTCTAACATCACTGTAAGTAACATACAAGTTTTCAAAGTATTTTAATTGCCCTTCTGAGGTGCTGACTTTCAATTATAAAAATCTATGATTAAAAACCTGTTGGGAAAGTCACAAAATGAAAATGAGACAAAAGGCATTGCAGAGTTTGGTAGAAAAGAAAGTATTTCAAAATGCTATTTAATATTGCTAAACTGATAAAAAGATACTACTAACGAAAAATTTTTAAAAATAGATAGTATACTTATTTATTGACACAGCATTATGAAACAATAGTAGAAATTCTTACAGCCCAGTTTGAGGTAAACTGTATACTTTTACAAAGGTATTTAGTTAAAAGAGAAGTCTAGAGAGTCCAATAGTTATATTAATAAGACTCATTTGTTCTACACCATGTTTTAGTAAATTAAAAATCCCAAGGCCTAAGGACCATTAATAGTATATATTAGGATTATAGAATAATACATTGGTGATATTAAGTCAAGAAATATTTGCCTCTGAAATTGACTTGTATAACGATGAGTTGTTTTAAATATATCTGTATATTTTGAGGACACATAATAAAACATTTATTAATTTTGCTTTATATTTTTAATTTGGAAGTTGAAACTATTGTTTTTTCAAAGTTCAGCATTTTTTTAGAGCCTTTAAAGTCTCAGGCAAAAGTGAATTACAAGTGAATGGTATTATTTTAAGCAGTGTTTTTAAACTCTTCAACCACATTGATTCCATGCACTGTTTCTTATTTTGTACTTACATAGGTAATTAGGGAACTAAGAAAGATTGATCTCATTGCATTAAATCATGTTCATGGCTGAGTGTTCTTTAAATGTCTATTGCATGCTTTGCTTGAACTACTCCATTACATAAGAACAAATGTACAAAGCCATTGAGATCATCAGTTTCCTTATAACCATGAGACAAGAGCGTTGGTCAAAACCATATTGCAGGATCTAGACATCCAGTCATTCTTCACAGCAACATGTGAGAGACAGATTACTATTTGAAGTTCATTTTTAAGTTAATAAAGAAATGAAACACAGAAATTAAAAGGGGACAAGAGAAAAACAGAGTGGACAGTATATTAGTTTTTATTTGGAATGTTCATCAAACCAGTGTAAAAGTAGAAAAAGGTGAACTACACAAAGTAAACAAAGGCAGTTTATCAAATGAAGAAGCATTGAACAGATGATGGATGAAACTAAGGGGAGGAGTGGGAGGGAGGGAATATATGCTTACATATAGCTGACTCANATGTTCATCAAACCAGTGTAAAAGTAGAAAAAGGTGAACTACACAAAGTAAACAAAGGCAGTTTATCAAGTGAAGAAGCATTGAACAGATGATGGATGAAACTAAGGGGAGCAATGGGAGGGAGGGAATATATGCTTACATATAGCGGACTCACCTCACTGTACAGCAGAAACTAAGGCAACATTGTAAAGCAACTGTACGCCAATTAAAAAATAAAATCAACATCACATATTATTTTAAACATGTTTATAGTTATCACCAAATGGCCCAAATTACATAAAAATTATTCCGACGAAGCCCATTTTTAACATGACACACAATACCAGCCATAAATTCTCTGTGTACACAGTGCTCATAAATAATTGCCCATCTGACTTTCAGAATGAGAATCTTGCCAGCTCTCAATGATGGAAGGCATGGGTCATCACAGCAATTGCCTCAGAGACTTGACTCTTTCCTTAAGATCAGTATGTCAACATTCTAGCATGTTTGATATGCTCTGTGGGGCAAATACAGTAGACAGATAGATCTGTAAATTATTGGTCCCGGGAGGGATGGGATGAAGTATAATGGCAGGCAAACAAACAGAAAGAAAGGAAAAAGAAAGGAAGGGAAAAGACAGAGGAGAGACCAAACAGTCTGAGGTTTTTATTTTCCAAAATCCTAAACCCTTTAATAACTAAACATGGAAAGTATATTTTAGGAAATCTCTCTGAGGAAGAGAACTCTTCCCAACTTCTCTTCAGCTCCTCCCCCCTTGGCAAACAAAAAGGAAAGTTTTTTGGTTGAGCAACAGTTACTTCAGTGGATCTGTGACAGAAAAATGACGGGTTTCTTGGCTCCCACACCAAATCCCAAACATATTTGTATTCAAGAGCAAAGGGGATCTCTGTGTCCCTTCTTGGCTGAGGTCACTAAGAGTGACTGGGTAGATAGACATGGTGAGTCCACGGGGCAGGCTCCATGCCTCGGGGAATGGCCCTAGCCCCAGACGATGGAATGGAAGAAGCGGAGAGAGAGGTCAGAACTGAACGTGACAAGACAGCTGGCATGAAGAAGATGTTAGGTGATCCATGCCCATCAGAGATTCAAGGCTCATGTCCCACACCATGGGAAAATAAAAGCAACCCCTAGAATCTAAACAAAGTCTGGTGGAAATGGGAAATCCATGTTACCAATTTCTGAAATTATGGCAAAATAGATAGTTGAAATAAAAGTGAAGTTAAATTATAGAATAATAAAGATATATTTCTTTCAAACCTGAGTTTGTAGGCAGGGATTCATACCCATTAATTTTAGTGAGTCAGTTCCTCATGAGGTCCTCTGGATGGGCAATACAAAGGTTTAGCTTGGGGTTAATTAAGAATACATTCTGTAGGAAGAAAATACTATTTTAGCCAAGGTCAATGACTTTTTTGGTGCTTTGTTTGGCTATTACCTAACATAATAGCTGGCTGAAGATAAACATTTCTTAAAAAATGAAAACAATGCAATGATAATCATCTTAAGTTTTTAGACATTTAGCCCTCCATGGATCTGGGCAATTTTTAAAAAGAAACTTAGATTTCTATCCCTGACTCTGATTAAATGGATGTGAAGTAGTTAACTACAGTAAAAGCTGCCATTTGGATTGAGTTAGAAATACCCTAAGACATATAATTCTTTGATTTAAAGGAAATTGACTATGGAGTCACAGAGAAAAATCACAAGGAAGGAAGAACATAAAAACCAAACCAAA
Source organism: Neotragus moschatus (assembly GCA_006410615.1). Lineage (NCBI taxonomy): Eukaryota > Metazoa > Chordata > Mammalia > Artiodactyla > Bovidae > Neotragus > Neotragus moschatus. Next base: position 1,283,484 of record SJYA01003046.1, read on the forward strand.
AAAAAAAAAAAATCACCACCACCAAAACTCACAAGAAAGAATTACAATAAAAANAACTACAGTAAAAGCTGCCATTTGGATTGAGTTAGAAATACCCTAAGACATATAATTCTTTGATTTAAAGGAAATTGACTATGGAGTCACAGAGAAAAATCACAAGGAAGGAAGAACATAAAAACCAAACCAAAAAAAAAAAAAAATCACCACCACCAAAACTCACAAGAAAGAATTACAATAAAAAATCCACAGCTAGGATGGTATTTGTCTTAGCTTGAATCCTCCCAAAAGTCAGTCCTGATATAAGTAGATCATTAGGGTGAAGATGCCAGGAAGTATATTTAAGGAGTAGAAAAGAGATAAAGAAATGGAAAACATCCAGTAATGGAACAGAAATGAGTGGTGGTCACTGTGGGAAACCTGACTCCCTGCTGTTGGGAACCCTCTGGGAAACTAGAAAGAACACATCCTAGAACTTTCCCTCTGAAAAATGAGGAGGCTGACTGGGGGTGTTTATCTGCCAACCCCTGTCCTTCATTAGTTAAGGACTATTCTATGGGTTTTAACTTTCCAACATTCTCCATTGTCTGAACACATTGATTAGTCTAGAGAGAGTTTTCAGACAGAAGGACATGGAAAAGAAACTGTCAAAAGAAACAATAACCTCCAGAGCAAGGCAGTCACAGAGTCTCCTAGGGCACCCTTTCCATGTAAGTTCAATGATCAACAGTCAGCCACATGGAGATAATGTGGAAAGTATACAGAAAAAATAAGGAAGAAATCAGTGGTGAGTTGGGGCACGTTTACTCATCAGGATATAAGCACAAAATAAAATGAGTAACAGCACAGCATGAATAAAAGGAAGAGGAAGTGAAAATATATACAATTAACTTTCTATTTCTTTTCCAAGAATCTACATTTTTCAAACTGAAAGAATATTCACATGCTAGACAAAGCAAGTCCAGCTTCTATATGGAGAGACATGCTATATATATAGATTTGAGGAATAAAATTTCTCTTGCAAAAAAAAGTCATTTAACTGAGACACAAGAATCACTATATTTTTGTGCATTTCATTGAAATTCATTTTCAACAGACATTTCAATGAACATTTCATATAATAAAAAATGAGAGAATATATTAGAAGTTGATTTGAAAATTCAAAATAATCCACTTATGTATTTGAAATTATTATTCTAATATTATAATTATTGACAAGTTGATTGATTCTCATGAAGTCCAGGAATGATATATTACTAGGAAATTCTATAAAACAATGCTCCAGGATATGACAATATTTGAATAGCAATCATAAATAATCTCTAAAGCATGAGAGAGCCTTTGCTACAGATATAGAAGCTAACAAGCACTTTTCACCTTTTTTTTAATGTCCATAGGACAGATAGTCCTGCAAATGATTGAGAAAGCAGAGTAAATATGTTGCTTCATGGAACATAAAAGTTTCCTAGAGGAGACATATGCATAATAACATCAGTTCCAAAAAGAGTTTCACTAGATAGGTTTTGTTTGATTGACAAAATATTATTTGTTTATTTTTTATTTTATTTTNAAGGGGACAACAGAGGATGAGATGGTTGGATGGCATCACCAACTCAGTGGACATGAGTTTGGGTAAACTCCAGGAGTTAGTGATGGACAGAGAGGCTTGGCATGCTGTGGTTCATGGAGTTGCAAAGAGTTGGACATGACTGAGCGACTGAACTGAACAAAACTGTAGAGTCTATGGAATTCTCCGGGCCAGAATTCTGGAATGGGTAGCCTTTCCCTTCTCCAGGAGATCTTCTCAACCCAGGGATTGAACCCAGATCTCCCACATTACAGGCAGATTCTTAATCATCTGAGCCACCAGGGAAGCTCAAGAATACTGGAGTGGGTAGCCTATCCCTTCTCCAGAGGATCTTCCCAACCCAAGGAATTGAATCAGGGTCTCCTGCATTGCAGGTGGATTCTTTACTAGCTGGGCTATAGCCAGTTTCACGAGGTCCTGCCAAATGGTCCCCGTTGTTTTATTCCCTTCCTCCTAGCTCCCCGCTGCTGCTCCCTCCTCCAATGTCACGGCCACCTCCTCTCTGATCACCGACCGCACTAACCCTTCCCTGTTTCTCTCCCTCACATGCCTGCTCTTGCTTTTCCTGCTTCTTTTCTTAAAATTAATTTTTATTGGAGTAGAGTTGCTTTAAAACATTGTGTTAGTTTCTACTGTACAGCAAAATGAATCAGATATATATCTATATATAGATATATATATCTATGTATCTATATCTGTATATATATATGTCTCATTTCCCTTTTGGATTTCTTTCCCATCCAGGCCGCCACAGAACGTTAAGTAGAGTTCCCTGTGCTGCACAATATGTTCTCATTTGTTACCGATTTTCTGCCTGCAATACAGGAGATCCGAGTTCAATCTCTGGGTTGGGACGATCCCTTGGAGAAGGGCATGGCAACTCACTCCAGTATTCTTGCCTGGAGAATTCCATGGACAGAGGAGCCTGGCAGTATAGTCCGTGGGGTTGTGAAGAGTCAGACATGACTGAGGGACGTTATACACAGTAGTGTATATGTGTTGACCCCAATCTCCCAATTCCTCCCACCCCTTCTTTCCCCCCTTGATATCCATACACTTTTCTCCTACCTCTGTGACTCTATTTCTGCTTTGCAAGTAGGATCATCTGTACCATTTTTCTAGATTTCACAAAATTGAATCATTTGTAGACATAGATAGACCTAGAGACTGTCATACAGAGTGAAATAGTCAGAAGGAGAAAAACAAATCTCATATATTAACACACATACGTGGAATCCTGCTTTCTGTACTGACTTCTCCTCTCCCCTCTCCCTGGCCCAGCCTCTGCCCAGCCTCTGCAGTCTTTTTTCTACCAGGACTCTCATGCTTGCAAGAGAGGCAGGTGTGGCTGAGATGTGTCTTGTCTAGTTAGCACGCTGTTCTTGAAAAGTTTAGAATCGGAACCCCCAGCATTCTGTTGCAACCTCCTTCTAGGATAACTTCCTTCATGGCAGAAACTGGATAGTTTGCGGAGATCTCCACTTCTCAAACCCCCTGCAGGTGTGGCTCCAGAGGTGATTCAGATCGACTCTCAGATGCCCTTGCTGGGACTTGCATTCAGAACTGAGCTAAGTGTCTGTTTGCTGCAGTGGATTCCAGCAGGCACAGTGGAGCTGTGGAGCCAGCAGTGCTTGGGACCACATCTGGTCCCCGACCACTGGTCAGGTAGACCTCCAGCCAGCCATTGCCTCCTGCATCTGCAGCTTCCTGATTGTAGCAGAAGTTACAGTTCCTGTCCCTTGGTGGACCAGTTCTGTGCATTTGAGGGAATCTCTTCACAGACTAGAGATCATTCATTCTTTTGTCCCATCCAATGACTCAGTAAACACTAGATTCCTGAAATTAAGTTCATTGCTGTTTAAACTAGCTACGGTGGTTACTGTTATCTGCAACTGAACCCTGATTAATAAAGCCCTAAAGGAGCTGGGTTTTGACCCCTGATTTATTCCTTTGCTTTCCTTAAGAGCACATTCTGACTTCAGTTTCACTCTTTTATTAATTGAATCACCCCCAAAATATGTATTAATCATCTGCGTTCTAGGTTGCTTCAGTTGTGCCTGTCTCTTTGTGACCCCCTGGACTGTAGGCCTCCAGGCTTCTCTGTCCACCGGATTCTCCAGGCAAGAATAGTGGAGTGGGTTGTCATGCCCTTTCCCAGGGTATCTTTCTGACCCAGGAATCAAACCAGCATCTGTTACATCTCCTGCTTTGGCAGGCGGGTTCTTTACCACTAATGCCACCTGGGAAGCTCATATTATACATGTACTAGGTGTTTATCACTGTGATGAACTTGGAAGACACAAAATGAAAATAGTATGGTACTAACCAGCATCTGTTCCAGTCTTTGGGATCACTGTTCCCTCATTTTTTAAACTGGAAACTACCTGTGACTTCTCTTTTACTCCTCTCATATCCCCATGGCCCCTCTGTAAATTGGGGTTTGTGGTTCATATCCTTAAACCATTGATTTTATTCCACATGACCTGAGGCTCTACCCCATCCAGAAATATCTCCATGCAGATGAAATGAGAGACAAGCCACCAGGAAAGAGGTTGTTAGCTGAGAAGGTCACCTATGTTCTTGAGGTTTTCAAAGAGCAGAATTATCATCTGCCACCACCACCCCCGCAAAGCCCAGTGATTTAGGTCCAAGAGAACTGATAAATCGCTGCTTTTTCCCCCAAGACAAAAAGCCTTATCAGCTCATCTGACATAAACAGCTGTTTCCCCTGCAGCTGAATTGGAATCACATCTGGGAAGGTTTAAACCAAACAGACCATTTCTTTTCATATAAATTTGGATGCTCTGAATGTTGTGGTCTGTCCCCAAGATTCCAAGAGGGAGTGAAAAAAGCACAGACTATCTTTGACTTTAAATGAGTCAAGGCTGAGGCAGAGTCACACACACACTTCCTTGTCTTTTTCCTTTTCTGAGTTGAAAGGGAGCTTATGAATTATTTAACCTAGACTTTAAGATAAGGAATATTGCCAGAGTTTAAGAGGGGCCTTTCATAGTGATAACACAGGTCAGTTCTCAGTAGATATAGCAATCCTAAATGTATGCTGCTGCTACTGCTGCTAAGTCGCTTCAGTCATGTCCAACTCTGTGCGACCCCATAGACGGCAGCCCACCAGGCTCCCCCATCCCTGGGATTCTCCAGGCAAGAACACTGGAGTGGGTTGCCATTTCCTTCTCCAGTGCATAAAAGTGAAAAGTGAGAGTGAAGTCTCTCAGTCGTGTCCGACTCCTAGCGACCCCATGGATTGCAGCCTACCAGGCTCCTCCATCCATGGGATTTTCCAGGCAAGAGTACTGGAGTGGGCTGCCATTGCCTTCTCCATATGTACCTAATAATAGAGCTTCAAAATACAAGTAAGAATCCTGACAGAACTAAAAGGAGAAATAAATGAATCTTCTGGTCTAGTTGGAAATTTTATTACCTCCTTCTCAGTAAATGAGCTTCCCTGGTGACTCAGACAGTAAAGAATCTGCCTGCAATGAAGCATAACTGAATTTGATACCTGGGTCAGGAAGATTCCCTGAAGAAGGGAATGGCAACCCACTCCAGTATTCTTGCCTGGAGAACCCCGCAAACAGAGGAGCCTGGTGGGCGACAGTCCATGGGGTTGCAAAGAGTTGGACATGACTGAACAACTAACACACACAAAGGATCTGGAAGAGCTGAACAGAGCTATCAACCAACTCTACCTAGTTGATATTCCTAGAACTGGCTACCCAGCAAGCAGAATACATATTCTTTTCTCCTGCAAATGGAACATTCACCCAGTTAGACCATATGCTGGGCTGTAACACAAGTGTCAATAAATTTTAAAAGGTTAAAATCATATAGAGATTGCTCCCTAACCAAATGAAATTGTTACGTAGGTAGAATAGCGAAAAGGAGTCCAAAATGGCGGTGGCTAAAAGACAAGGAAGGTCAAAGGAAGGTCCGAGGACCAGAGCGAAGACTTCAGGTAGAACAAACAGCACTCCTGGCTAAGCCCAATTTGCATAGGGCGGGCCCAGGTGGAGGAAAAAACACATAAAAGGAGGAGCCAAAGAGCTTTCTCTTTCTCTCTCTCTCCCTCTTTCACTCTCTCTCCCTCCCCTGCCCACTCCTCCACTCTCTTCTCTTCGAGTCTTTGGGTTGGCATGCCCTCACGCTTCGAGGATGGATTCTCCTGCTATCTTCTAAATAAAATAGAGCAGTAACACTGATTTGCCTAAGAGCTATAACACGGTTTGTCCAAGACCCGAGAACTGTGATGCGCCGAGGGCTTTAATATCCGTCACTCCAAATCTTTGTTGTGACGAGACAAAGAACCGAGGAACATACACTTGCGTGACAAAATTATACTTGAAATTAAAAAAATAAGATATCTAGAAAATTTTCAAATATTGGGAAATGAAGCAGCACATCTTTAAACAATACATGGGTCGAAGAAGAAATCATAAGGAGAACCAGAAACTATGACAAGTTGAATGGAGAGTCATGTTCATTTTCAAAAGTAGGATGACCAACTGTCCTACGTCCTGAGAAACTCCTGAAAGCGAAAGTCACTCAGTCGAGTCTGACTCTTTGCGACTCTATGGACTAAATAGTTCATGTAATTCTCCAGGCCAGAATACTGGAGTGGGTAGCCTTTCCCTTCTTCAGGGGATCTTCCCACCCCAGGGGTTGAACCCAGGTCTCCCACATTGCAGGTGGATTCTTTACCAGCTGAGCCACAAGGGAAGCCCAAGAATACTGGAATGGGTAGCCTATCCCTTCTCCAGCGGATCTTCCTGACCCAGGAATCGAACCATGGACTCCTGCATTGCTGGCAGATTCTTTATCAACTGAGCTATCAGGGAAGCCCTAGTCCCAGGCCCACCAGGACATTTGGTTATCCACAGAAATATTTGGGTTCAGACTGTAAGTTATGTGTCACCTTAGATATGTGGCTTTTCTCTGTCTTTTTTTTTTTTTCTCAGCATTATTGAGATATAACTAACAAGTAAAAAATTTTATATTTAAGGTATACGGACTGATGCATTCATATATGAATACATTGTGAATTAATTACCACAATCAATCTACTTAACATACCCATCACCTCAAATAGTTACCTTTATTGGGGAGTCGGTGAGAACTCAAGATTTATCTAACAAATTTTAGATATTACACAGCATTGTTAATTACAGTCACATTGCTGTACATTAGGCCCCCAGAACTTACTCATCCTATAACTTAAAGTTGGTATTCTTTGACCAACATCTCTCCATTTCTTCTATTCCCCCCACCAACTCTTAGTAACCATCTTTCTGCTCTCAGCTTCTATGCGTTTGACTATTTTAAATTCCACATATAAATGAAATCATTCAGCATTTGTATTTCTGCATTTGGCTTATTTCAGTTAGCATAATGTCTTCCAGGTTTATCCATGTTGTCACAAATGGCAGATTTCTTTCTTTTTTTGGCTTAATAATATTCCACATGTTATATAATATTCCACACTCTCTCTATATCTTGCTCTCACATTTTCTTCATCCATTCATCTGTCGGTGAACATTCAGGTTGCTTCCATATCCTGGCTATCATGAATCATGCTACAATGAACAAAGGGGTACAGATAGCTCTTTGAGATCCTGATTTCATTTCCTTTGGATATATACCCAGAGGTGGGATTGCTCGATCATATGGTACTTCTATTTTTAATTCTTTGAGGAACCTCCATACTGTTTTTCATAACTGCTGTTGCAATTTAGTTCCCACCAACAGATAAGGATCCCCTTTTCCCCACATCCTCCCCGACACTTACTTTTTTTGCCTTTTTGAAAACAGCCATTCTAACAGGTATAGAATGATATCTCATTGTGATTTTGATTTGCATTTCCTTGATGATTAGTTATGCTGAACACATGTTCACATACCTGTTGGCCATTTGTAGGATTTCTTTAGAGAAATGTCTATTCAATTATCTTTTTTTTTCCGCTGTGGAAGTGTTTATATCACTTACATATTTTGTATATTAATTCTGTATTAAATATGGTTTGCAAGTGTCTTCTCCCATTCCATAGGCTTTCTTTTCATTCTATTGAACACTTCTTTCTCTGCTTTTTGCCTTGACACATCCCATTTGTGTTAGTCTCATGTGTACAGCAAAGTGACTCAGTTATACATACATATATATCTATTTTTTCATATTACTTTCCCATATGCTGCTGCTGCTGCTAAGCCACTTCAGTCGTGTCCAACTCTGTGCGACCCCATAGACAGCAGCCCACCAGGCTCTGCTGTCCCTGGGGTTCTCCAGGCAAGCACACTGAAGTGAGTCGCCATTTCCTTCTCCAATGCATGAAAGTGATATGTTACTACAAAATATTGAGTATAGCTCCAGATGCTATTTATTGTTCATTATCTATTTTCTTTTTCTTTTCGTACACAGCTTTATTGATATCTACTTCACATATCTTATAATTCAACCATTTAAAGTGTGCAGTTCAGTGGTTTGGTGCAAACATGGTTCTTAATTGCAAAGTGAGAAGAAAATGCATACTTTTAAGAAACAAAAGAACTGCCAACCTTAAAAAAACTGTAGAATTTGTACTTCTGCAATGTCAACGATCTTTCACTTTCCTCTTGTCTTAAAAAAAATTCATGTTATCATCCTTAACAAAATCTTAGATAACAGTCATCCTTAGGGAGTTCTAAATAACAAAGAACTAACATTGCTTGTCCCCCCTCCCCTCCCCACTCATATTTCCTGCATTGGTAAGCACTGTAGAGTGAACCTAAGTTAGTCCTCTAGGCCAGGGCCTTGCAGAAGCTCATAGTTCTTCATGATGAGCATTAATTTTCAATTTACTTGGGATGTACTTCTTTAAGGTTAAAGAGCTGAGTTGAATCACATCCTGAAATATGTAGTTTAGATTAAAAAGTCCTATATCACTTTATTTTCCTGTTATTTTCCTCCTTTCGTAAACTAGTCAAGAATGAGAAGTTGTATTATCTCCTGGGAGGTAGATTGAGGCTGCTTTTTATACAAAATGATCAGTTTTGAATGGAAGGAGAGAATCAACATATGTTGATGACTTACTATGTGATCATCACATGCAATCTTCAGAACAAACCTGTAAGACTCTTGAAAGTGAGACAGTTAGTTGCTCAGTTGTGTCTGACTCTTTGGGACCCCATGGACTGTATCCTGCCAGACTCCTCTGTCCATGGAATTCTTCAGGCAAAAATGGAGCAGAAATGGGTAGCCATTCCTCCTCTAGGGGATCTTCCCCACCCAGGGATTGAACCCAGGTCTCCTTCATTGCAGGCAGATTGTTTACCATCTGAGCCACCAGAATATATTTAAATTATATATGAGGAAATCATGTTTCCCTTCCCCCCTCACCCCAAGAGATAGCAGCAGAAATTAAATGTTAGTTTAGGCATGTCAGATTCCAAAGTTCAGCCTCTTCTCTTTTTCTTTTATTGCGTTCCAACCAAAGGTTGCAGTTTCTAAAGAGATAATCCACCACCTTCATTCACCTCTTTATTTTGTAAAATAAAGGTTCATTGGAATTCAACTTTAAAAATATTTTCACCATATCTACACTTTTACATAATATATACAATATTAAGGATGTCTACATCTTCAAGTACCAAAATAATATAGTAGTTAAACAAAGAGGAACATAATATATATGTTTGATTTTTTAAGTCAAATATCAAGAGGCCTATGCTGGAGAATATCAAGGCCAATCTCCCTGCAGTTCTCCTAGATTTCCCTTATGTTTTTCATCTTCAGGTTTACAGAATGGCTATGGTATTTTCATGCATCACTTCACATTCAAAGCAGATGAAAGCAATGGTGGAGAGAGGGTGGGATGAGAGATGTTAGTGCAAATGCTACCCATTTGATACCCATCCCTTCTATCAGCAGAAGCAAAAATCTTTATAGAGTCCACAGTAGATACCTGTTTCCTTCTCTGTGTCTGGAACTGTGTTGTGTGGCCAGACCAGAGTCAGAAAGTGGGACTTGACCTTGGCAGGCAAATGGCACTATTATCCTGAGCACGATCAAGGTTTTGACAGAAGGAAGCGAGAATAGATATTGGGCAGGTTACTGATAGTGTCTGCTACAGGATGCCACGTACTGCCTTATCAGTTCAGTCCACATTTCTGCTTCACTTTTATTAACCTTATTGACTGGTTGTGATGAGTCAGCCGTCATTGCTTCAAGGTTTATAGAGATGGGTTACTTCCAAATATAATAGAGAGGTAGGGTTTTTTCTTTAATACAGCCTTTAAAGATAACTCTAAATACAGATAACATTTAAACTGCATTATGTTTTATGTTCTAAGAATGTGAAATGTCCTGGATATATGCTCGGGAAGTGTCAACACTTTCTTACAAAAAAAAAAAAAACCCACAAAATGTGGGAAATAACACTTTGTTCTGGGTGAGGTCTTTGAGGTGATACTAGAGGCTGGGGACTTATCTTCAGAAGACAATCTGAAAATATCGTTAAAACTTAACATGCACATTCTCTTTCCTTGTTTGTTTTTTCATTATTTTTTACATGCTATTCCCATATAGATCATTCAGTTCAGTTCAGTTGTTCAGTGGTGTCCAACTCTTTGCAACCCCATGGACTGCAGCATGCCAGCCTTCCCTGTCCATCACCAACTCCTTGAGTTTACTCAAACTCGTGTCCATTGAGTCGGTGATGCCATCCAACCATCTCATCCTCTGTCGCCCCTTTCTCCTCCTGCCTTTCATCTTTCTCAGCATCACGGTCTTTTCCAATGAGTCAGTTCTTCACATCAGATGGCCAAAGTATTGGAGTTTTGCCATCAACATCAATCCTTCCAATGAATATTCAGGACTGATTTCCTTTCGGATGAACTGATTGGATCTCCTTGCAGTTCAAGGGACTATCAAAAGTCTTCTCCAGCACCACAGTTCAAAAGCATCAATTCTCCAGAGCTCAGTTTTCTTTATAGTCCAACTCTCACATCCATACATGACCACTGGAAAAACCATAGCTTTGACTAGAAGGACCTTTGTCAGCAAATAATGTCTCTGCTTTTTAATATGCTGTCTAGGTTGGTCATAGCTTTTCTTCCAAGGAGCAAGTGTCTTTTAATTTCATGGCTGCAGTCACCATCTGCGGTGATTTTGGAGCCCAAGAAATTAGAGTCTGTCACTGTTTCCATTGTTTCCCCATCTATTTGCCATCATTAGAGAGTATTAAACAGAGTTCTCTGTGCTATTCACTAGGTTCTCATTAGTTATCTATTCTGTATGTAGTATCAGTAGTTGTTGTTCAGTTGCTAAGTCATGTCCAACTCTTTGCAACCCTAGTGTATATATGTAAATTCCAATCTCTGAATTTATCATCCCTCCTTCTCTTGGTAACCGTAAGTTTTTCTATATCTGTGACTTAGGTTCTGCTTTTTTTTTTTTAATTTATTTATTTTTATTGAAGGATAATTGCTTTACAGAATTTTGCTGTTTTCTGTCAAACCTCAACATGAATCAGCCATTGATATACATATATCCCCTCCCTTTTGAAGCTTCCTCCTATCTCCCTCCCCATCCCACCCCCTAGGTTGATACAGAGGTCCTGTTTGAATTTTCTGAGTCATACAGCAAATTCCCATTAGCTGCTATTTTACACATGGTAATGTAAGTTTCCATGTCACTCTCTCCATGCATCTCACCCTCTCCTCCCCTCTCCCCATGTCCATCAGTCTATTCTCTATGTCCGTTTCTCCACTGTTGCCCTGTAAATAAAGTCTTCAGTACCATTTTTCTAGATTCCATATATATGTGTTAGAATATGGTATTTATCTTTTTCTTTCTGACTCACTTCACTCTGTATAATATGTTCTAGGTCCATCCACCTCATTAGAACTGACTCAAAGGCGTTCCTTTTTGTGGCTGAGTAATATTCCATTGTATATATGTACCACAACTTCTTTATCCATTCATCTGTTGGTGGACACCCTGGCTATTGTAAGTAGTGCTGCAATGAACCATGGGGTACATGTGTCTCTTTCAATTTTGGTTCCTTCAGGGGATATGCTTAGGAGTGGGACTGCTGGGTCATATGGTGGTTTTATTCCTGTTTTTTAAGCAATCTCCATACCATCTTCCATAGTGGCTGTATCAATTTATATTCCCACCAACAATGTGAGAGCGTTTCCTTTTCTCCACATGTTCTCCTGCATTTATTGTTTGTAGACTTCTTGATGAGGGCCATTCTGACTGGTGTAAGGTGATATCTCATGTAGTTTTGATTTGCAATTCTATAATAATGAGTGATATTGAACATCTTTTCATGTGTTTGTTATCAGGTTCTGTTTTGTACATAGGTTCATTTGTACCATTTTTTTTTAGATTCCACGTATAAACGATATCATATGATATTTGTCTTTGGCTGACTTCACTCAGTATGACAATCTCTAGGTCCATCCATGTTGAATGGCATTCTTTTGTATTGATGAGTAATATTCTATTGTATATATGTGCCACACATTCTTTATCTGTTCTTCTGTCGATACACATTTGGCTGCTTCCGCATCTTGGCTATTGTTAATAGTGCTGCAATGAACACTGGGGTACATGTATCTTTTCAAATTATGGCTTTCTCAGGATATAAGCCCAGGAGTTGGGATTGCTGCATCCTATGGTAGCTCTATTTTTAGTTTTAGGTTTTTTTTTTTCATTTTTTTTTCCATTTTTTTTTTTAAGGAATCTCCCATAGTGGCTGTACCAATTTACATTCCCACCAACAGTGTAAGAGGGTTCCCATTTCTCCACACCCTCTCCAGCATTTATTGCTTGTAAACTTTTTGGTGATGATCATTCTGACCCGTGTGAGGTGATACCTCATTGTAGTTTTGATTTCCGCTTCTCAGATAATCAGCGATGTTGAGCATCTTTTCACGTGCTTTTGCCCATTTGCGTGTGCCTTTGGCCATCTGTATGTCTTCTTTGGAGAAATGTCTATTTGTGCAACCATTTCTGTCACAACCAGCCAAAGCCTGGGTGTGCTCAGGAATGAGAGGGTGTGCACTGGTCACGGGAGTTGCTGTCACCGGCAGGAGACTCTTCTGCTTCCTGGCTCAGTGCAGCTGATTTGTAAGCCAGTTCTGAGCCCCCTGCTCCCCTCTGAGCAATGGCCCTATTGCTGAGAGCCTCCTTCTCACTAGACAGAGGGCAGAAGGCTCAGGCCCTGTCCAGCTGCAGCTGGCTCTGTTGTGACCTCCCTGTGTTTTCTCGCATCGGAGGCTTTCCATAGGGTTTCCATGCAGGCTGTGTGAAGGCAATTATGCTTCCGTCCTATGGTGGAGAGGAAAAAGAAACCCGAGTGAGGCTAGTCTGACCTGGCAGTGGGGAGGTGGGGGCTCTGATTTTCTGCTCGTATTTCCTCCCTGAAAAGAGCAGCAGGCTGAGATGCAGAGCTTGTTTCCCTGGTGAAAACATGAGGACCGCCTTCCTGCTTGGCTGGATGGACGAAAGATCCTTCATTTCCTTTCTTTCCCGGGAACTGGCTGATCCCCAAGACTCAGAAGTTCCAACTGCTCCCAGGGTATAAGAAGCCCCTATAACAGTATGGCTGGCAGATGGTCCATGCCCATGGCTCTATCTTCCATCTGCATAGGCGAGAGTTCGGCAAACCCGTTCATAAATCGAAGTGACATCTTCACCTGGTTGGATGACACCACCTCGGACACAGCATGTCCCAAAGTGAAGCAGTCATCTTCCCCTAAGCACATTTCTCTTTCTGTGATGCAAGCCAGAGCCCCTGGAATCTGCCTCCAGTCCTTCCCCTTTCCTAGGTCATCGTCTGTTTTCACAATATGACTGAGTACATATTGTGTGCCTGATATGTACCAAGTACATATCAAGCACATGACTGTGATATAGTTGTTGATCAGGAAGATAAAGGACACTGGAAAGGCACTGACATCATCTAGTAGAAACAGGAGCTCAGCTGATGAATTCAGGAGCAATTAGGTGGTCCAGTGGATCCGGAGGAGAGAAGGATTTGGGGGAGGAGAGGGAAAAGAGAAAAGATGTTTGGAAGTGGGGGTGGCAAGAAAATTGGCCGACTGGGCCTCAGCCCCGAGATGCATTAGAATCTAATGTGCTTATGTTTCTGGAAATGTTTGGGTGGGTGCCACTGAGACAGAACCCACTCCAGTGTTCTTGCCTGGAGAATCCCAGGGAAGGGGGAGCCTGGTGGGCTGCCGTCTATGGGATCGCACAGAGTCGGACAAGAATGCTGGGTGAGTGCAGACTTACCACTGAGGAGTCTCTATGAGGAGTGTGGTAGAAGGCATATAAGATATGGAGGTTGTTTTGTAAACTTTCTGGTTGGAAGTTTTAAAATCATTTTAGTAGGCACATGAGGTAGACCAATACACACACACAAAAAGAGAAATCCCCAACTTCAATGACTTAATACAGCAAAATTTCATTTCTTGCTCATATTATGATCCAGTGAGGTTTTGTTCCAGTTAATGGGAAGTGGGCAGAGGGTCTTAGACTGTTCTGTGTATTTAGAGACTAAAGTTTCTTCCGTGATGTGGGTGTTTCATCTTCTAAGGTCTTGTCTTCTTTGTATTCAGCTGGCAGAAAGGAAATGAATGATCGTGAAGGAGGATTTTTAGAGCTCAAACCTGGAAGTGGTATTCAACAATTCCTCCTACAATTCCATTGACCATCACTTAGTATATTTATTTTGGTCTTCCGCCAAGGTTACTGGCACATAACCCTGAAAATCCTTGTGATTTCCTAAGTGATAAGAGCTATAAGGGCATCTTTTGTTATAATATTTCATTTTTATTCCCAGTTCCTAAGATAGTTTCAGAGTGATGAAGATAAAAATGGGTGACTGTTGTTATTCATAACAATCCTCTTCCAACCACATGAGTTCATACTAGTGAGATGACTTTTGGAAAGCCCTAAGAATGAAGTCTTGTTGCCAGAGGAATCAACCGTGTAATTAGAGTGTTGAAAATTTCAGTCTTGCCTCCTGGAAGGGGAAAGGGGTTGGAGATCAACTTAATCACCAGTAGTCAATGATTTTATCAACTGAGCCTTCAAAATGAAGTCCCCATAAAAATCCTGCGTTGGTGATGTCGACTAAAAACAGATGTACAATTTGAGAGTTGTGAGTTAAATTTTATTTGGGGCAAAATGAGGACTGCAGCCCGGGAGGCAGCATCCCAGGTAGCTCTGAGCGACTGCTCCAAAGCGGCAGTGGGGGAAAGACAATACATAAGGTTTTGATGAAGGGGGAGTTCAATACCATGAAGCGTTCATTTCACAAAAGGCTTTTTGTTAGTTATGAGGATCTGATAGCACCATGAAGCGATTCCGTGCTTCTCTAGATATGAGGAGATGCAAGGATTGAGATCATAAAATCTGTTCCTAAAAAGTCCAACCATCTAGAGACCTGTTCCACCAGATTCCCTGGAGCACAGAGTGCCTCACTCCACCCTGAACTCTCTCAGGGGTTGTTGAAGGTCAACAGCTATGGCAGCATGGGGTTCAGTCTCCGCAGAGCCAGATAGAAAAGGACTTTGTTGGCAGTCATTGGCAATGCTCTCGGTAAGTGCCAATTTGTAGTTGACACTGAGTATGTGAAGGCGCTGCGGGGATGTGTGCCCGGAGAGGGCGTGGAACCTCCAAGCCTCCCCACTACCCCATGCCTTGCCATACTCATCTCTTCCACCTGGCTGCTCCTGAGTATAAGTATTGTTGCTATTCAGTTGCTCAGTCACGTCCAACTCTTTGCAACTCCACGGACTGCAGCACGCCAGGCTCCTCTGTCCTCCACTGTCTCCTGGAGTTGGCTCAGATTCAAGTTCATTGAGTTGGTGATGCTATCTAACCATCTCGTCCTCTGCTGTCATAATCTAGTAAGTAAACAGCTACCCTGAGTTTGTGAGCTGCTCTGGTAAATTATCAAACCCAAAGTGGGGGTCATGGGGACTTATAACCAGTCAGTCTGAAGCACAGGTGATAACCTGGACTTACGATTGGCATCTGAAGTGTAGGGGGCAGTCTTTTGGAACTGAGCTTTTAACCTGTGGAGTCTGAGGCTAACTTCAGGTAGACAGTATCAGAATGGCATTAAATTGTGGGACTAAGTAACTGGTGTCACAGAACTGCTTGGAGAAGGAAAATGTCCACACATCTGATCACAGAAGCAGCATATGAGAGTAAGGGAGACATAGAATTTTTCCCTATTCAAAAACAAATTCATGTATGAAACTCCAGTAGCAAAAATTAGAGAAGGATTTAAAACAACACTTAGGAGCTAATATTTCCTGTTGTTCTCTCCTTTCATTTTTATTGATTTTTTTAAAGTGTATAAAAATATTTTGTAAAAATGACACTGGGTGCTCTGTACCCTAGGGCTGTTTGGTATTGCCCTGGGGAGAGGCTTGGGTTCCTATATTCAGATCTGCTGTTGGATCGCAAGTGATGCTCTAAGCGACGTCACACCCACACCTAGACACTCTGAAGTCGAGTCTAGGAAGCTGAGCTAACGGTCAAAATTAAACAAAGGAATGAAAACTCATAAACCCTGTGGGAAATGCAGTTATTTCAGCACACATTCTGTTTGTTTAGCTAGGAGACTAACAGTACTTGTGGGGAAAGTGGATTGTTTTTGACAGAGTGGTAAAAATTTAGAAAGACGCATGAAAAGGAGGAGGGTCCTTGAGAACCTGTCTGGCGCTTGCTGTGACCTTCTTGGTGGACAGTGTTGGTGGCTGGCTCTGAGGCTGGCGATGCTGTAGGAGGTCATCAGGTACATGGGTCCCCACCAGTCATCCTCGGGGACTGTCCTGGGAGAGCTGGACCACAGTGGCTGTGGGGCTGAGTCCTGCCCGGCTCTGAGCGTGCTGTAAGGACAGTCATGTCCTACATCCCTTCTGGAGAGCTAGAAGCTCATCTCTCTTTTCCACTGGGAGCTGAGGCAGCGGCCTCTGGAGACAGGTCTCAGGTCCCTTTTTGAGAGCACCGCAGGCATGTCTCCTTGATGCTGCATGGAAACCCCTTGTTCTGGAAGGTTGGCTGGTTTGGGTTGTTAGGTAGGTAGAATAGGGAAAAGGAGTCCAAAATGGTGGTGGCTAAAAATACAAGGAAGGTCAAAGGAAGGTCCTACGACCAGAGGGAAGACTTCAGGTAGAACAAACGGCACTCCTGGCTAAGCCCAATTTGCATGGGGCAGGCCAGGTGGAGGCAAAAACACATAAAAGGAGGAGCCAACGCGCTCTCTTTCTTTTTCTCTCCAGCGAGCCTGCGCTTTTTCTCTCCCCGTCTCTCTTCCCTCCCCTCCCTCTTTCTCGCTCTCCCCCTCCCCCACGCGCTCCTCCACTCTCTTCTCTTTACATCTTTGGGTTGGCATGCCCTCACGCTTCGAGGATGGATTCTCCTGCTATCTTCTAAATAAAATAGAGCGGTAACACTGATTTGCCTAAGAGCTATAACACGGTTTGTCCAAGACCTGAGAACTGTGATGCGCCGAGGGCTTTAATGTCCGTCGCTCCAAAGCTTTGTTGTGACGAGACAAAGAACCAAGGAACATACACTCGCGTGACAGTGTTCTTTGGCCAAGCCCCCCGGCCTTCCCCCTTGGGAGGTTCCTGGAGGGGCCCAGTGGAAGGACGCCAAGCACAGAGAAGAGTTTTCTGTAGAGGAGCTGATTCAGAGTCAGAGTGTCCCCACGATCGGCTGTCTCTGCTCCAACACAAAGAACAGGTGCTCCTAAGAATAGTCCTTCTGACATCTCAGAAGGCCGAACTGCAGTGGCAAAAAGGGAGTCTGCCTGTCTTGTCATAAAAGAAACTTGCTTTTACCATGGGCAACACAGCACTTAACCATTGCAAAAATCGGCAGGGCTTTCCAGCTAGACAGAACAAAAGGACAAAGAAGCAAGTGAAAGCTGTTTAGTGGCAGTGGGAGAAAAAAGGCTCCTGGATGCAGCAAGCAGGCTGGAAGAGGAGGGTGGTGTCCCTCTGCAGATGAAGGGGCCTAGGAACTGGTTGAAGCACAAGCTGAAATCAAGATTGCCGGGAGAAATATCAATAACCTCAGATACACAGATGACACCACCCTTATGGCAGAAAGTGAAGAAGAACTAAAGAGCCTCTTGATGAAAGTGAGAGGAGAGTGAGAAAGCTGGCTTAAAATTCAACATTCAAAAAACTAACATCACGGCATCCAGTCCAATCACTTCAAGGCAGATAGATGGGGAAACAATGGAAACAGTGAGAGACTTCATTTTCTTGGGCTCTAAAATCACTGCAGATAGTGACTACAGCCATGAAATTAAAAGACATTTGCTCCTTGGAAGGAAAGCTATGACCAACCTAGACAGCATATTATAAAGCAGAGATGTTACTTTGCCAACAAAGTCCGTCTAGTCAAAGCTATGGTTTTTCCAGTACATATGGATGTGAGAGTTGGACTATAAAGAAAGCTGAGGATTGAAGACTTGATGCTTTTGAACTGTGGTGTTGGAGAAGACTCTTAAGAGTCCCTTGGACTGCAAGGATATCCAACCAGTCCATCCTAAAGGAAATCAGTCCTGAATATTTCCTGAATATTCATTGGAAGGACTGATGCTGAAGCTGAAACTCCAATACTTTGACCACATGATGTGAAGAACTGACTCATTGGAAAATACCCTGATGCTGGGAAAGATTGAAGGCAGGAGCAGAAGGGGTAGGCAGAGGGTGAGATGGTTGAATGGCCTCACCGACTAGAAGGGCATGAGTTTGAGCAAGGTCCGGGAGTTGGTGATGGACAGGGAAGGCTGGCATGCTGCTTCAGGTCACAAAGCATGGAGTCGCAAAGAGTCAGATATGACTGAGGAACTAAACTGAACTGAGGAACTGGTTGCTGCTGCTGCTCAGTCGCTTCAGTTGTGTCCGACTCAGTGTGACCCCTAGGCAGCAGCCCACCAGCCTCCCCCGTCCCTGGGATTCTCCAGGCAAGAATGCTGGAGTGGGTTGCCATTTCCTTCTCCAATGCATGAAAGTGAAAAGTGAAAGTGAAGTCACTCAGTCATGTCCGACTCTTTGTGACCCCATGGACTGCAGCCTACCAGGCTCCTCCGTCCATGGGATTTTCCAGGCAGGAGTACTGGAGTGGGGTGCCATTGCCTTCTCTGGAGGAACTGGTAATATAGCATAATAAGGGGAATTACGGTAATGTGGAAGTCATTAAGTGATCGGTGTTGTGTTTTCATGCAGAGCAACATGAGGGCAAAGTGAAACAGAAAAGACAGATGGGAGAAAATTACCTCTGAACCCTTCCTCCCTTTTTGGCTGCACCACCTGGCAATGTGGGATCTTGGTTCCCCAATCTGGGATCGAACTCACACTCCCTATAGTACAAGCGCAGAGTCTTAATCCCTGGACCACCAGGGAGGCCCCCCTGAGCACCCTTTTTTGACAGGAAAGTTTAGAATGCCTCTTGTCAAAAGGGAGGGAGTGCTGAGTGGAACGTGTAGCTCTGGGTTGTGAGGAGGAGTCAAGGTTTGCCGGTTGAGCAGAATTAGCAAATGCAGGAGAAATGCATCGGTCTAAGATCTTGAAGAGAAGGACAGAGGGAATCTGGAGGAAGAAGGGGTGCAACGAGAGGAGATGGTCCTGTGAGACAGTGGCAGTAGTTTGTATCCTGCTGAAGGCCAAGGCCGTGGTAAAAATCAGAGTGAGTCCCAGAGTTAATGGGTCCAGTCAAGACTGCCCTGGGCACATGCCACGCTCTGTTGTCCTGACAAAAATTCTCTTGTTATCGTCTGGCAGCAAAATGAGGATAAACAAAGTTCAGGAAAGTGAACTGCATTTAGGGGCAGGAGCCCATATGGGGTGGGTCCCAGTTTGGGAGGACTGCCTGGGTGCAGGAATTTTGGATGGTTTGTGATGTAGACAAAGAGTCATCACGGGGATTAATAGGTTAGGAGCCCATGTGTCTAGAAGAGAGAGCGCACCCTCTTGGGAGCTGCTGGTTTTCAGTGGATGCGGATAGAGGCCATAGAATGAACATCAGGTCATGGAGCCTCTGTGTATTTGGAAGGAAATCTAGCATCTGAGGAACCCAGGATGGGCCGAGTGTGGGCGTGTGTGCTCTGGGTGCCTGGGGTAACAGGTGGAACGATCCAGAAGGCTGCTACATGTTCCCTTTCACTCTGATTCCGCCTCCCCTCCCCTCCAGCCACAGCCAGTAATGGGAAAAGCTGAAGGGCTGGTACCGGGCACCCAGCCTTGTTTGGGCTCTCCTTCCCTTTCACCTGCACCTCTGCAGCAGCCTGCCATGGACACCCAGCTTCCACCTGTTACCACTTCAATCTTCTCTCCATACTCCCGTGGCAGTGAACTTCATTCCCCTACTTAAGACCCATCAGTGAGTCCCTGGGCCTAGAGAATAAAGCTCCAACTCCTTACCTGGCTTACAGGTGCTGGTTCTTTCGGATCTGGTCCTGCCTTCTCATTCAAACTCTGCTCAGCCACCTGCACCACTGGCACTTCTGGGCTGGGCAGCTCTGATCTTCCAGGTCTCTGTGTTTCTTTCTTTCTCATTGTCTCTCGTCTTGCAGGTCTTCCCCCAAGCATCTCCTGATCCATCCCCTCACAGTGGAACTAGCCAGCTCCTTCTGTGGGCAGAACCAGAGGGTGGCAGGGCTTCAGGAAGAGTGGGATCCGAGTGCTTGGACACTGTCAAGACCCTCTTGCTCTGTGTTCCTTTCTACTCTTGGTCACTCAGCTCCACTCAGTGAGGGGCTTATTTCACTTAGTGGGAAACAAGCCTGTGCAGGGTCGTCTGTGATGGAGTTCATTCAGGACACACCACCCCAAGATACACCTCCTGGGCATATTAAATATCTGAAGCTGAAGGAATTAAAAAATGACTTAAGCAGGAAGGTTACTCTGACCCCTTCCCATCTTGTTCTTCTTCCCTGAAACGAGTAAGTCTTCCCTGTGGAAGGTACTCTCCCTGCAAAAGGAAGAAAGAAGATATTCTCATCACCAGAGAAGGGAATTTGGGGCCAAGAAATCCATACAAACCTTGTTAAACCAACCTTTTTCTTCCTCGTTGTCTTCCTTGTTGCTTCATTGCCATTTATCACCCCTGAGGTGTTTGTGTGTTAGTTGCTCAGTCGTATCCAACTCTCTGTGACTCCCGTGGACTGTAGCCCACCATGTTCCTCTGTCCATGGGATTTCCCAGGCCAGAATACAGGAGAGAGTTGCCATTCCCTTCTCCAGTGGATCTCCCCAACCCCGGATTGAACCTGGGTCTCCTGCATTGCAGGCAGACTCTTTGCCATGTGAGCCTTTATTACCCCTGCTTGTGGTCATGCCAAGTTGCTTCAGTTGCGTCCAACTCTGCGAACCTATGGACCGTAACCCACCAGGCTCCTCTGTCCATGAGATTCCCTAGGCAAGAATACTGTCATGGGTTGCCATGCCCTCTTCCAGGGGATCTTCCCAACCCAGGGACTGAACTCGAATCTCTTATGTTTCCTGCACTGGCTGGCAGGTTCTTCTACCACTAGCACCACTTGGGAAGCCCTTATTACCCCTAGCTCAAGCCTTTTGTCTTGTCAGTTCAGTTCAGTTCAGTTGCTCAGTCATGTCTGACTCTTTTTGATCCCATGAGTCACAGCATGCCAGGCCTCCCTGTCCATCACCAACTCCCGGAGTTCACTCAGCCTCACGTCCATTGAGTCAGTGATGCCATCCAGCCATCTCATCCTCTGTCGTCCCCTTCTCCTCCTGCCCCCAATCCCTCCCAGCATCAGAGTCTTTTCCAATGAGTCAACTCGTCACATGAGGTGGCCAACGTATTGGAGTTTCAGCTTTAGGATCATTCCTTCCAAAGAAATTCCAGGGCTAATCTCCTTCAGAATGGACTGGTTGGATCTCCCTGCAGTCCAAGGGACTCTCAAGAGTCTTCTCCAACACCACAGTTCAAAAGCATCAATTCTTCGGTGCTCAGCCTTTTTCACAGTCCAAATCTCACATCCATACACGACTACTGGAAAAACCATAGCCTTGACTAGATGGACCTTAGTCGGCAAAGTAATGTCTCTGCTTTTGAATATGCTATCTAGGTTGNCTGCAGTCCAAGGGACTCTCAAGAGTCTTCTCCAACACCACAGTTCAAAAGCATCAATTCTTCGGTGCTCAGCCTTTTTCACAGTCCAAATCTCACATCCATACACGACTACTGGAAAAACCATAGCCTTGACTAGATGGACCTTAGTCGGCAAAGTAATGTCTCTGCTTTTGAATATGCTATCTAGGTTGGTCATTACTTTTCTTCCAAGGGGTAAGTGTCTTTTAATTTCATGGCTGCAATCACCATCTGCAGTGATTTTGGAGCACAGAAAGACAAAGTCTGACACTGTTTCCACTGCTTCCCCGTCTATTTCCCTGAAGTGATGGGACCAGGTGCCATGATCTTCGTTTTCTGAATGTTGAGCTTTAAGCCAACTTTTTCACTCTCCTCTTTCACTTTCATCAAGAGGCTTTTTAGTTCCTCTTCACTTTCTGCCATAAGGGTGATGTCATCTGCATATCTGAGGTGATTGATATTTCTCCCGGCAATCTTGATTCCAGCTTGTGTTTCTTCCAGTCTAGCATTTCTCATGATGTACTCTGCATATAAGTTAAATAAGCAGGGTGACAATATACAGCCTTCCTTCACAAATTCATTGCTTGTCTCAGAGTATACAGGCTTCCTGCTTTGGACATTTCTTTGGGTCTTCATTCTCTTGTGAATGCTCCCATGTACATGTTAAAATTAAATAAAATGTGTACACTTTTCTCCTGTTAATATTTGTCAGTTTAATTTTTTGACCCAATCAAGGATCCTGAAAGAATTGAAGAAAATTTTTCTTCCTCTTGCCTTACTTCTTAGGAGCTCAGTCTTTTTTTTTTTTTTTTTTAATGTTTTATGTATTTGGCTGCCCTGGCTCTTAGTTGCACATGCTGAATCTCTAGCTACCACATGCAAACTCTTAGTCATGGCACGTGGGATCTATTCCCCCGACCAGGAATTAAACCCAGGCCCCCTGCATTGGAAGGAAGTACAGTCTTAACCACTGGG
Source organism: Neotragus moschatus (assembly GCA_006410615.1). Classification (NCBI taxonomy): domain Eukaryota; kingdom Metazoa; phylum Chordata; class Mammalia; order Artiodactyla; family Bovidae; genus Neotragus; species Neotragus moschatus. Next base: position 1,306,186 of record SJYA01003046.1, read on the forward strand.
CCACCAGGGGAGTCTCAAGGGCTCAGTCTTAAGAGGGCTCATTCTCTTTCTTGATTTCCTTTTTTTTTTTTTTAGATATATTTTTAATTGAAGGATAACTGCTTTACAATATTGTGTTGGTCTCTGCCATACAACAGTGTGAGTCATCCTTAAGTATACATACGTCCCCTCTCTCTTGACCCTCCCTCCCAAGCCCCTGTTCTCAATTTCAATTTGAAAATTCCTAGGAAAGAATTCCGACTGCCCTTGCTTGGGTCAGCCGTCCACCTCTGACTCAATCAACCTTGGTCAATGGAAAGGGTCATTATTATTATTCATAACATTGTATAAATATATGTAGCTTTTTAATTAGTCAACTACTAGCTTATTTCTGATGACACTGATGCCAGCTAACGCAGTTCATGGTGAGCTGGGCTAGAACTGCTTACGTCTCTGTACCTTTTCCCGTGGCCGTCAGTCTGTTGAATGGGCACTGTCAATCCACCACACTGACTGAAAAACAACAAAGCTAATACCGAGCAGTTTTAATTGACCGGTTTTCTTTCTGTCTTCACAAAAGTATTTTAAGGAACATTCAGTTTGTTTCTGCCTTCACTCCCTGTTACTGAAGCCAGGGCCTGAAGAAGAGAAGCTAGTAATGAGGGCAGAAAGAGGGTAAAAAAGACGGAAAGATGAGCAACCATACATATAAGAGCATGTTCCTAAGGCTATAGCCTGAAAATGATCTATTCACTGAATGAAATGAACTCATTCAAAAATATATTTAAGAAAAACACATGCATAAAGAATATCCTCAAATATAAAGAATTCTGCTTTCTGTATTCTTATGAATAAACATGTTAATGTCAAGTGGGTATTTGTCGGGATCTTTATATCCAAGATAACCTTATTAATACATTTTCTTGGATCCCTTAGTCTCTCCCCCTCTCTGTCCCTAAGCTTACTTAACTGCTAATTTGTTCCTTTTCTTTTCTTTTTGATGTGGACTGTTTTTTAAAGGCCTTTTCCTGTGGCTCAGTGATAAAGAACTTGCCTGCCAATATAGGCGATGTAGGTTCCAGCCCTGGATCAGGAAGATCTCCTGAGAAGGAAATGCCAACCCACTCCAATATTCTTGCCTGGGAAATCCCATTGACAGAGGAACCTGGAGGGCTACAGTCCAAAGTGTTGCAAAGAGTCGCACATGAGTAAACAACAATTTAAAAAAACTTTATGGAATTTGTTACAATGTTGCTTTATATTTTAATTTCTTTTGGCTACAAGGCATGGGGGATCAGCTTCCTGACCAGGGATTGAACCTAAATCTCCTGCTTTGGATGTCAAAGTTTTAACCACTGGACCACCAAGGAAGTCCCACTACTTTGCTTCTTTAAGCTAAATCTCAGAGCCATGAACTTTTTTCTTAGATGTACCTTCTTCTTTCAAATATACTACTTTTCCTACTGTTTCCCTGCCAGATTGGCTCCAGCTTGCTGTGCTGTGCTTAGCCACTCAGTTGTGTCCAATTCTTTGCAACCCCATGGAATGTAGCCTGCCAGGCTCCTCTCTGTCCATGGGGATTCTCCAGGCAAGAATGCTGAAGCGGGTAGCCTATCCCTTCTCCAGGAGATCTTCCTGATCCCTGGGTCTCTTGCATTGCAGGCAGATTCTTTACCAGCTGGGCTACCAGGGAAGCCCGCTCCAGCTTAGACTGTTAGATAAACAAGAGACAGCATGAGACAACAATCTCCTTAAATTCACACCCTATTCTTCCAATAATTACGATAATCATCATCATAATTATTATTAATATTGTCTAATAGGTGTTCATTTTCTTGACAACAAACAACCCCCTTACAATGAGTTCAGGCTGGGCTTGCAGCCAGATACACCCTTCCCACCTTTTCCTCTGAAATTGCCACTAGCCTGGGGAAAGCTGTTTTCCCTAGAACTGGGGCCCTTGAAAACTAAAAACACCACTCCATGTTTGTGTTCCCTTTCCTTTGAGTGGGAAGAAAAAACACCTGAGACCTGATCTCATTTGAAAATGAGTGTTTGTACTACTGGTGTTTTTCAATTGCTTGCAAAGCTTTGGTCCCTTCTGCATAGTTAGGCAATAGTCCTCACATTTGCAGAATGTGCTGCGTACCAGTTCTATATTAATCCCAGCAACACGGTGTCTTGATGGCTTGAGTCTGCGTGTGCTTACTGTACTCACAAATTTTCTTCTTTATTGAATCACATCACGGCATCATTGGAGCTCCTCAGGGCAGATTCCGTGACTTAATTAGATTTTTATTTAACCACAGAGAAGCAAAACATATCATGTTGCCAGACAGTGTTTGCACCTAAACTCAAGAGCATTTCCTTTCGTGTTCTAGAATCAGAGTGTATTTTCACCCACGCTCTCAGCCTGCCTATATTATTTTGATTTTTGTTGCTCAAGGCACACGTCAAAATTAGCCTTTGAATACTGATTTAATCTTTGTTATAATTACATTGCTCCTCATCCCTGAGGCTTTAATTCTCCTCCCCATCCCCGTTTTCACTTTCAACTTTTTAAATTTTGTATTGGGGTAGAGCCAGTTAACAATGTTGTGGTCGTTCCTGGTGAACAGTGAAGCGACTCAGCCATACATACACATGTATCCATTCTCCTCCAAATGGGCTTCCCTGATAGCTCAGTTGGTAAAGAATCCACCTGCAATGCAGGAGACCCTGGTTTGATTCCTGGGTTGGGAAGATCCACTGGAGAAGGGAAGAGGTAGGCTACCCACTCCAGTGTTCTGGCCTGGAGAATCCCACGGGCTGCATAGTCCATGGGGTCACAAAGAGTCGGACACGACTGAGCGACTTTCACATTCTCCTCCAAACCCCCCCCCCCCTTTAACTCTTGATTGTGTGCTAAAAAAGCAACAAAACTTCAGGATATAAAAAAATACAATTGAGTAAATATATTTAAAAGACTCTCATGATAGTAGGAGGAATTATGGGTGGATTGAGTTAGAGGGAGGCCTGGCATGCTGCGATTCATGGGATTGTAAAGAGTTGGACACAACTGAGCGACTGAACTGAACTGAACTGAACTGAGTCAGAGGCGGCTCACTGTTTGGGCATTTGGCTGACGCTGACACTGAGACTTTCCAGCTGAGTGGGTCTGGCCTCGAGCAGATGGGCCAGGTTCTTAAGGGATGATGCAGAGAGTTCTAGAAACTGAGCTTCGAGTTTCTGCACCCTTCACACTCTTCATCTGTAAAATGTGGAAGATTGCAGCTAATAATTTACTGAGCACTTACTCTATGCCAGGTGTTCTTCCATGTACTTTAGTTATTCAGTCTTCTGAGGCGGGTACACAAATTACTATCGCTGTTTTAGAGACAGGAAAACTGAGGCCGCCTAGAGATTAAATAACAGCCCATAGTCATCTATCTGGTCTGTTGAATCCAACAGTCTGCTTCCATAATTTGCACTCTTAACCCCAAATTGTATAGCATGAAAGGCAGTTACCCTCTCATTCTATGAAAATGAATGAGAAAGAAGTACATCAAGGCTGTATATTGTCACCCTGCTTATTTAACTTATATGTAGAGTACATCATGTGAAATGCAGGACTGGATGAAGCACAAACTAGACTCAAGATTGCTGGGAGAAATATCAATACCCTCAGATACACAGATGACACCACCCTTAAGACAGAAAGTGAAGAGGAACTAAAGAGCCTCTTAATGAAAGTGAAGGAGGAGAGTGAAAAAGTTGGCTTAAAGCTCAACATTCAGAAAACGAAGGTCATGGCATCCAGTCCCATCACTTCATGGCGGATAGATGGGGAAACAATGGAAACAGTGAGAGACTTTAATTTCTTGGGCTCCAAAATCACTGCAGTTGTTGACTTCAGCTATGAAATGAAAAGACACTTGCTTCTTGGAAGGAAAGCTATGACCAACCTAGAGAGCATATTAAAAAGCAGAGACATTAGTTTGCTGACAAAGGTCCATCTAGTCAAAGCAGCTTTTCCAGTAGTTATGTATGGTTGTGCTGCTGCTGCTGCTAAGTTGCTTCAGTTGTGCCCGACTCTGTGTGACCCCATAGATGGGAGCCCACCAGGCTCCCCTGTCCCTGGGATTCTCCAGGCAAGAACACTGGAGTGGGTTGCCATTTCCTTCTCCAATGCGTGAAAGTGAAAAGTGAAAGTGAAGTTGCTCAGTCGTGTCTGACTCTTCTAGACCCTATGGATTGCAGCCTACCAGGCTCCTCCATCCATGGGATTTTCCAGGCAAGAGTAGTGGAGTGGGGTGCCATTGTATTCTCCATATGGATGTGAGAGTTGGACTATAAAGAAAAAATGAGCGCTGGAGAATTGATGCTTTCGAACTGTGTAATTGGAGAAGACTCTTGAGAATCTCTTGGACGGCAAGAAGATCCAACCAGTCAATCCTAAAGGAAATCAGTCCTGAATATTCATTGGGAGGACTGATGCTAAAGCTGAAACTCCAATACTTTGGCCACCTGATGTGAACTGACCCATTGGAAAAGACCCTGATGCTGGGAAAGATTGAAGGCAGGTGGAGAAGGGGATGACAGGATGAGATGGTTGGATGGCCTCACCGACTCAATGGACATGAGTTTGAGCAAGCTCTGGGAGTTGGTGATGGACAGGGAAGCCTGGGGTGCCTCATTCCATGGGGTCACAGAGTCAGACGTTACTGAGCAACTGCACTGACCTGAACTGTACAGCATGAGGGCAGTTACCCTCTCATTCTATGAAGGTATTAAGTGGAGATTCCGTTTGTGCCGGGTGAGCTGCTTTGTAAGCTCAGATGCTACTTGATGCTCTCAGAGGCACCCACGCTGCTGTCTGGTCCCTCCAATGGAGGGGTGGGGTGAGGAGGCTGAAGGACCCAAGTGCACAGCCAGGTTCTGCCCCTCCAGCTATAGCATCTTCAGGAAACCATTCAATCCCTCTGAGCCTCAGCTTCCAAGTCTGTAAAATGGGTGTAATGATTTCACCTACTTCTCAAGGCTAGTGTGAGGTGGAAACAAGGCCATGAGTGTTGGGAACATAAGGAAAAACCGAGGAGGGCAGATAGAGTTGCTGACATTCACTGGGCAGTAATGACACGCAGGTGTTATAGGGAAGAACTGACTCCAGGATGGATCTGTTGCTTTTACTTTAGCCTTTGTTCCCCCACCCCCCAACTGTTGTTCACTAAGAGGATACTGTTTATCCTCGGGGAACTCTGCCCTTCTGTTAGATTATTGAACCAATGTTCAGGACCTTGCACACCTATGGGTGGCTACAGGAAGAAAGAAGTGAACGTATCCCCTTCCCGAGGCCTGACTTTCTAGGAGATGTGTGCAAGTTTACTGGGCTTTTTACTTTATTTCCTCGCCTCCTTCAGCTCTGTTCTGTAAAAGAACCTGGCATCCAGACCCCAGATGATGGTTATTTTGAGAAATTAGTCTGCCATTTTCTTGGGCAAGCAGAGCGAGCGCAGACTCAGGGACTTACCCGGACCTCATCACCTGGGTTATCTCATTCTGACTCAGGAAGTGAGGACTCTCATGAACCCAATATACAGACTAGAAGCAGGCTCAGAGAGGTAGATGACTCAGCCAGCATCACTCAGCCAGGCAGGGTTAGACGTTTGAGCCCATGTCCTTAACCCCTGGCCCAGAGCTCCCACCACAGACGTGCCCAGGAAGTGGTTTCAAAAGGTCTCTGCTGGCCCTTCCACAAAACCCTCTGGATGACTGTCTCTGGGTGTCCATCCAGTGGCCCCTCCAACTTGTGTTTCTACCTCAGCAAGCTTGTTCTCAGGTGGAAAGCACCTCCTCAGCCATCCTCCTTCCAGGCTTGCCCCATGTCTTCTATGAGACGAACTTTCAGAACAGCTGTTTGGGAGGTGTTGACAGTTTCCACTATTCCTGCCTCTGGACTCTGGCCCAGAACTCTGCTCACACTTCAATGTTTGGAGTCAGTCATCCTGAGTGTTTGAGTTTAGGGAGAAAATGCAGGTCATACTATTGGAATAATTCAGAGGGTGTGATGGATCAAAACTCTGGACCAAGTCTCAGGACTCCCGGGATGGCAGGGAGGCAGCAGGGCTGAACGCAGCAGAAGTGGATCGGCCAGCCACAGACCCTTGGCGGCTCTCAGGGACTGTCCTACCACTCTTTGCTCCAGGTTAGACTTCTCCCCCAAGGCCATTTTGAGTGGGAAAAAAGGGTGAACAAACATTGTACAAATCAATTCTTTCTCCGGTAAAAATCAATGCTGCCTTCAAGGAAAAAAAAGCAAAAGTCGAATTTATTTTTTATTTTTTAAAATTTCTTTTTTTTTTTTTTTTTTTAAACTAGAGTATAATTGCTTTGTGGCTTCCTAGGTGGCACTAGTGGTAAAGAACCTGCCTGCCAATGCAGGGGACGTAAGAGACATTGGTTCGATTCCTGGGTGGGACGGGCATGAAACCCATTCTAATATTCTTGCCCGGAGAATCCCATGGACAGAGGAGCCTGATGGGCTACAGTGCATAGGACTTCAAAGAGTCGGACACGACTAAAGCGACTTAGCATGTAATTACTTTACAGCGTTGTGTTTGCTTCTGTTGCACAACAATGTGAATCAGCTGTATGTATACATATATCCCCTCCGTCTGGAACCTCCCTCCCCTCTAAGTCATCACAGAGCACTGAGCTGAGCTCCTTGTGCTATGCAGCTTCCCACTAGTTTTCTATTTTGCACATGATAGAGTATATTTGTCAAGGCTACTCTCTCAATTCATTAGAAAAAGAAAGATAGCTCTTAGTTGTGTCCGACTCTTGCAATCTCATGAACTGTAGCTTGCCAGGCTCCTCTGTCCATGAGATTCTCCAGGGAAGAGTACTGGAGTGCACTGCCATTTCCTTCTTCAGGGAAACTTCCTGACCCAGGAACCACACCCGGCTCTCCTGCATTGCAGGCCGATACTTCACCGACTGAGCTATGTGGGAAGCCTCAATTCATTATAAAGCAGACGTGATACTGTCTTACTCCATCTCCAGGGAAAACCTTTCTTCTTGTCTCACCCCTGTTGGCTGGAAGCAGCATCGTGTCTCATGGGCCCACTCCTGCTCATGCTGCTTCCCCTGATTTTGGAAGCTGTCAAGTCTCCTTCATCTGGATGTAACTTAACCAGAACCTACCAGATGCCTTGGGGAGCAAGAGGATAAATCATCATCCCTGACTGGTCTCACGGAGGCAATCAGCTCAACGGATGAAACCCAGGGGAGGAGGCAGTCTCGCAGGCAAGTAAGAGCAGGACCCAGGACTGGAGGGGCAGCTGGGGCTGGAGGACTTGGGACAAGGAAAAGGTCAGTGTGGGCTCCAAGTGGGGAGAAGTGGCCCACTTTTTTCTTGGTTTTATTAACTAAACAGGACTTTTAACAAATAAACATCTTTGAGGATGCCCTTACCTACGGGATGAGGGTAGGGAAGCAAAATATGGTCTGCTACTGCTAAGTCACTTCAGTCGTGTCCGACTCTGTGCGACCCCATAGATGGCAGCCCACCAGGCTCCCCCATCCCTGGGATTCTCCAGGCAAGAATACTGGAGTGGGTTGCCATTTTCTTCTCCAATGTATGCAAGTGAAAAGTGAAAGTGAAGTCGCTCAGTCATGTCCGACTCTTGGCAACCCCATGGACTGCAGCCTACCAGGCTCCTCCGTCCATGGGATTTTTCAGGCAAGAGTACTGGAGTGGGGTGCCATTGCCTTCTCCGAAACATGGTCTAGGCAAAGGCAATGAATTGGGAGTGAGCAGACTTGGCCTCTGAGCACGGCACTTTTCTCTGTTTTTATTATTATGTCTGCACAGCCAGCATGGGTTTTCAATTTTGAATGAATAGAAGAATGAGATCAGAAAGTTCTGGGAAGCTAGATGAAATTGGTTCTTCTTTCAGGTGGTCATTAGCATCACAAGAACACCCGCCACTAGAGGCAAAAGCACCGAGTATGAGTTCCAGGGAGCTGGGGCTACCAAGTTGCTGCGTGACCTTGACCTGTCATTCAGCCTGGCTTCAGTCTCCTCACCTCCTTTAGCCCCAGAGTTTCACTGTTTTTTTTCGTGGACTCCTTGGGAAGCACCTGGGTGCCCTGGATGGGTTTTGCAGTCCCCAAGCTTGGTTAAGTGGAGCCGGTGACCCAGGGACAATGTGCTCTTGGCAGAGATACAGAACGCTGTGTGCGAGCTGCAGCTGGGGCAAGACCTTTCCATTAGCCTGCCTTTAGAAAGACCACTTCCATTAGAAAGGCCAGAACAAGGCAGGGGGAAACGCTAAACAGTTCTTTTCTGGGTGTGATTTTTGGCCTGAGCTACACAGAGGGGTTTTCCTGAATGGTGCAGGTGTGTCTACTCAGATGCAGAATGGGGTTTGTGATTCCGAGTACCCAAATGAAAGCAAGCTGGAGAAGCTTCTAGCACAGTGCTTCTTTTTCTTCTTTTTATTTTAATGATGCTAAGTGGGCAATCAGTTTAAAAATAATAATTTATTTATTTTACACTGCATGGATTTTCTCTAATTGTGACAAGCTGGGGGCTACTCCTCCTTACGGTGCACAGGCTTCTCATTGCAGTGACTTCTCTTGTTGTGGAGCACAGGCTTCAGGCTCACAGGCTCCAGTGGTTGTGTATGTGGACACAGTAGTTGCAGCTTCCGGGCTCTAGAGCACAGGCTCAGTAGTTGTGGCGCACACTTCACGGCGTGTGGACTAGGGATTGAACCCCAGTCCAGGAATCGAACCCCTGCCCCCTGCATTGGCAAGCAGATTCTTATGCGTTGTGTCACCAGGCAAGTCCTAGCACAGTGCGGCTCGAAGTGGAACATGCACACCAATCACGTGGGATCTTGTTCAAATGCAGCGCTGATTCAGGAGGTCGGGGGATGGAGCCTGAGATTCTGTTTTTAAAAAAATATTCATTCTTATCTATTTGACTGCACTGGGTCTTAGTTGTGGCACAGGGGATCGTCAGTCTTTGTTGAGGTATCTCTAGTTGTGGCATCCTGGATCTTTAGTTGTGGTGTGTGGGGTTTAGTTCCCAGACCAGAGATCGAACCCTGCATTGGGAGCATGGAGTCTTAGCCACTGGACCACCAAGGAATCCCCTGAGATGCTAACTCTAACAAATCTCAAGTGCTGCTGCTGGTCCATGGACTATACTTTGAGTAACAAATCTCTAAAGTATTTAAACCCATGTTTGACAGATCATTAACTAGAACTGACAAAAATAGAACAAAGAAGTGAAAGCAAGAAGGTCTCAAGTTCTAATATTCTCCCAGGATTGTCAGCTGTTTGAGCATTTGATTGGTAACAGGACAGTTTCTAGGAAAACATCTTATTGCCTTGAGTCCTATGTGTTTTCTGAGTTTTTTTTTTTCCCCTAATGAGGAAACTCACATAAGAAACATCTCAGGGAGCTCTCTAGCTATGTTTAATTTTGAAGGTTTGATTTAAGGGAAAAGAGTCCAGCATACCCCTTAGTTGCATTTTTGAAATTTATGAAATGAAATGAAAGTGGCTGGGGGAACAGTAGACAGACGTTGGTGATTTTCACTTGCATGCAAAAGCATCATCCTAACCGGCAGAGCCTTCACACAGCTGGAAAACTCCTGAAGAGTGAGAATGAATGTGTTATTCTTTTGATTGGATCTGGTGAAAAATGAGAATCGAACAAAACACAACTTACTAAGCTCTGAAACTTGCAGCAATTATGCAGGCGGAGTTTCCTCATGGTGCTTAAGTATTGAGAGCTGAAACGTTGTGAAGGGCACACTGGGATTAAATTATTTCCTGCAGAGAGTCTTGTCTCAAGGAAGTTCAAATCTGAGGGCCTAAGCTTATTTCCTAGATTTGTAAGAAGGCCAGACCTGTGGAGAGAAAAACACTAAAGTGAAGCTGTCAAAGGATGTCCATGGACGTTGAGTAGAAGGGGGACCATCTTTCACTGAGGAAGTGGGAACAAGTGGTACCATCTGGGTGTGTGGAGAGAGAATGTTACATATACTAAATTATGTATTATATAATATGACAAAACATTATCTAGGTGTGTGCAGAGACGAAGGTATCCAGGTGTGTACAGGCAAGTGATGGCGACCAGGTGTGCAGATAGTTGGCATGACTGTCTCAGGACCACAGTCTTGGGTTCCTGGACTGGCAGAGCTTGTAGAGACCTTTGGGGTTGCTTGATTCTCCTTTCACATGTTTTAGAAATAAAGACACAGAGATTCCAGAGTTGGGTAGGGCTTGCTCTGGGTGACGCCCGGAGTTATTGTCAGTGTGGGAATTTGTACACAGGGTCCCAGGTGGCTCAGCGGTAAGGAGTGTGCCTGCAAAGCAGGAGACGCAGGTTCAGTCCCTGGGTCTGGAAGATCCCTCAGGGTAGGAAGGAGCAGCCCAGTATTCTTGCCTGGACATTTCCATGGCCAGGTGAGCCTGGTGGGCTACAGTCCATGGGGTCGCAAAGAGTCGGACATAACTGAGCACAGATGAGCATATCCCAAGTCTGGGGTTGTAAGCCTTTCCCCCTAGACATCTTTAAGCTGCCCTCTCCCCCTCCTCCCAGTTCACTCCTACAAGAGCCTGGCTGGTGATGGCCCCAGCATGTCCCGTTGTGTGTTCCAGGGGTCCAGTGGCTTACACGTTGGCCTCAGACATTTTATTTGCCATGGGGTTATGTGCTTCAGTGATGTTCCCCATGGGTGTCTTATTTAATAACATCTTAAAACACAGGTCCCTCTGCTGTGCCCAGAACGTGATGGAAAGCTCCTCCTTACTTAGACTGGTGCATGCCCTTCACACAGGTCCTGCTGGCTGAGCCAATGTCCCCCACTCACCCCAGGAGAATCTGTCCTTCCCAGCAGCCATCATGAGGCCCTGGTTGTCAAGGGGCTGTAGGAAGGGGAATGTGCAGGGAAAACCAAACTGGAGGTTTAAGAATTTTTTTAGGAATTTTTCCTAATATCCATGAAAAATGCTACATTTCCTTTCCACGCTCATCTGGCCATTATAAGAACTCATGCTGTAGTTAACGAACTGTTACAATTCATGAAGCAAAAGAGAGTCCCCTGCAGTGCTGGTGAGTCTGAATTGGGTCATATTTTGAGACTTATAAATTTCCCTTTGCTGAATGGCCCCTCAAAGAAACCTCTCCAAGAAGGCATATGGGAACATGTTTATTTTAATTTCTCTGAATTTGAACCTTGAGCTTTCATAAAATAACTAATAAACATGGAGCAGTATATTTTAGTCAGCTGGAAAACATCATTACTGAAAATATGCTTTATTCTCAAACCAAATATAACTGTTGATATGGAATCTTTTTTCCAGCTTCATTGAGATGTAACTGACATACAGTCTTATAAGTTCAAGGTGCACATCTAGTTGGTTTGATACACTTGTATGTTGCAAAACGATTACCACTATAGTGTTAGTTAACACCTCCATCATGTCACGTAATTACCCTTTCTCTTTTGTGATGAGGACATTTAAGGCGCCTCTTGACAACTAAGTATAAAATACAGTATTCAGTATTATTATCTATTTGCTTCCCAGGTGGTGCTAGTGGTAAAGAACCTGCCTGCCAATGCAGGAGACATAAGATACACCTGTTCGGTCCCTGGGTTGGGAAGACCCCCTGGAGGAAGGCATGGCAACCCACTCCAGTATACTTGCCTGGAGAACCCCTGGGACAGAGGAGCCGAGTGGGCTACAGTCCATGGGGTCGCAAAGAGTTGGAGACGACTGAAGCGGCTTAGCACATTATTATCTATAATCACCAAGCTGCACATGAGACCCCCAGAATTTAGAGCTGGAAGCTTGTACTCTTCGGCCAACATCTGGAACATCTTTATTATAGTGAGGTTTGTGATGACAGAAAATGTGGGCAACAACCTTAATATCCATCAGTATTTTTCTCTGGGTTCAGATATATACATGTAAATGCACAGAGAAAGGATAAGTGTAACTTCTGAGGGAAAGAGCAGGACTTAAGGCTCCTCTGTTTTATGTCTATTAAGTAGGAGAACATGTTCGGATACTACTTATGTCATTAACAATGAACTGAAAAAGATGCAAGATAGAGAAAGCCCTGAGCTAGTACTATTGTCTTCCAGTATCTATTAGGTTAGGAGAGAGCTCAGGCTCTGTTAGGCTTCTGTGGCAGGAAGCCAGGCTGAATTTGGCAGCTGCTTCATGCCTCCTGGCTGTCATCCTGATCAAGTTTGGGGAAACAAGGAACCAGGATTACTCACTGTGAAGACAGTGGTTCTCACACTTGAGTGTGCATTAGAGTAACCCGCAACACTTGTGATAGATTCATTTCCCCAGTTCCCACCATCAACAGATCTGACTTAATGGGTCTGTCTTCTGGTCCAGCAATCTGCATTTTTTTTGTTTGTTTGGATCCTGCGAAGCTTTTGGGATCTTAGTTCCCCGACCAGGCATCGAACCCAGGCCCATAGCAGCGAACGTGTCAAGTCCTAACCACTGGATCGCGAGGGAACTCCTGAAATCTGCATTTTAAATAAGCACCAGAGTAGATTTTGATGAAGATAGTCTTGGGAGGAGTAATACATTTCTGTTATTCCTCCTTTGCTAAGACACTGCTCACAATGTCGTCACACATGAAAGCCAGCGCTGTTTCCCTGGTGACAGGGACTCGTTTGCTAAGATAAAGCACAGGGAAGACACACCCATCCTAGACCTTCTAACTGCCAGACTGCTATCCCTGAAAGCTTTGTATATGTGTGTGTGTGCACGTGCGCACACACATGCACAATGAACTTGAAAAACACCACAAGGACCATTCTAGTTCTGCACTTTGTCAAAAAGCAAACAGGAAAGAGCCCATCACTTTAGATAGCAATGCCAGAATGAACTTAAATGTGTCTAGATAATAATTTGGAGGTGGACGTAATAAGATGCGATTTGGTTCATCACTGTGTTTTGTCAGGAGACATATATTAATGGAAACTCAAATGAGGGGCTTCTGTAAGGTCATGGTTTCCATGTAAATGTGGCCACAAAGAGCCCTTCACCACTAAATGGCACCATGCGCATGCAGGATGATGTTTACCATCCGTAAAAGCCATTTTTGTCGACAATGAAGGATAGAAAGAGAAATGAGAAAGCAAATTGCCTTGTCTCTGCCTTTGGAAAAGAATGTCATAGAAATAAATGGTTTCCAAGTGTTTTGTTTTGGTCTCCTTGTTTATCTAGCTGTCTATCTATCTAATCTATCATCTATTTATGCCTTCATATATAGTTACTTCTAATAGACTAAGCTGTTAGAATGGACATGAGCAAACTCTGGGAGACAGCGGAGGACAGAGGAGCCTTGTGTGCTACAGTCCACGGGGTCACAAGGAGTCAGACATGACTTAGGGTTTGAACAACAACAAGAAAGACTAAGCTTAGGTATGCCATCCATGCTGCTAATATGGTTACTGGTAAGAGTCCAATCAAAAGTTAAATAATAAAGTGGCTGATATCCTGAACTGGGCAGGCTGGCCAAACCTTGTGTCCTTTAGGGGAGTCTTTGAACAGAATGTCACTAAAGAAGATGACCTGCTGGGTCCTGGATCTTCAGGAATTCAATGAGGTCCAGGGATGGCTGCAGTGAGACTGCCTATGATGAGAGATCCCAGATAAGTCAAGGGCAGTACTAAAGCCATCCTCAAATGCTACAGAGAGATCAGGTCTCCAGCAGCTCAGCCACCACGGACCTCTCCCCAGCCCTGGATAACCACATCAAATAGGCAGCCCTGTGAGCATCATTCATGGGCCACTTGGGATATTGTTAAAGACATATATTTCAAAGTTAAGCAATCAAAAGGAAGAAGAAGGAGTAGTACCAGGCAGCAACATCACCCAGGTACTCCACACTAGTGCCTACCAGGGATGCAGGGAGTGTAGGAACGCCTGCTCTGGGAAGAAATGATGCTGAGCAGTGGCTGGGGAAAGAGGAGGAATGGATTCCTGACACCAAGCTTTAGCCCGAAGAACATTTCAGTCATTAGAAAGACACTTCTTGTTCATTTCCTGCCACCTGAATATTTGCAGACATTCATAATGGGCCCTAAGTTGCTGTGTGTGTTTGATGTAAACATGGGAAGGAAAACACATTTAAGCAACACATGCAACACTGACGTGGTCGAGCAACAGATGCTGTGAATCCTTTAAAGATGCTTGGGCGTTAAAATAAATATGATCTGTAAGGATAAATACAGTTTTAATTTACTAAAGCAATTAGCAAAATTCCCCACTAAGCATTAATGTCCCCCTTTATAGTGGTTGTCGGGATGGCATTTATCATGGTCTTATAGCACAGTGATTTTTGTAGACTTCTCTCTTATTAGGCTGCCAAATTCTAGACAATAATGTTCTTTTTTTCCTGGGATCCCTGGGCTTTGTATGCCTGGCAAAAAAGGATGGAGTGAAGAAGAGCATTTAGACTAAAAACCAGCAAATTCTTCTCACCACAAAGACTATCTTCCAGAGTAACGTTCAAGAGGAAGCCTTGAGAATTACACGCAAGAAACCCTCTTGATGAGAGGCGGTGATGTAAGGCAGCACAGAGGCTTCCCCCAAAGTTGACCCCATTGCTGTGAGCCAGCTGCGTGGCAGCTGATTCACATGTACTGGATCTTCCCAGCGACTTTCAGAGAAGTGGCCATTGTTATGAATTTCTCCTATTTTCCAAAACTGGGGTCCTTCTTGGATTAGGACAGCTCGTACTTGGAACCGGAGCCTGGTTATACAAGCCATCTGCTCTTCCTCGTATTTGGGTTTTGGGACCATTTCTCTCCTTCCTTTGGCAATCAACTTATGCTTCTCTTAGGGTTTTCTTTTTATCTTAAACACCTTCCTCCATTTGCCCTGCTGCTATTTTAGGGAGCAGGAAGAGGACAATCTGAGAAAATTCATTGTTTTTGAAACTCAACTCTGGAGTCTTGGTGTCTGAAGAGAGCCAACTGTGAAGGCTGGTAGCACGCCCAGAGTACTTGGTGAATTTAAAAAATTTATTTTATTTTATTTTTTTAGTTGTGATATGCACGCCACTGGATATAGTTCCCTAGTCAGGAACCGAACCCAAACCCCCTGCATTGGGAGTGTGGAGTCTTAGCCACTGGACCACCAGGGAAGTCCCCACTTTGTGAATTTTTAAAGTGCTGTATTGGTATAAGACATCACTGCTCAAGCAGGGGTGATTTTGCCTCCTACCCTCAAGCGTATTTGGCAATGTTGGAAACATCTTCAGTTGTCACAACTAGGTGTGTATCCTACTGGCATCAAGAAGGAAGAGGCCTGGAGTGCTGTTAAACATCCCCTAAAGTAAAGAACAGCCTCCCGTGACACAGATTTATCTTGCCCAATGTATCACTAGTGCCGAGGGTGAAAAACCCTGCTATAAGGCATTGCTATATTTCTTATATCTTTGGAAGCTTTTTTTTTTTTTTCTTTGAAAGGGGCTATGTCTCATAAAGTGGAACACAGTTACTTACATGTATTAGGGTAAGCAAAACTCATATACTCTAAAATACATCCTTAATTCTCTCATGTTTTTCTCTGGTATTTTCATTCAAAATGATGTAGAAGCAAATTAAGAGAGCATTCGAGTCTCCTTATGGCTGTTGGTCTTTTAAAACTGATGTTTAAGACAGATAATAGAGTGAACGCTTGTTGTAACTCACGGCTGGTTGTCGTCTGTACATACCTGGGGAAACTCCTCCTCATCATTCCCAAGTTGAAGTCAGAACTCAAAGTCCCAGCATTTCTGCAATTGGAACTCAGGTATGGGATTCTGTGGCTTCCCTGGTGGCTCAGTGTTAAAGTATCAGCCTGCAATGCAGGAGACACAGATTCTATCCCAGGGTCAGGAAGGTCCCCTGAAGGAGGGCATGGCAACCCACTCCAATATTGTTGCCTGAAGTATCCCAAGGACAGAGGAGCCTGGCGGGCTACAGTCCATAGCGTCACAAAGAGTCAGACACAGAGTGAATGAGCTCACACACATGAGATCCGGGCTCTGCCACTCAGATGCACCTGACTGAAGCTTTCCTTTAGAAATGAGGACCCTGAGGGCACCTGAGCAGGTGGGAACCCCATTTTGTTGGGCACGGTGCAGAGGCGCTTGGTTTTTGGGAACAGTGATGTCTGCAAGACTGAGTTCCTGATGCAGAACAGCGTTGGTGGAGATGACCGTGCCCGTGGCAGCAGCCTTGTCACAGGCAGGGGATGTGGGTGGAGGTTTCTTCATCAAGGCTAGTTTTAGGAGCTGAGTCTTGAGGCTGATCCTTCAGTCCTCTCAGCAGTTACAGAAGGGAGCAGCCACTCTTTTCTACTTAAACCAGTAGGAGTGGGTCTGCTGTATGCCAGGAAGAACTCCGACTGACACACAAGATTTATCAGTGGTGAGCTTCTTTAAAACCTAGAGTCTTTTAAAACAATTTTATTTTTTTGACATTTAGCTTTAAAATTTTTTAAATTTATTTGGCTGAGCTGGGTCTTAGTTGCGGCGTGCAGGACCTTTGACCTTCATTGTGGGATCTAGTTCTCTGGCCAGGGATGGAACCTGGGTCCCCTGCAGCAGGAGTGTGAAGTCTTAGCCCCTGGACCACCAGGTAAGTCCCCTTAAAGTCCTTTAAATAGGCTCCTTTGCTCTAGTAATGTTCTAAGTTTCCAGTTTAGAACCAGAGACAGAATGTCCTCCTTTCTTTCCAGGCTCTAGGTGTGGGGCTTCAGAACTTTGGGGAGCAAGTAAAAGACCAGGCTGGAGTAGGAAATGGCAACCCACACCAGTATTCTTGCCTGGGAAATCCCATGGGTACAGGAGCCTGGCAAGCTCCAGTTCCTGGGGTTGCGAAGCGCTGGATATGACTTAGTGACTAAACAGCAACAACAAAAGACTGGGCAGAGGAAGATCCCATCAGGAAGTTCTTCCCTGAGGGAACTGCAAGGCTTCAAATTCTGGGCCTGAAAGAGGTAAAAGAGAACAGGGATGGAGGGCACCTCACCCACCGCAGCGCAAAGCTAGCAGTTTAACCTTTTAACATTTAGATCACCTTTCAATGTGTGTTGGAGGTGGGGAGGTTTGTCTTTGAAAACATCTTTTGTTATTTATTTCATGAGTTGTTTGGATAATAAACTTGTCCAGAAATGGGTGGAGGGATAGACCAGCTAGGACTGATGCGAATATGGCCATCCATATGGAGTGCTTGCTCTCTATTCTTTAATACCCTCTTTGGAGAAGGAAATGGCAACCCACTCCAATAATCTTGCCTGGAGAATTCCATCAACAGAGGAGCCTGGCAGGCTACAGTCCATGGGGTTGCAAAGAGTTCAGGCACGACCGAGCAACTATCACTCACTGACTTATTGTTTGACACCCTGACTGCTAACTCAAGATCCTATTTCTTGTTTCTAGCTGAGTGGGTGATTCTGAGGCAGGCTCCAGGTTAGAGCTTCCCTCCTGTTCATATTTCATGGGGCACAAAGAAGTGGGCATCAAGTTGGAGACTTACAGCTGTTAGCATTTCTTGAGATAAGAGATAGATGGGCTCCAGTTAAGGCATTTACCATCAGCCTCCTGTTTACCATCTGAAATGGAAGTAACAACAGAAACAGGGTAAATAGCCAGTGTTTGTCTCTTGTAAACACCTTAAGGTAATAGTCATGGCAATAGCCAAGGTAATAGTCAAGGCAAGGACNGAAGAAGTGGGCATCAGGTTGGAGACTTACAGCTGTTAGCATTTCTTGAGATAAGAGATAGATAGGCTCCAGTTAAGGCATTTACAATCAGCCTCCTGTTTACCATCTGAAATGGAAGTAACAGCAGAAACAGGGTAAATAGCCGTGTTTGTCTCTTGTAAACACCTTAAGGTAATAGTCATGGCAATAGCCAAGGTAATAGTCAAGGCAAGGACAAAGAGGGGAAAAACCCTGCTTAGGAAAAGGCTTAAGGGACTCCGCTCCTCCTCTTTTGGGACACGAGAGATGCCACATGTACAGAAAGGCTCCTTGTGGGTCAAAATTCAGGGGATAACACCAGGCCATAATGAATCTTGCTCCTCCCAGAAACCTTCACCTCGAGATCCATCTTAGTTGAGGGGTACGTGTGCACTCAGGGGAGGGCCATAGGTAGGTCAGATGTGGAAAAAGAGACCATACAATTGGCCTGAAGGAAGACAAAGACCTGGAAGGACTGATTCATACAAGTGACTTAATCGCCTCTTTACTTCACTTCTCCTCACTGGGGGAGCACCCACCCCCTTTCTCTCTGGGTGAGCATCTCGGCTTTGCTTTTGCCTTAACTAAACTGTTTCTCTGTGTGCTCCCCCACTTGCTGTTACGCTATGTCTCATAATAAACTTTGTACCTGAATTTACAGTTTCTGCCTGTATAATAAATGCATTTTCCCCTAGATGCAAAGATACAGGGGAAAAATAGCTTCTAGCCTCTAGCCCTTGCTGGTCTGATGGCTAGGATCGTTAGTTCTCATCCAGGGTTCCCAGGTTCAANTAATTGGCCTGAAGGAAGACAAAGTCCTGGAAGGACTGATTCATACAAGTGACTTAATCGCCTCTTTACTTCACTCCTCCTCACCGGGGGAGCACCCACCCCCTTTCTCTCCGAGTGAGCATCTCAGCTTTGCTTTTGCCTTAACTAAACTGTTTCTCTGTGTGCTCCCCCACTTGCTGTTATGCTATGTCTCATAATAAACTTTGTACCTGCATTTATAGTTTCTGCCTGTATAATAAATGCATTTTCCCCTGGATGCAAAGATACAGGGAAAAATATCTTCTAGCCTCTAGCCCTTGCTGGTCTGATGGCTAGGATCGTTAGTTCTCATCCAGGGTTCCCAGGTTCATTTCCTGGGCAGAGAATTAAGATTCAGGCCACCTCTTACCGCTGCCTCACTGAGATCAATTAATGTAAAAACAATGATGAAAAAAGCAAAAGTGAAAAGAAATTATTTAAACAAGCAGCTATAAGGAGATATATTAAGACCAAAAATAATTCAAAATCAAAATCAAGAATCTCCAGAGATTGCTAATTTACTAGAGACTGCTAATTTACTAAAGCCACAGGGCTTTTACATTTTACCATTGGGTTTTTTAGAGTAGCTGGCACCCTGAGATTATTTTCATGGGTCCCTCCACTAGCTGATTCTGTTTCTAGAAAAGTCTGCCCCAGACTGAGAACTCTTTGAGAGCAGAGACTATGTCTTATTCATCTTTCTCTCACTCAGTGCACCCTGTCCAGGACTTGCCACCTAACAGATGAATCATAAATAGTTGCTGAGTTGGCAGGCTTTACCGTTCCCTTTTCTCCTGTGGCAGGGAAGTTTCCTGTCACACCCAGACTCCTCGTGTTACTCTGGGGGGTTACCCACTCCTTTCCTGGGGAGCTAGCCTAACTTCAGTGAAGATAGAAAAAGGACAAGACTTTGTTAGTCTAGCTACAAGATTATGTAATCAGCAGGAATCCACACTGTAAAAGGAAGGTGCGTTTGTCTTGTAGATGTTCTACTCTGAGGCCATACCTGCAAGGACCTAGTGATTCCCTGGGTCCTGTCCAAAGCCTGCCTGAAATAATCATGGCTTGATAGGTGACTAGTGAGCAAAGTAAAGGGTTACCTTACTCTATCTTCTGAACTCCACCTGAATGAGAGGTCATCTGATAGTAAGTTTTCTTTCTAGAAAGTTTCTGTTCCTTCTCACCCTCCCAGAGCTAAGGACCTTGTCAAGAGCTTTTGCACGAGCTTGGTTACAGGAAACCTAGGGGTGGCCTAGGCATCCAGGCCCAAGAGTGGGGACCCACAGTGAGGCCCAGATTAAAATGAGACAGACATAAGAGGTACTCCCCATGCATCACTTTAGAGATGACTCTGGGGTAGAGGACACAAGACCATTTGGGACTCCTTTCGATTTGTGGTGGGTGAGAAGAGAAGACTAACAAAAGAAAGGTTTCTGGCCAGAGAAGTAGCATGTAGGCCTCCACCCTGTGCTGATGCAAAGCTAGACTGAGAGTTAAAAAGCAAGCAGTATGTGTGTGACAGAGTAGAAGGAATAATTATTATGTCTGGAGTCGGGGGTGAAAAAAACACATTTTCCCAAAGCACACGGGCCTTCTTGGCCTTTGTATGTGATGCCGCGTCAGTTCTCACACTGCCTGTAACAGGCTCTTCTCTCCCGTCAGTGGTCAGCCTGTCACGCTGAGTCAGCTCAGCCGGAGGTGCCATGGGGTGCCTGGCTCTTGGAACACACACAGGGCAGGCTTCGAAGATAAAACTCAGGTCTAGGGAAGCATCTCTTACGTTATTGCCTGGACTTAAGTTTCAAAAACTTCTCTCTCCTACTTGGTAACTAAAAAATGATCGCCAGTGGTTTATCCTAAAAAACATTAAAAATTAAAACATGATCTCAAATATTTTCTTCTAAGTCAAATTGAACTCGCTTAGTCATGTCCGACTCTTTGTGACTTCATGGACTGGAGCCTACCAGGGTCCTCCCTCCATGGGATTCTCCAGGCAAGAGTACTGGAGTGGGTTGCCATTTCCTTCTCCAGGGGATCTTCCTGACCCAGGGATTGAACCCGGGTCTCCTGCCTTCCAGGCAGACGCTTTAACCTCTGAGCCGTATATCAGCACAAAGTCAGCTGCTGTGAAGTCTTCGGTGTCCTTAAGCAGGCTTCCCAGACTCTACCTTCGTTGTCTCTGCCTCCATCTTCTGTTCTCTACCTCCTGTTGCCTGTTGTCATCAAAAAGCATAACACCATCCTCTAAGTTCATACAGCCCAAAGTTTTATCTCCTACGTGGGATATAAGTAAGGGATATTTCAGGTGAGGCATAAAGGTCTGCTTAACTCAAACATGATAGAGGCAGCATTGTAACTAAATTTGTTAGAGCTCCTTTAATAAGCCACTGTGGGGGAGGGGTTCCCTATTTTTGTTAAGTCCCATCAGAACTTACTTATATTTTCTGTTTGTGCAGATATGTCTGTCTTGGATTCAGAGGCAGGAAAATACAGTAGTGGAGGGTTTGACTCCAGAACCCTGCAATTGAATTTGAGATTCCAGCCCCATTGCTCTTCGGTTGTACCATTATGGTTAGTTACTTAGCCTTGAAGTACCAGTTACCTCATTTGTAAAATGAGCATAATAGTAATTTTGAGGGGAATTTCCTGGCTATCCAGTGGTTAGGACTCTGCGCTTTCACTGTGGAGGGCATAGGTTTGATCCCTGGTTGGGGAATTAAGATTCCTCAAGGTCTGTGGGGCAGCCCAAAGAAACCCAATAGTTTGGGGGGATCAAATGAGATAAGGTGTGTGAAATACTTAGTACAGTGCCTGGCATGTAAAATGCCCTCAATAAATGGTGGCTATTTTTAGCCATTCAATCAAAAAGGGTATTTATTTGGTATCTGCTGTGTTCAGACATATCATAGGTACCAAAATGCTTCAAGACATTGGCCCCTGCCTGTAAAGAGTTTACATCAGGGGTTGTGGAGGCAGGGGAGGAAACACTTCCACAATTTCAAAGGTAGAATGTAATAAAGGATAGAAAGATCATGAAAGGGAGAAGACCTTGAAGACAAGGTACCCTTTGAATTGGGCATTGTAGCATGTGAAGAATGTGAGTTGTGTGGGGATGAAGCAATCAGTATTCTAGAGACAGGGAATAAACCCCAAGAGAGATGATGAACAGGAATGGTGAGGTCGTGTCTGTGTCCAGCAGGCTAGTGTGGTCTGAATATAGGGAATGAGACAGGTGGGAAGCAGACCAAAAAAAAAAAAAAAAGGAAGATCAGAATAAAAGGGCATGCTGATTGGAAATGCCATGCTAAAAGCTCTAGTTTTGTTTGATGGGCCATTAAATGCTTTTGGGGAATAGGAGGTAATATAGCAGGCCTCCCAGGTGGCACAGTGGTAAAGAACCCACATGCCAATGCAGGAAACTCTAGGAGACATGGGTTTGATCCCTGGGTGGGGAGGATCCCCTAGAGAAGGAAATGGCAACCCACTCCAGTATTCTTGCCTGGAGAATCCCATGGATAGAGGAGCCTGATGGGCTACAGTCCATAGGGTTGCAAAGAGTTGGACATGACTGAAGCGACTTAGAATGTCCAAAAAAAAAAAAAAAAGAAAAATGCACCTCAAATCGTTTTTCAACTCTGTTACCACAATTTCCTCTGCTAAAGATATTTTGAAGCAAACGAGTGCCTCAGCTCCTGGGTACATAAAACCTTGTTGATGAACAGGATGAGAAAAATCAAAAGATGTGTTGCAGCTCATGAGGTTGCAAAGAGTTGGACATGACTTAGTGACTGAATAAAAAGCATTAGTCAGGCACAGATTGTATTTTATTTTGAAGTTTTTTTTTTTTTTTACCATCATACTTTCTCTTTAGCTATAACTAAAGAAAGTGATCGTAACTCAGAGCATGTGGGTTTAGAATAAATTCAGGTGCATAAAGTTGGATTGCGTTTGTTCCCATGTTGACTTTTCTCCCTGTATGAGTGATCACTTGAAATTTGGAGAGTGAAATAATTTCATTTCTTTCCAGCCTAATGGGAATATCTGCAGCCAGAAGACAGAGTACAGGGCTTGTGAACGAGGGGATAGAAAGCTCCATCCTCTGGGGAAAGGAAAGAAAAGGTGAAGGGAGGAGATGTCTTCAAAGGAGGGAGGCTACAAAGCGTCCTTCCTGCTTCCCCCAACTTGGTCCAGATTAATTTGTATTTCAGTGAGGATGTAATACAGCTAAAGATTTTATGTAACTTTTAAGCCTCCTAGATGTTTGTTACTTTTGTTATCCTCATGGAAACCGTGCAATTACTAAAATGTGGTGACGAGGCCTTAGGTGTTTATTTAAGAATGGAGAGGGTGGGGTCCCAGAACTTATATTCCATACTGGTATTGTCAGGGAGATGAAGAATAGAGCGTGGTAGTCAAGAAAGAGTGAAGAGAAGGGGAGGGAGTGGTAGCGGAGTAGTGCAGGGCAGGTATTGAAGTGTGCTTGCTGCACAAAGGCTGCGTTTTCTGACCTAAGGAGATAAAACCTAGCGCTGTCAATGGCACTGTGAGCGGTGACCGATAGCAGGAGCCAAGTCCTCCGGCCCATCGGCCTCCACTCCACCCTACTGCTCTTGGAGTCTGCAGCCCGGCCCAGGATGTAGGCAGCGAGGCAGCTCTTTGAACTAGGCTAGGTACTAGGTTCCTTCTCCAAATGCGAGGGACACAGAAGAGAGGCGGAACTCCCTGTTTATCCGCTCCCAGGCACGCCCAAGCAGCGCAGCCACGGCCGCAGGAGCTGTCCGCGGTGCTGAACCATTTTCTTGGGCTTGATCGGACCCGTGACTCGCATTGCGTCGCCAGCTTAGGCAAAGGGCTCAGTGCGTCCCGGGGAGCGTGAGCCCCCGGAAGGTCTGCGGCTAGTTCCAAGCTCTACAATTTAAATCCCTGACAGAACTACCTATGCGACTCTCTTAACCAGAGCCAGGACTCAAGGCAGGATCCGGCTCTTAAGGACGAGTCCCTCATCTCTCCCCTACATCCCGTAGATATCTCAATCCCCCACCCCATTTCCTGCTCTGCGCCTTCCTTACGGAAACGGCACCAGGTCGTCCCGAGAGCCAGACAGTTCACGCCTCTCATCTCCCTAGTTTACTGCACTCTCCTCCGGAGCGGGACTCTCCCAGGACGCAGCAAGCTCCCACAGTAGAGATTCTCCCCTGACCCTCCGGCCCAGGTTTCTGGCCCCTTCTTCCTTTTCTGTTTCTACTATCCTTCTCCTGTTTCTCAAAGCACCGAGTTGGGAGGTGCGAGCTCCGCCCCTATTTTCCCTACAAGGGCACACTCTTGTGGGGGCGGGGCGAAGGGGAGGTGCTCCCAGCCCCTCTCCAAAGCCGCGAGTCCACTGGGAACTCGAATCTTTTCAGCTCCGCGGAGAAGCCTGCACCACCGTCTGGGTGGAGGACCTCCAGGGACAGCCAGGATTCTACCCCTCTTTTTCCGGAGAGCTTTCCCATCCGTCAAGCCCCAATCACCAGGTAGGACTGCGCTTGGGTCTGGCTTGTGGGGACTGTGAGGGCTCCAAATAGAGTGGAAGGCATTTAAATAACCTGAAGCGACTTAGCAGCAGCATGCACATCTAACCACCCCTAGATTTCATTTTACAGAGGTCAGGGTGACAGCACTTTTAATTTTGTCGATTATTTATTCTGGCCAGTCATTCTAAAGGCAATATTTGAGTAATTGAGGTGTGTGTGTGGTGGGGGGTGCGGGGAGGCTTGGCGTAGGAGGAGACGGATAGAGAATGGGAGGTGACAGACTCTGATTATCTTTGGACAGGTGGCTATGGCCTCATTGCCGACTCAGAGTCCAGCGGCCCCTGACTTATTTTCTGGGCTGCTGCCTGCAGCTTCAAGTCCGATCAACCAGAGCTCAGAGGCGGTGGTGGGCAATGGGTCGGCGGCTGGTCCAGGCGCTCAGGCCATCACGCCGTTCCAGAGCCTGCAGCTGGTGCATCAGCTGAAGGGGCTGATTGTGCTGCTCTACAGCGTCGTGGTGATCGTGGGGCTTGTGGGCAACTGCCTGCTGGTGCTGGTGATCGCCCGGGTGCGTCGGCTGCACAACGTGACCAACTTTCTCATCGGGAACCTGGCCCTGTCCGACGTGCTCATGTGCGCCGCCTGCGTCCCTCTCACGCTGGCCTACGCGTTCGAGCCACGCGGCTGGGTGTTCGGCGGCGGCCTGTGTCACCTGGTCTTCTTCTTACAGCCGGTCACCGTCTACGTGTCGGTGTTCACGCTCACCACCATCGCGGTGGACCGCTACGTCGTGCTGCTGCACCCGCTGCGCCGGCGCATCTCGTTGCGCCTCAGCGCCTACGCGGTGCTGGCCATCTGGGCGCTGTCCGCGGTGCTAGCGCTGCCGGCCGCCTTGCACACCTACCACGTGGAGCTCAAGCCGCACCGCGTGCGCCTCTGCGAGGAGTTCTGGGGGTCCCAGGAGCGCCAGCGCCAGCTCTACGCTTGGGGGCTGCTGCTCGTCACCTACCTGCTCCCCCTGCTGGTCATCCTCCTGTCTTACGTCCGGGTGTCGGTGAATCTCCGGAACCGCGTGGTTCCGGGCTGCGTGACCCAGAGCCAGGCCGACTGGGACCGTGCGCGACGTCGCCGCACTTTCTGCCTGCTGGTGGTGGTTGTGGTGGTGTTCGCCGTCTGCTGGCTGCCGCTGCACGTCTTCAACCTGCTGCGGGACCTCGACCCGCACGCCATAGACCCCTACGCCTTCGGCCTAGTGCAGCTGCTTTGCCACTGGCTCGCCATGAGCTCCGCCTGCTACAACCCCTTCATCTACGCCTGGTTGCACGACAGTTTCCGCGAGGAGCTCCGCAAACTATTGCTGGCCTGGCCCCGCAAGACTGCTCCGCACGGCCAGAGCATGACAGTCAGTGTGGTGATCTGATGCCGCTGTGCCAGGCCTTGGGGAACTCTAGTCCACTGGTCTCTGGACGGTGCCCACCCGGAGGCCGGACTGGAGAGATTATTCCAGAGCTAGGCTAATACTAAACTAATATGGCTCCAAACTGCCAGCCCAGCCCTCTTGTCCCTTTGTCTTACCCTGTCTTTGTGTCACTGCAAAATATTACCTAGGCTTTGATGAGAGACTCATGCTTTGCTTGGAGGAGGCCAGGGAGAACAAAAGAGGTTTTCCTGTTTTCTCCTTTTACCACTGAAGGCCAAACAAAGCTCTTTCCCCTGGTTCAGATAATATTTCAGAAATGTGACTGTTTTCTTTGCTTTCCCTTCTGCTTGTTCCATGGGGAGTGAAGGAGCAATAAGCATGGGGTTTGAAATGGCTGGTTGGTGTTGGTAAAGCTCTTCAGATTGCCTTTTTAAAAGGACTCACCTGAGATATAACACAGGATAATGCTTAGTCCATTCAAACCCATTACCTTCTAGGATTCCAGGGAAATGTGTATTACAAATCTGTATCTAGAATTTCAGCATTTCCTGAACAAGAGCTTTATATGCCAAAGGGATTTTCACTTTAAATCCACTTGCATTTATAGCACAAAACACTTACAAATCACCTTTAAGAGGTTTTGCTATTGTTTTCTCTCTTCCTTATCCCCTAATTGCTGTTTGAAAATGATGAAATAAATTAGTTGATGATGAAGAGACTGATAACAAACGAGTAAAGTGGAAAAGGTTCACACGAGGGGAAATATAACTGCACAGGACAGACTGTCTGTGTGTATGTTTGTGTTTATACACAACTAGTGTTTGCCACAAGGCAAGCACTCAAATATTTGGTTTTCTGAATGCTCAATGTAAACTGTGAGCTGTAACACACTCTTGTATTCTTTAATTGATCTTCCAACAAATCAACAGCTGTGAACTGACTGCTCAGCACCTGCTCTGTGGTGACACACTTGGAGCGTGATCAACTCAGAATACAAGGACGAGGAGAAGCTTACTGAAAGCCAGAACAGAAAAATAAACGACTGCCTACAGGATGTACAGATCAAACATGTAATTCCTCCCAGGGTTAAGGGAATAGGGGAAGTCTGTTGGGCCATGATACCAGGCTGCTAATTCTTACCTTAACATCCCAAGAGTTCTTTAAATGAGGACAAGTGCCCTGGGACAAGAGTTTCCACATTGATGTTGGAAAAGTGATCATGGCAATGAAGGCAGGAGTCTTAGGAAATGATTCATGTCGGGTTAACCCTTGCTGCATATGGGGCATAGACTGGTGTCTGCAGGCATTCAGTTACCAACCGGAAGATGCCAGTACTACCCCAGCTCACTAAACAGCAGAATCAGTGTTTTCCCACCTTTACCGTTCTCTTAGTCTCAGTGAACTCATTCACTCAGTAAAGTGTGCTCTTAAAGGAAGGGAAAGAGGAGGTGATTTGGGGATGACAAGAATTAAATCCTATTACTCTGATGTCAGTAGCCGCAATGGAGAGTGGTTCCATTCACAGTTGGGTTAGTTAGCAATATGAATCTTTTTAAATTAAGTTAACTTTTATTTTAAATTAATTTTTATTGGCATATAGTTGCTTTACAAGTAATGTGCGTCTTTAGTATCTATCTATCTATCTATATAGATAGATATCTAGACTTTTCACGGCATGGGGAAGGGCAGGAGAAAGCTGGAAAAAGAAAAAGGCAGGTGAACTTGGGACATACCAGTTACCTTTGATAATGGCACTCAAACTAACTTTCAGCTCCGTCTTTGGATGTGGAGAGCAAAGAGCCTGTGCTCTAGCAGTGTGACCCACCCACAGCATTAGGCCACCCCTGCCCCACCCCAAATGAGCTCCTCTCCCAGCATCCCAGGGACTGGTTCCTGTGTTTCCAGCAGCTCTACTGTTTGGAAGACTTACGATTAGACATTTCCTGTTTCCTCAGATCGTACTTTGGATTGGTAGGCGTGGAGAGTGGAAAGACTGGGGAAAAGGGTGGAATTAGTTAGGGAGGAATCCAGTTAATTGTGGTCTCTTCTTTGGAGGGTTTGAGGCACTGGTTTCAGCCCTGACTGCTCCTAGAATTACCTGGGGAGTTTTCAAACACCATCAGTGCCTAGGCCATGCTGCTGCTAAGTTGCTTCAGTCATGTCTGACTCTGTGTGACCCCATAGATGGCAGCCCACCAGGGTCCTCCATCCCTGGGATTCTCCAGGCAAGAACACTGGAATGGGTTGCCATTTCCTACTCCAATGCATGAAAGTGAAAAGTGAAAGGGAAATCGTGTCCGACTCTTCGCGACCCTATGGACCGCAGCCCACCAGGCTCCTCTGTCCATGGGATTTTCCAGGCAAGAGTACTGGAGTGGGGTGCCATCACCTTCTCCAGCCTAGGCTGTATCCCCAGCCAATTGATTAGAGATGGAGATTGGGCACCAGCATTTTTTCAAAGCATTTCAGGTGATTTTAACACATAAGAAAGGTTAAACACCGTAAGAATGATCCTATTTCTAATGAATCTCAGAAACATCTGAATGAAGCTTTGGGAATATGCTATTAGTCTTTAGATAATACTTGATGGATCACTTAGAGGTAAATCTTTTTTTTTAATTTAAATTTATTTTTAAATATAAATTTATTTATTTTAATTGGAGGTTAATTATTTTACAATATTATATTGGTTTTTCCATACATCAACATGTATCCACCACAGGTAGACACGTGTTCCCCATCCTGAAACCCCCTCCCTCCTCCCTCCCCGTACCATCCCTCTGAGTCATCTCAGTGCACCAGCCCCAACCATTCGGTATCATGTATTGAACCTGGACCAGCGACTCTTCATATATGATATTATACATGTTTCAATGCGAGACAGCAAAAGAGACACAAATGTATAAATTTATTTATTTTACTTGGAGGCTAATTACTTTACAATATTGTATTGGTTTTGCCATACATCAACATGTATCCGCCACGGGTGTGAACGTGTTCCCAATCCTGAACCCCCCTCCCACCTCCCTCCCCGTACCATCCCTCTGGGTCATCCCAGTGCACCAGCCCCNCGCTAGGCCCACAGATGCTGGGGAGCCGAGGTTTCTGCAACCTGGCAAACACACACTTCCCGATTTCGGCAGAAGAGGGAAAATAAGCTGGTGGAACCAAAGCAAAAGCCATCTACTGACCCACTCCAGGCAATTATTGATGTAAAGCGATACCTCCTGCCTAAAACAGGACCTCCAGGATTGAGAATTTTGAAAAAAATGACAAAATCCGCCAACCTTTTTCTTAAAAATGTCATAGATGAAAATTCCCACCCATTATTCTTGGGGGAGTTATCAGTTTGCGCTTTTCTTCCCAGATCCTACCAGGAGCATCCACAAGCATATTTGCATAGTTTATATTTTGCAAAAATGAAAGGAAACTGTACAAACTCTTTGTAATTTACTCCCCTGCCAAAATTATAATCAAGAATGTTAATGGAGTATGGTCTGTAAAAACGCCGAATTGCTGTACACTTGAAACTAATATGATATTGTAAATCAACTGTACCTCAATAACAAAATTATGTCGAGAACAGCCTTCTGTGTTGGGACGTAGGTGTGGACCTCATTCTAGATTGGCTGACCGAAGAGGAGTCTGTGGTCTGGAGGTACCACTGTCCAGTGATTGGCCAGTGAGTGATCCTGGTTGAAGAGACAGTTCTGAGGCTTAGAAGGGCTTGCAGAGCCCGGCAGGACACGCGGAGCAATTTCAGTTCATTGTTATCACAGATGCTGAAATGATGCCTCTTGGTTCCAGGGAGGATAAGGCCCTCTGTGGAGACTTCCCAGAGGCTGCGACCATCTGGGTTGACTGAGGCTCTTTCCCTTTGTTCCCAGATCTTGCATAGCACCAGACTGTGGCTGGTACCACCCCAACTTTTCCCCAGCAAACAGTGGCCAGTGTTTATAATCACAACCCAGGGTGGAATTTTCCCAAGAGTTGGGAGGTGAGATGGGAATCCTCCATGTGACCTTGAATCCACAAAGGTCAAAAGTCCATGTGGTTGTTGTTGTTTTTCAGTTGCTAATTTGTGTCTGACTCTTTGTGACCCTGTGGACTGCAGCATGCCAGGCTCCCTCATCATTTAATATCTCCTAGAGTTTGCTCAGATTCATGTCCACTGAGTCAGTGATGCTATCTAACCATCTTATCCTCTGCTGCCCTCTTCTTCTTTTGCCTTTAATCTTTCCCAGGATTAGAGTCTTTTCCAATGAATCAGCTCTTCGCATCAGGTGGCCAAAGTATTGGAACTCCAGCTTCGGCATCAGTCCTTCCAATGAATATTCAGAGTTGATTTCCTTTAGGATTGAATGGTATGATCTCCTAGCAGTTCAAGGGACTCTCAAGGATCTCTTCCAGTATCATAGTTAGAAAGCATTAATTCTTCGGTGTACAGCCTTCTTTATGGTCCAATTCTCACATCCATACATGACTACTGGAAAAACCACAGTTTTGATTATATGGACCTTTGCAAAGTATTCAGTACTTTACCTTATTTGACCACAGGTGAGGATTTCAGTCAGGATGTTGACACTGTAGGAGGGTTCACTGACAAAGGAGCAAATTACAAGGATGAGGTATAGGGAAGCATGAGGAACGGTAGATGGCAGAAGAAGAGGATTCTGTGGGCAGGAGGGATGGGAGGGGTTGCTGAAACTCCAAGAGGAGAGATCACCTTAGAGGAACAGTGTCCTCAGTGGAAGACTAGAGTCAGCCCCATGAGTCTCACAGATTGGGAGCCAGGGGAAAAGCAAGTTCACAAGAAACTAGAATGCTCCCTACACATGTCTGAATGTCACCAAAGTGATGTATAAGTAGAAGCTGTAAGGTATAGTTCAGGCCAAGGCAGAAAAGAAGGAGAGACAACCTCAATGGAGGTAGGTTACCTTTATTCAGCCAAGGAAGGGCGAGTCAGCCTAACGGCCAGGCTGAGTGCAAGAGGGATCAGGGAGGCTTCATATTTTAAGGGAGGTTTGTGGAAGTGATAAGGGAAATGTTAGTCAGGCAGGACATTTGGGGTAACCTTTAGTTGAGATGGCATTTATAGTTGAACAGGGGTTGGGAGGTTTTGGGTGGGGGGTGATAAGTCCCAGGTAGATGCAACCGGCCCGGAGCATCAGGGCGGGACTTAAAGTTTGGTTTTGTTTTCCCCGAAGTTAGATGGTTCAGCAAGGACCTTTGAGACCGTTGTTTTCTTTTCTAGGCCCAAGGACTCCTTCAGAAGCCATGTGAATTCTGCAGAGGAGCCATTCCCAAATGGCCTTGGTGATCAAAGAAGACTTCGTGAATGAAGTTGCATTTGAGCCAGATTTCGAAAGAAGCGTGGGGTCATAAGCAG
The DNA here is from genome assembly GCA_006410615.1 of Neotragus moschatus. Classification (NCBI taxonomy): domain Eukaryota; kingdom Metazoa; phylum Chordata; class Mammalia; order Artiodactyla; family Bovidae; genus Neotragus; species Neotragus moschatus. Next base: position 1,337,057 of record SJYA01003046.1, read on the forward strand.
TGCAGAGTGATGGTGGGAAAGCTTGTTATGGGCCAGAAAGAGGGGGTAGCAAAGCAAAAATGGCGATGCAAGGGGATAAAGCAATCCCCTTTATGGCTCATTGACCAGAAATGGGTGACATACCTTTATCTGCAAAGGAGTCTGGGGAAGAAACCCTTTCCTATCGTTTATAATGGAAGAGTCCCAATGATTATTGGCTTATCCAGCCCACAGTGACTGTCTGAGTCCAGGGGTCAGCATCTCCTTACATCTTATTCCATATTCAGGGAAGAGATGAAATGGCACACATCATTTGTTGGGTTCTGGAAAGNTTATCTGCAAAGGAGTCTGGGGAAGAAACCCTTTCCTATCGTTTATAATGGAAGAGTCCCAATGATTATTGGCTTATCCAGCCCACAGTGACTGTCTGAGTCCAGGGGTCAGCATCTCCTTACATCTTATTCCATATTCAGGGAAGAGATGAAATGGCACACATCATTTGTTGGGTTCTGGAAAGTGGTAAACTGCAGCTTGGGGAGTATCTGTTTACTGAAGGTCCCCCGAAAGCCTGCTGGTGTTGCGATTCACCCTTTACGAGTCACCAGCTACATCTCAGCATATCGCTGAAGTTTATATATTTTTTTTAACAAATGCTCATAGAGTAGTCATAAAGCTTGGAGACTTGGAGGACATGAATATAGATGAAAAATAACATAAAGATACTTGATATTAAAGGTTTCACTTTCTGGATAGCTCTGTTTTTTTTTTTTTTTTTTTCTTAAAGCTGTCAATTTTTTCAGATGATGACAGTAGGGAGAGAGAGAGTTACTGCTTTGTCTCAAACGCCTGGCCGTTTTAAGGCCGTTCTACCAGCTTGGGTTTCCTGACCTGCCTCTTAGGTGGGGACCCTAGGCAGCTATTGGCGTTTACCGCTGTGCATCTAGATAGCCCTCCCTGAGGGCCAGGGCTACTGTCTGTCTGCTGTGTGTGCTCCTTGCAGCTTAGGGTTTCAGAACCTCGAGTCCTCTGGAAAGAAACCTCCAAAGTCAATACCCATCCCTATGGAGGCATAGTCACGCTGGGAGTGGACTTAAAAAATATTCACAACCTGAAAGTTGAGAAATATGTTTGATTCCATGGGAATTTTTAGGACTTCAAGCTTAGGAGGCAGCATTTCAAGTAACCCTGAAAGAACTGATCTGAGGAGGTGAGGGGAGGAACCAGATTAAACAGAAGTTTTACAACAAAGGCCAGGTGGGCTGAACATCAAAAAATTATAGTTAAAGAAAACCAGATATTCCAAGTTGAGGAATTAAGTTCTTTTCTATGTATGTGAAAATGCAAGATTCTGGGCTTACTGAAGTCATTCCTTTGATATACACCTCATCTACCTGGGGCCAGTATCTTGTATTTTCACATCCTGAGGTTCCTCGGAATTCACCGGCTCACCATCCCTGGTGGCTGCAATGATGACTGTGACATCCTTTGTTTATTGACGTGGCAGGAAATGCTTTATTTTGCACTGGATCATGCTCGAACCTCACCAGGCCCAGGATTCTGTGGCTAAGTCTGCAGCGGAGCAGACCACGGAGGGTATGTGTATTTCAGAAATCCCACTTCTATGAATTCTCTTGAACTCTTGTAAGTAACACGGTAACACCAACTGAGCAGCTTGAACAACAGACATTTACCATCTTGTGGACTTCCCAGGTGGTGCAGTGGTAAAGAATCTGCCTGCCAAGGTGGGAGAAGCAAGATTTGATCCCCGGGTTAGGAAGAGCCCCTGGAGCAGGAAATGGCAACCCACTCCAGTATTCTTGCTTGGAGAATCCCATGGACAGAGAAGCCTGGCTGGCTATAGTCCATGGGGCCCCAAAAGTCAGACATGACTTAGGGACTGAGCAGGGACAGGAGAAATGCTCTCACAGTTCTGGAGGGTGGCAGTCTGAAATCAATGTGTCAGTGGGCTTGGGTCCTTCTGAGGGTCACGAGGAAGAATCCATTCTGTGCTTATTTTTCAGAGCCAACTCACTGGAAAAGACTCATGCTGGGAAAGATTGAAGGCAGGAAGAGAAGGGGATGACAGAGGACAAGATGGTTGGCTGGCATCACCGACTCTGAGCACGAGTTTGAGCAAGCTCTGGGAGATGGTGGAGCGCACGGAAGCCTGCTGTGCTTCAGTCCACGGGGTCCCTAGGAGTTGGACGTGACTGAGCGACTGGACAATAGCAACAAATGGGAGCTCCATGGGGGCAGAGGTCATATCTGCTTTATTCAGCAGCATATCAGAGTCTGGCCCCTCGCAAGCATGGCTGAGAATGCTTTTCTCTAACCTGCACCCCTGTGCCTGGAAGTACGTACAGCAGGTGTTATCCTCATTTGTGGAGAGGGCAAGGGAACTGACTTTCTTTGTCCCATCACAAGGATTGGGGAGCCTGGGGTTCAGATCCAGATTCCCTGCTTCCAAGTGAGGGCATCACCCACTGCACCACCCTGCCCTTAGGGTTTAGAAGGTCTGGTGGGGGATCACTCCTTCCTTGGCCTCTGCTTTCAGCCAGTGCTTCTCAGAATCACTCCCCAGCCCTTAGAAAACAAAGGGGCCCGGTCCCTACTTGAGACTTGCTACATCGGATCCTCTTGGGGTGGGATTGTATATTTAAAAATAGTGTCTGGGAATCAATTCAAGAAAAATGTTGCTATAGTAGATGTGTTAAAAAGAAAAAGTTTTGCTAGCAAACACATCGCTCTGTGGTTGAACTGAAATTTATAGTCAATTAGCCGAGATCAGAGAGGACACTTTGCAAGTGCCTTGAATGTGTAAAGCACTGTCCTCTTTGATTATTTTCTCTCTTTTTTTAATACTTAAAAAAATATTTTGTCAAAAAAAAATATTTTGTTCATTCTGCATGGCACGTGGGATACTAGTTCCCCGTTCAGGGATGGAATCATACCCCCTGCACTGGCAGCTCAGAATCTTAACCACTGGACCAGCAGGGAATTTCTTCCTTTGGTTATTTTCTTCATCCAACATCTAACAAGAAAGGAGGACTCTACCAGGGTGAGGGTATCCCCACAGGGGCCATGTTCTCTCCAGATCCCAAGAGGCATTTGGTGGGCCTGGGGAGGTGCCCACTGTGGGCAATCAGGTCCTGCCGCCCTTGGTATGCCAAGCAGCAGGCGTGGTGGCAGTTATTTCTTTTGAGAAATTCCCACTTTGTGTCAAGCTCACACATCTCCAGCATCCACTGAAGCCCTGCAAGGCTGGCGTTGCTCTCTCAGCTTTACAGGTGAAGAAGCTAAAGCTCAGAGAAGTCATTGATCCAAAGTAGGTAAATGGCACCAGGGTTGAATCCAGATCTGTCTGAGTCCAAGCCCGTTCCTCTCACACTGTCCTACCCCACACAAGTTCATGATAATGACAAATAGCAACAATAATAGTAATAAGTATGACTACATTTTACGGAAAGTTGGCTACATGCCAGGTAGCCTAGAATTTTATAGCTCAATAGTAACAATGTGTGTAGAAACTATGATGATCCCTACTTCCTAATGGAAAGAGCTACAAAGCGTTTGCAGTCTATACACACTTCATTTTATAGGCTGGGAAAGTAAGTCACAGGGAGACAAAGTGGTTTGTCCAATATCACACGACTTGTCAGTCACAAAGTTGAGACACACTCAGGCAGACTGCTCCTGAGCCTGGTTCCTTCCTCGCTAAATTGTGCTTTCTCTCAAGAAATAGGGTTTCAGAACTGAAAGAGACACGTGTACCCCAATGTTCACTGTTTGCAATAGCTAGGTCATGGAAGCAACCCAGATGTCCATGGGCAGACGAATGGATAAGGAAGCTGTGGTACATATCCACAATGGAATATTACTCAGCTATAAAAAGAACATCTTTGAGTAAGTTCTAAGGAGGTGGATGAAACTGGAGCCTATTATACAAAGTGAAGTAAGTCAGAAAGAGAAACACCAATACAGTATATTAACACATATATATGGAATTTAGAAAGACAGTACCGATGATACTGTATGTAAGACAGCAAAGGAGACACAGATGTAAAGAACAGACTTTTGGACTCTGTGGGAGAAGCGAGGCCGGGGTGATTTGAGAAAAGAGCATTGGAACTTGTATATTACCATATGCAAACTAGATGACCAGCGCAAGTTTGATGCATGAAGCAGGGCACTCAAAGCGGGTACTCTGGGACAACCCAGAGAGGTGGGGTGAGGAGGGAGGTAGGAGGGGGGTTCAGGATGGGGGACACATGTACACCTGTGACTGATTCATGTTTGGCAAAAACCACTGCAATATTGTAAAGTAATTAGCTCCCAATTAAAATAAATAAGTTAAAAAAAAAAAAAAGAAGCAGGGTTTCCTGACACAGTAATAGTTTGAACATGCTCTCTCTGCCTCCATTGCTTTGTGTTTGTGGTATTCTATTTTTAAAATTTTTATTGGAACATAGTTGATTTACAGTATTGTGTTTCAGATAAACAGCAAAGTGAATCAGTTATACCCATACATGTATCCACTCTTATTAAGATTCTTTCCCCATATAGGTCATTACAGAGTTTTTTTTTTTTAACAAAATTTATTTTTTTTAATTGTTTTTAACTGTGGGGCCTCCATTGCTGCCCGCGGGGCTTTCTCTAGTTGGAGGAAGAGTGGGAGGTACTCTTCACTGTTGTGTGCAGACTTCTCATCGTGGCGGCTTCTCTTGTTTGGAGCACAGGCTCTAGGCACACGGGCTGTAGTAGTTGCAGCTCGAGGGCGCTAGAGCACAGGGTCAGGAGTTGTGGCCCGTGGGCATGGGCCATGTTGCTCTGTGGCATGTGGGATCTTCCCAGACCAGGGATCTAACCCGTGTCCCCTGCCACGCAAGGCAGATTCTCAGCAACGGGATCATCAGGGCAGCCCATTACAGAGTGCTGAGTAGAGTTCCCTGTGCTGTGCAGTAGGCTCTTATTAGCACCTTTACACACAGTGACATGTATGTGTCAATATCAGTCTCCCAACTTATCCCTCCCTCACTTTCTCCCTGAAAATCATAAGTTGGTTTCCTACGTCTGTGACTCTGTTTCTGTTTTGTAAATAAGTTCATTTGTAGTGTTGTTTCTAGATTCCACTGAAAGTGATATCACGTGATATCTTTCTCTGTCTGATTTACTTCATTCAGTATGATAATCTCTGAAAGTGTATTTGCTCAGTCGTGTCTGACTCTTTGCAACTCCATGGACTGTAGCCCAATAGGCTCCTCTGTCCAAGGGGATCCTCCAGGCAAGAATACTGGAGTGGGTTGCCATGCCCTTCTCCAGGGGATCTTCCCAACCTGGGTTGAACCTGGGTCTCCTGCATCGTGGGCAGATTCTTTACCATCTGAGCCACCAGGGAAGCCCTGGTGATGATAATCTCTAGGTCCGTTCATATCACTGCAAGTGTGAGATATTCTTTGATGTTCAGATAACTTGTTCTTCTGTTGTGCAGAGGCTGGCTTTGAGACAAAGTCCAAACCCATGGTGAGTCTTCCAAGCAAGCTCATGTCCTCTTTGGATGCTGACCAAATGAGGTCTGAAATCTTATCACTGGATGGAATTCCCTTTTTCTCTCCCTCCCTCCCTCCCTTTTTCCTCCCCCGCCTGCAAACATTCATTGCCCATATCTTTGTTCTTTTGATGCTGGTGATTTGCCACTTGGATGCAAGCCTGGAGGATGCTTTGGCTGCTTGAATGAGGACTCTACTAAATACACAGGCACAAAAGCAATTTGCCAGGCCATTACTACTCAGATGCTCGTTACAATAATCGAGAGGTAATAACACTCTGAGACTGTCGCTGAAGCCTGAATAGAAATCAGCCTAGCTGGATTAAGAGAGGAAAGATTGTGGAAAGAGAGTGTTTGTCCATTTCTCATGCTTATTGTTAAGGCAGTTTAGACCTGTGTCTTAATGAATCCCTCCATTAAGGGTGATTTGGTTTTGAGCGCATTTAATACTCACAAAGCATACTCATCACCCATTCTCCCTGGTTAGCACACCTGCTCAGAGAATAGTAGCTCTTTCAACCACAAACCAGATTCAGTGAACAGGCCAGGTCGCTGATATCCACAGCTGATGAAAGAGACCCTAAGGGAGGCAGGCATAGCCTTATACAGCAAGGTGTGCTTGTGTGCCAAGTCCCTTCAGTCGTGTCCAACTCTTTGGGACCCTGTGGACTGTGGCCTGCCAGGCTTCTCTGTCTGTGGGATTCTCCAGGCAAGAATACTGGAGTGGATTGCTGTTTTCTTCTGCAGGTGATCTTCCCGACCCAGGGATCAAACCCGTGTCTCCTGCATCTCCTGCGCGGGCAGTCTGGTTCTTTACCACTAGTGCCTCCCGGGAAGGTCTGTGTTTGATTGCAGTCTATCACTCCTGGACGGTCCAAGAAACGTCCACATGACAGAATCCTGGCTACAGCTATGCCAGCTATGGCTTGGAGAAAAATTGAGGCCTGCCCACTGACAGGTAGTGCTGCAAGATCAAACACTCTATTCCAGGGGGTGAGAGACCCTGAAACACACGTAGAGTCCAAGACCATTAGAAGGACCCCTAAGGCAGCATCTGGTCCAATCTCTGGATAAAGGGGGTGGGGCTTTTCCCAGACCCCACAGTCTGTGCTAGTGGCATAATCTTATTGCTAAAACAAATACATAAAAGTATAAGGAACAAATGAAAAATATTAGTGATTTCTTAAGCTCTGCAGGCATGTCACTGAATTTATGCAGAGTCGGACACATTAAGAATAAAGTAGATGGCACTTCCCTGGTGGCCCAGTGGTTAAGACTCCATTCTCCCAGTGCAGAGGGGGCTGGGTTCGATCCCTGGTTGGGGAACTAAGATCCCACATACTGCAACTAAAGATGCTGAATGCTTCAACAAAGACTCGGTGCAGTAAAAAAATAAATAAGTAAAAATTGAATAAAGTAGCTAAAGGGAATAGAATGACTGGCAGGCAATTGAATGACTGGCAAGCAATTGAATAGCTAATATCCATTGATTGATGGGTTTTCTTTTTTCATAGAATTTATTGAAAACACCTATCTACTCACCCAGCTTTTACAATGACAGCAGATCAGTTGGAATTAGTTCCAGGTAAACTTATTTACGGATGCTCCCTGGTGGCTCAGATGGTTAAGAATCTACCTGGTTCAATCCCTGGGTCGGCAAGATTCCCTAGAGAAGGAAATGGCTACCCACTCCAGTATTCTTGCCTGGAGAATTCCGTGGACAGAGGAGCCTGGCAGGCTAGTCCATGAGTTCACAAAGAGGCTGACACAACTGAGCAGCTAATGCCCAGATGTTGATATATGTCCCATGTACTAATTGGACCACTGTGGAGCCCTTCACTGTAGGGTTCTGGTAGGTGTGCAGACATGTCAGAGCAGAGAAGCAGTCACATATGTTGAGTTCTCACTATGCAAGGGTTCCTTTGAGGTGTTTACTGTTAATTCTTATCTTTACAATAACCTCTGAAAGGTGGGTATATGTGGACAAGTTTGCACAGATTGAATATTTGTGTTCCCCTCCCCGATTCATATATGGAAATCCAGTTCCCAGTGTGATAGTATTTGGAGACTGGACCTTTGGGGTATAATTGGGTATTGATGGTGGCGTGTGTCCTGTCGCTTCGGCTGTGTTTGACTCTTTGTGACTCCATGGACTGTAGCCCACCAGGATCTTCTGTCCATGAGATTCTCCAGGCAAGAATACTGGAGTGGAAATACCAGCCATTTCCTCCTCTGGGGATCTTCCCAATTCAGAGATTGAGCCTGAGTTTCCTTTGGCTCTTGCATTGCAGGCACATTCTTTCCCATCTGAGCCACCAGGGAAGTGGAGCCCTCATGAATGGGAATAGTGCCCTTAGGGAGATCTCTTTCCCCTTCTGCCCTGTGAGAAGATGACCATCTATGAGTCATGGCTCACCAAATATACCAGCCCCTTGATCATGGACTTCCCAGCCTCCAGAACTATGTGGAATAAATTGTGTTGTTTATAAGACACTTATGACATTTTGTTATAGAAATGGGCTAAGATAGTGTTTGGCATAGTCAATAAAGCAGAAATACATATTTTTCTGGAGCTCTCTTGATTTTTGATGATCCAACGAATGTTGTCAATTTGATCTCTGGTTCCTCTGCCTTTTCTAAATCCAGCTTGAACATCTGGAATTTCATGGTTCACATACTATTGAAGCCTGGCTAGGAGAATTTTGAGCATCACTTTACTAGCATGTGAGATGAGTTTGATTGTGTGGTAGTTTGAGCATTCTTTGACTTTGCCTTTCTTTGCCTTTGAAATAGCTCAACTGGAATTCCATCATCTCCACTAGCTTTGTTCACAGTGATNAGTCCTGTGGCCACTGCTGGCTTTTCCAAATTTCCTGGCATATTGACTGCAGCACTTTAACAGCTTCATTTTTTAGGATTTGAAATAGCCCAGCTGGAATTCCATCATCTCCACTAGCTTTGTTCATGGTGATGCTTCTTAAAGCCCACATGACTTCACATTCCAGGATGTCTGGGTCTAGGTAAGTGATCACACCATCAGTTATCTAGGTCATGAAATAACTTTTTTGTTTAGTTCTTCTGTGTATTCTTGCCACCTCTTAATATTTTCTGCTTCTTTTAAGTCCATACCATTTCTGTCCTTTATTGTGCCCATCTTTGCATGAAATGGTCCCTTAGTATTTCTAATTTTCTTGAAGAGATTTCTAATCTTTCCAATTCGATTGCTTCCCTCTATTTCTTTACACTAATCACTGAAGAAGGCTTTCTTATCTCTCCTTGTACTCTTTGGACCTTGGCACTCAAATGTGTTTATCTTTCCTTTTCTTCTTTGCTTTTAGCTTCTCTTCTTTTCACAGCTATTTGAAAGGCCTCCTCAGACAACCATTTTAATTTTTTGCATTTATTTTTCTTGGGAATGGTCTTGATCACTGCCTCCTGTACAATGTCTTGAACCTCTGCCATAGTTCTTCATGAATTCTATCAGATTTAATCCTTTGAATGCTTTTGTCACTTCCATTGTATAATCTTAAGGGATTTGATTTAGGTCATATCTGAATGGTCTAGTGGTTTCCCTACTTTCTTCAATTTAACTCTGAATTTGGCAATAAAAAGTTCATGATCTGAGCCACAGTCAGCTGCTGGTCTTGTTTTTGCTGACTGTATAGAGCTTCTCCATCTTTGGCTGCAAAGAATATAATCAATCTGATTTCAGTATTGACCATCTGGTGATGTTCATGTGCAGAGTCTTCTCTTGTGTTGTTGGAAGAGGATATTTTCTATGACCATTGTGTTCTCCTGGCAAACCTCTGTTAGCCTTTGTCCTGCTTCATTTGGTACTCTAAGGCCAAATTTGTTTGTTATTCCATATATCTCTTGACTTCCTACTTTTGCATTCCAGTCCCCTATATTGAAAAGAACATCTTTTTTGAGTGTTGGCTCTAGAAGGTGTTGTAATTCTTCTAAGAACCATTTAACTTCAGCTTCCTCATTGTTACTGGTTGGGCTGTAGACTTGGATTATTGTGATATTTAATGGTTTGGCTTGGAAACCAACAGAGATCATTCTGTCATTTTTGAGACTGCACCCAAGGACTGCATTTTGGATTCTTTTGTTAACTATGATGGTTACTCCATTTCTTTCAAGCGATTCTTGCCCACAGTAGTAGATACAATGGTCATCTGAGTTAAATTCGCCCATTCCAGTCCATTTAGTTCACTGATTCCTAAAACATCGATATTCACTCTTGTCATCTCCTGTTTGACCACTTCCAATTTACTTTGATTCATGGACCTAACATTCCAGGTTCCTATGCAATATTGCTCTTTACAGCATTGGACTTTACTTCCATCACCAGTCACATCCACAACTGGGTGTTGTTTTTGCTTTGGCTCCATCATTTCATTCTTTCTGGAGTTATTTCTCCACTGATTTCCAGTAGCATACTGGACACCTACCAACCTGAGGAGTTCCTCTTTCAGTGTCCTATCTTTTTGCATTTTCATACTGTTCATAGGGTTTTCAAGGCAAGAATACTGAAGTGTTTCTCCATTCCCTTCTCCAGTGGATCACGTTTTGTCATAACTCTCCACCGTGACCTGTCCATCTTGCGTGGCCCTACCTGGCATGGCTCATAGTTTCACTGAGTTAGACAAGTCTGTGGTTTGTGTGATCAGTTTGATTGGTTTTCTGTGATTGTGGTTTTAATTTTGACTGCCCTCTGAGGGATAAGTCTAAACGGCTTATGAAAACTTCCTGAGAGACTGACTGTGGGAGAAACTGGGTGTTGTTCTAATGGGCAAGGCCATGCTCAGTAAATTTTTGATCCAATTTTCTGTTGATGGGTGGGGCTCCTTATTTTTTGACCTGAGACCAAATGATGGTGGAGATAATGAAGATAATGGTGACCTCTTTCTAAAGGTCCCATGCATGCACTGCTGCACTCAGTGCCCCCGACCCTGCAGCAGGCCACTACCATTCAACCCCTCAGCTGGAGACTCCTGGACACTTACAGGCAAGTCTGGGTCAGTCTTTTGTGGGATCACTGCTCCTTTCTCCTGGGTCCTGGTGTGCAAAAAATTTTCTTGTGCCCTCCTTGAGTCTGCTTCCCTAGTCCTATGTAAATTCTGTAATCAAATCCCACTGGCCTCCAAAGTCAAATTCCCTGGGGGGTTCACAGTCCCTTTGCCAGATCCCCAGGTTGGGAAATCTGTTGTGGGTCCTAGAAGTTTCTTCACAGTGAGGAAATTTCTTTGGTATAATTGTTCTGCAGTTTGTGGGTCGTCTGCTCAGTGGCTCTGTGGTGGGGTTAATGGCGACCTCCTCCTAGGGGGCTTATGTCACACCCAGGTCTGCTGTACCCAGAGTCCCTGCCCCTGCTGCAGGCCACTGCTGACCCGTACCTCTGCAGGAGACACTGAAACACTCAAAGCTAGGTCTGGCTCAGTCTTTGTGGGATCTCCTGGTGCGAAGGTTTTGTTTGAGCCCTCTGAGCATCTCTGGTGGGTATGGGGTTTGATTCTAAACTCCAATGTAACTTTCAACTAAGATAATCTAACAGCATTGCAGAGGACAATATTGCATCATAAGATCTGGGTTTGCATCCTATGGGTTCTGTCTGAATTTACATTAATTCTCTTAGCTTTTTATGCATCTTAAAATCTTTATTAGCAAGAAGATGTTCAGAGGATCAAACTGTGTTAGTTATCATTACATGAAATACTCTATAATAAATACATTAATTTTTTTATTTCTCATCTAACATTTTGTGATTAGAAGAGAGTAAGAGCTAGAGACACTGATTTGTTTTCCATTATTTCCATTTCATCCTCAATTCTTTCTACATTTCCCTCAGTCTCTCCTCCTCCATGCCTACACATACTATATTGGGTCATGACTCTTCCATCAAGAACTAGAACCTTATTTTACACAGGAGGAGAGTGGTCTCTACAGCCAGAAANCGTTTGAATGGTTGGGCTGCCACCTTGTGCCCGGAGCTATCTGAGCATCCCTTACCACCCTTGATGAGTCTTCATGACAACTGAGAGCTTCCACATGTGCTTTCTCAGACCATTTTCCTTCTTTTTAAAAACACGTATTTATTTGGCTGCACAGAACATTAGCCGGGGCACGCAGGCTCTTTGATCTTCTTTACAGCTTGTGGGATCTTTAATTGCAGCTCAGGAACTCATGGCACATAGGATCTTAGCTGCTGCGTGTGCGATCTAGTTCCTTGACCAGGGATCGAACCCAGACCCTCTGCATTGGGAGCACGGAATCTCAGCCACTGGGCCACTAGGGAGGTTCTTGGCACCAGTGTTTCCAAGTTGGGTTCCCAGGAAGCCAACTGGACATTGGTGGTGGTGTAGTCATTAAGTTGTGTCCAGCTCTTGCAATCCCATGGACTGTAGCCTGCCAGGCTCCTCTGTCCATGGGATTCTCCAGGCAAGAACACTGGAGTGGGTTGCCATTTCCTTCTCCAGGGGATCGTCCCGATCCAGGAATCGAACCTGGGGTCTCCTGCATTGCAGGCAGATGATTTACCAGCTGAGCTATGAGGGAAGCCCCCAGACTAGACATTATGACACAGGGTTTTATAATATTTATAAGAAAGGGCTCTTGGGATCAATACCTGTGGAAGGAAAGTGAGGACGCATGATCAGCATAGGAAGGAGCTGATTTGCCATCACTGTCAAGAGAGGCCACAGCTGACCCTGTAGGAAGGTGGGATAGTCCTTCAGAGTTGTCTTCAGTTGAGGCAGGGGGCTGAGCCTTTTTACCCTGGCACAAGTTAGTCATTGGATACAGGCTGTCCCTAGAGGGCCCAGGGCTTTGGGCGAGGCAGTTTTCTTCCCAGCAGAAGCAATGCTTGAAGGGGATTGATAGCTGAGGGCTGTCTTCTGGCAGCCCTCCCAGCAGCTGGGGATTCTGGGTCTTTTCTCTGGAGGCAGATCTGGAAGACACATCGCAGTGCTCAGCAGACTGTACGCTCTACTAAGTGAGGAAGCGTCTGTGCTCACCTTCCGTCCCTCCACTAGCATCACAGAATTACAAAAAACACTGGCAGTTTAGAATTTCTCCCTCCACCCGTCTTCACTGTAAGTGAAAGGAAGCAAGAAGTGTGCGTGTTCAGTCGTGTCTGATACTTTGCGACCCCATGGACTGTAGCCCGCCAGGCTCCTCTGTCCATGGGATTCTCCAGGCAAGAATACTGGAGTGGCTTGCCATGCCTTCCTCCATGGGATCTTCCTAACCCAGGGATTGAGCCCGAGTCCCGGGAAACCAAAGCCAGCACAATGGAGGTTTATTTTCTCACTACCCCACTAGAAACAAAAGAAAACACATCCACATTTAACACGTGGCCCCCATCCCTCTACACAGTTAATATGCATGAGAAGAAGCAGAGGACCGACATCTCTAGGGTGTTATCAATACTAATACAGCCGTCCCGCTCTCTTTTTGACTGACGTTTGTATATCTCTTTCATCTTTTACTTTCAACTAGTCTATATTGTATTTGAAGCAAGATTTGTGTACACAGCACAGAGTTGGGTTATGTCTTTAATCTACTTTCTCAATCTTCATCTTTTAATTTGAATATTAAACTATTTGTGGTTATTGTTGGTTAGTTGCTAAGTCGTGTCTGACTCTTTTCAGACCCCGTGGATGGTAGCCTGCCAGTCCCACGGGATTTCCCAGGCAAGAATACTGGAGTGTGTTGCCATTTCCTTCTCTAGGGGATCTTGCTGACCCAAGAATCAAACCTGCATCCCCCGTTTGGCAGGCAGTTTCTTTACCTCTGAGACATTGGGGCTATCAAACATAATTCAGAAAACTCAATAGTTTTCCATTTTTGATCTTCCTGCTGTTCTAAGAATTCTTTTTCTCCCCCCTGGCTATTTTCAGGATTGTATGTTGTTTCTAGTTTTCAGAAGTTTAATTATGATGTATTTTGGCATGGATTCCTTTAGGTTTGTCCCTTTTTTTGATCAGCAGCTTGAATCTGTAGGTTTATGTCTTTTAAAAATTTTGAGGTTTTTAGCCAGTATATATTTCACTGCTTTTCAGCCTCATTCTCTGTCTTCACCTTCCAGGACTCTGATGGTATAAATGTTAAATCCTCTGTTATAGCCCTACAGTTTCTTTTTTTTTTTTCTTATCCATTTTTCCATTTTTGTTTTATCAGATTGGATACTTTCTATTGTTCTTTCATTTTACTGATTCTTTCCACGGTTTCTCCCATTTTGCAGTTGAGCCATCCGCTGAGCTTTTACATCAAATCTTTTAATTTTGGTTATTGTAGTTTTCAGTTCTACAATTTCTATATGTTTCTTATTTATATGTTCTATTTATTTAAGGAGACCTACTTCTTTCCTGAAATTTTCTATTTTTTCAAGTGTGTTCATAAGTGAAGCTTTTTTTTTTTTTTTAACCATGGCTTCTTTAAAATCTCTGTCAGATATTTCTAACATCACTTTCATCTTTGTCTTGACCTCAATTAACTATCTTCTTTAATATTCAGTCTGAGATCCAGGCTTTTCTTGGTATGAAGAATGATCTTTGCCAGAAATCCGAGTATTTTTGTTTTGTATTCTGAGACTCTGGATCTTATGTGAACCTTCTCTCTTAGTTGACTTCCCCTGGCCCCATTTTTGTGGGTGGGGCAGAGATACAGCTTCACTACCGTTGGGGGGAGTGGATGTCCAGGTCTTCCATCTGGCCTCTGTTGACACCCAAGGGGATGCTTTGTTACTGCTGAGTGTCCTGACTCTTATTTCTGACAGCAGTATAGTGGGGAGGGGAAGGGGACCCTTATTACTGCCAGGTGGAGGCAGGTGTCCTAGCTGGGTGGTAGGGAATGTGGTGGGGGCTTGCTAGGGTCTGGCTGTCGTGGAAGTTCTGGCTCCCTCCTTGGCCTTCCCATTGAGGGTGTTGGGGTGCCTCATGAGGGTGGAAGTCTATGCTCCCCAGTCAACTTTTGCTGGTTTTCCTATGGTCTTAGGTGGGAGAAGAAAGATGTTACTGCCTGAAGGCTCTCTGTCTTGCTAAGCTTTTTTCCTGAGCTTGGCCTGAGAGAATGGGTTTTCTTTAAAAATATATGCTCAGTGGCATTTTTGTGTTGTCAGCTTTTCTCGGCCCCAAGTCTGGGATATATGAGGCAAAAAGAAAGCCTAGGGAACTCACCACTATATCACTCGTCAGGCTCTGAAGTCCCTAGTTGGTCTGCCTTCTTCCATCTATCTTTCAGAATTTTCATTTTTCTTTTAAAATATTTATGTATTTATTTGGCTGCACAAGAGCTTACTTACGGCACACAGGATCTTTGATCTTCCTTGCAGCTGTCGAGATCTTTAATTGCAGCATCTGAACCCATAGTTGTGACACATGGAATCTTGATTACAGCACGTTGGAATCTAGCTCCCTGACCAGGGATAGACCTCAGGCCCCCCTGCGTAAGGAGCTCAGAGTCTTAGGCACTGGACCACCAGGGAAGCCCCTAGACTTTTCTTATGTCTTCATGTATAATATTTAGGATTTTTAGTTGTACTTAGCAGGAGGAATAGGAAAAAATACATTGATTCTTTCTTCCTGGAAGTAGAAATTCCAAGATAATGTTTTTAAGTGCATAAAATAAAATACATAGCTTTAGGAGTAGAACCAATTATCTTGAAACTTGTCTATCAGAATATAAAAAGCCCACATTTGGGATATGCTACCATATCCATGTCTTTATTAACATATTAAATAAAATCTCTAGGTCTCGTGGTCACTATAGTATTGATGCAGTGATTGGCATTGGTGGTGTTTTGAGACTCTCCCTCGGTTGCTGTGCAATGTCAAATAATCTGTGATTTCTGTGAGGCACAGAGCCACTGATGTCTCCTATTTGACTCTCTCATAATTGAAGGAAATGCCAAATTTTAGTTTTAGTGAGTCAAAAATAAAGGTCAAGTATTTTCTGATCCCACTTCACAGATCCACTGAATTCTTGACCCTGGTTAACAACCTCTGCTTTTAAGGATAACACAGAGCGACACCAGCAAACCCTATAGGCAGAGATTTCTGGCAGACACTTAAAAAGTCATTTGAGACCAGAAGCCCACAGTGGTCAATAAATAAGCGGATCAGGCCAGGGCAGCCAAGAGCGCAGCTGGATCTGATTAGCGGATGACTGGAAGCCAAGTTTCTGGGCCAGGCACTGGATCTCAGAGATTCCTGCTCCCCAGATCCATGGATGCTAAATCAGTCACTTGGGAAAGCTCAGCAAATGCTGGTCTTACAGGCTCCCCAGGAGAAACTCCATCTGAGAAGAGGATGTGTGTGTGCTAACTCTCTTCAGTCATGTCCGACTCTTTGCTATCCTATGGACTGTAGACCGCCAGGCTCCTCTGTCCATGGGATTCTCCAGGGAAGAATACTGGAGTGGGGTGCCCTGCCTGTCTCCAGGGGACCTTCCTGACCCAGGGGTCGAACCAGCATCTCTTATGCCTCCTGCATTGGCGGGCAGATTCTTTACCACTAATGTCACCTGGGAAGCCCTAGAAGAGGATGGGTCTTTGGCAATTCAACTGGGCAGTTTAGAAAGGAGAGGGCCCCCCCCAGCCCCACCCCTCTGAACAACCTGCCAATAACCTGCTATGCGCCTGTTACTACTGCGCTAAAGTGATTTTCTTCTGAAGACACTGTGTTTTATGCTCTGGCATTCAGAGCCTGACTCCCACACAATGGCAATCTGGGCAGCCCAGATTGGACTGGCTAATGGCTGTGTTTTCATCAAAGACAGGACGGTGTTGTAAAGCCTTGAAGGGGTACGAAATGCCACGTCTGCAGGAAAGCAAAATAAGCACCCAACTTGCAAGTTGCCAGTTGGGATCCTATTTATCCGGAGCAGGCCTGATACAGTCTGAAGGGAGTTTAGAAGTTTCTTTTGCCTCGTTTCCTTGCCTTTCTCTCCCTTTTGTTGAAGTTATAAATAACCGTGCCTTGCATTTTAATGAAAGGGAGTGGCGTGAACAACCAGAGGCTTTGGGAGGAAACCTGAAATAATAGTACAGTTGCTAGGGAACAGGGCTGAACAAGTTAATTTTGTTGGCATAACATCTCCTCGTTATTTAATCTCCTAGCGTACTTGTTTCACCCATCCGTCACCATGTCACCGAAGCTGGAAGGAAGTGCTAATTACAGCCCCGGGGTGGAGAAGGGACCTGTCCAAAGCTTGTGTAAATTTCAGCTCTCAGAGTGGGGCCTTGGGCTTTGATTGTACTGTTGGAGAGCCCACCCTTCCCTGTTGTGTGAGGCAAGCTGGCGAGGGCCTCATGAACCTCTGGCGGACGTAACTCCAGTGCGCCCAGCAGCTCCGTAACCTGGAAGGACAGTAGTCACCTGGGGTGCTCTGAAAAAAGATTAGTGTTTGGGCCCCATCCCCAAGGCTTCTGATGACACTGGTCCAGGGGCAGGGTCCAGGCATGGGATTAGAAAAAAATCTCCCCTACGTGATTTTAATGGGCTACCCAGACAAAGAACCACTGATTTATAAAATTGCTACCTTTTCCACTGCTGTGTCTCATTTTCAAAGTTCCATAGCCTCTCAGTTTTTTTTTTTTTAATCTCTTGATCACTTTCTCCCCTTCTCACATATAGTCACTCTGATAATGAGCTTTTTTTGTAAAAGACTTTTTTTTTTTTGATGCGAACCTTTTCAAAAGCCTTTATTGATTTTGTTACAACATTGCTTCTGTTGTTTATGTTTTGGATTTTTGGCCATGGGTCAGGTGAGATTTTAGGCCCCTGACTAGAGACCAAACTCTCACCCCCCTTGCCTTGGAAGGCAAAGTCTTAACCCCTGGACCACCAGGGAATAATGAGCTTTGAATGAGGGCTCACTGGACACGGGTATAGAATTATATGATTTTTACCTACATGACCTCTTGGAATCCTCACAATAATCTTGTAAAGTTGATATTTTTGTGAGTCCCATTTTACCGACAAGGAAACTGATGCTCAGAGAGGTTGAGTGCCCTGCTGCTAAGTGACTGATCCAGGATTTGGACACAAGTCTTATTCCAAATTAGCCCATTATAGTCACTTAGGGGAGGTTTTATTCCAAACGGCTTCCCTGGTGGCTCAGCTGGTAAAGAATCCAACTGCAGTGTGGGAGACCTAGATTCAGTCCCTGGGTTGTGAAGATCCCCTGAAGAAGGGAAAGGCTACCCACTCCAGTTTTCTGGCCTGGAGAATCCCATGGACTGCATAATCCATAAGGTTTCAAAGAGGTGGACACCACTGAGTGACTTTCACTTATTCCAAAGCTCAACCAGCTGTACCCGTGCCTCCAGTCCCCACAGAAGGACTTGCTGTTCACACTTGCAGACTGCACCCCCGTGCTTGGGGCGGTTTGTGAGAAGCTGAGATGGTAGGTCAGATGACTGGCTGGTCAGTCGCATTCCCAGCTTGCGCCCTGGGTNGTGATTTTCTTCTGAAGACACTGTGTTTTATGCTCTGGCATTCAGAGCCTGACTCCCACACAATGGCAATCTGGGCAGCCCAGATTGGATTGGCTAATGGCTGTGTTTTCATCAAAGACAGGACGGTGTTGTAAAGCCTTGAAGGGGTACGAAATGCCACGTCTGCAGGAAAGCAAAATAAGCACCCAACTTGCAAGTTGCCAGTTGGGATCCTATTTATCCGGAGCAGGCCTGATACAGTCTGAAGGGAGTTTAGAAGTTTCTTTTGCCTCGTTTCCTTGCCTTTCTCTCCCTTTTGTTGAAGTTATAAATAACCGTGCCTTGCATTTTAATGAAAGGGAGTGGCGTGAACAACCAGAGGCTTTGGGAGGAAACCTGAAATAATAGTACAGTTGCTAGGGAACAGGGCTGAACAAGTTAATTTTGTTGGCATAACATCTCCTCGTTATTTAATCTCCTAGCGTACTTGTTTCACCCATCCGTCACCATGTCACCGAAGCTGGAAGGAAGTGCTAATTACAGCCCCGGGGTGGAGAAGGGACCTGTCCAAAGCTTGTGTAAATTTCAGCTCTCAGAGTGGGGCCTTGGGCTTTGATTGTACTGTTGGAGAGCCCACCCTTCCCTGTTGTGTGAGGCAAGCTGGCGAGGGCCTCATGAACCTCTGGCGGACGTAACTCCAGTGCGCCCAGCAGCTCCGTAACCTGGAAGGACAGTAGTCACCTGGGGTGCTCTGAAAAAAGATTAGTGTTTGGGCCCCATCCCCAAGGCTTCTGATGACACTGGTCCAGGGGCAGGGTCCAGGCATGGGATTAGAAAAAAATCTCCCCTACGTGATTTTAATGGGCTACCCAGACAAAGAACCACTGATTTATAAAATTGCTACCTTTTCCACTGCTGTGTCTCATTTTCAAAGTTCCATAGCCTCTCAGTTTTTTTTTTTTTAATCTCTTGATCACTTTCTCCCCTTCTCACATATAGTCACTCTGATAATGAGCTTTTTTTGTAAAAGACTTTTTTTTTTTTGATGCGAACCTTTTCAAAAGCCTTTATTGATTTTGTTACAACATTGCTTCTGTTGTTTATGTTTTGGATTTTTGGCCATGGGTCAGGTGAGATTTTAGGCCCCTGACTAGAGACCAAACTCTCACCCCCCTTGCCTTGGAAGGCAAAGTCTTAACCCCTGGACCACCAGGGAATAATGAGCTTTGAATGAGGGCTCACTGGACACGGGTATAGAATTATATGATTTTTACCTACATGACCTCTTGGAATCCTCACAATAATCTTGTAAAGTTGATATTTTTGTGAGTCCCATTTTACCGACAAGGAAACTGATGCTCAGAGAGGTTGAGTGCCCTGCTGCTAAGTGACTGATCCAGGATTTGGACACAAGTCTTATTCCAAATTAGCCCATTATAGTCACTTAGGGGAGGTTTTATTCCAAACGGCTTCCCTGGTGGCTCAGCTGGTAAAGAATCCAACTGCAGTGTGGGAGACCTAGATTCAGTCCCTGGGTTGTGAAGATCCCCTGAAGAAGGGAAAGGCTACCCACTCCAGTTTTCTGGCCTGGAGAATCCCATGGACTGCATAATCCATAAGGTTTCAAAGAGGTGGACACCACTGAGTGACTTTCACTTATTCCAAAGCTCAACCAGCTGTACCCGTGCCTCCAGTCCCCACAGAAGGACTTGCTGTTCACACTTGCAGACTGCACCCCCGTGCTTGGGGCGGTTTGTGAGAAGCTGAGATGGTAGGTCAGATGACTGGCTGGTCAGTCGCATTCCCAGCTTGCTCCCTGGGTCCCAGCTCTGAGGAGGTTCTCTTGGGCCCCTCACCTCAACTGCCTCGATTCAAATACAGCCCTCCTTACCAATGAGTGACCTTGACCAAGTCTCTGCGTTTCTTTAAGATCCGTTTCCTTAGTCTTGGTGGGATAACCCATTGCACAAAAGTGCTGTGAGGGTGAAACGCAGTGCCACGTGTAAGGCACTCAGAAAAGGGCCTGGCACACCTTACTCACGAACGGTTACGTGATCTTCGCCCCCAGCTTTACTGAGACTTAGCTGAGATAGAACACTGTGTAAGTGTCAGGTGTACAACGTGCCGATTTGATAGGCTTATGCATTGCCAAATGATTACCCCAGTAGCTCAGCTAATACTTTCATCATGTCACAAAACTACCATTTCTCTTTTGTAGGGATAGCCTTTAAGATCTCCTGTCTCCTTCGAAGCATATAGTACAGAGTTATTAACTCTAAGCCCCAAGCTGTACAGTGGGTCTCCAGAACTTATTCTTACAGCTGGAAATTTGCACACTTTGACCTGCAGTTCTCTATTTTCCCCACCCCTCAGCCTCTGGTAACCACCATTCTAGTCTCTGTTTCTCTTGAGTTTGGGGTGTTTAGATTCCACATACAAGTGATATCATGTAGCATTTGTCTTTCTGTGTCTGACTTGTTGGACTTAGCGTGATGCCCTCAAGGTCCATCCCTGTTGTGGCAAATGGCAGGATATTCTTCTTTCACAGGGCTGAGTTATCTGTCTCTCCATTTTCTGTATCCATTCATTGCTGGTCGCCACTTAGACTGCTTTCCAGTCTTGGCTGTTGTAAACGATGTGGCCGTGAACACTGGGGTGTAGCTATCTCTTCAGGATCCTGTTTCCATCTGAAATGCTAGTTCTCCCATCATTACTAGCACAGAGCTAGCACTCAGAGGCAGTTTTACTTCCCCAGTCTCTTCAGCCCGGAGACGTCCAGTGCCTGGCACCATGTCTGGATTCCAGGTGCTGGGCAGCTCGGAGACTGTGTCTGGGCTTCCTGAAGCTTCTGCCTTGACCCCCTGGTTCAAACACAGACAGCTGACCCCAGAGACCTAACCTTAACCTCCACTTTTTGTTGATTAAGCCACATCAGATGACAAGGACTTTCTCCAAAAGTATTATTAGTATGAACTCTTCCAGAATCACGAGAGAAATCCCACTCAACCTGGCTTTAAGCTGAAAAGTAATTTACTGGCTGACATGGACTGAGGCAACTGGAAAGTCCAGAGCTGGCGTCAGGCAGGAGGGACCCAGGGGCTCACACAGGTCCCCAGGCTCCTGTCCGTCTCTCTTCAGCCAGCAGTATTCCTTTTCTCTCTGCTACCTCCAGACATCGGCAGCTCTCCAGAAGCTCAGGCTTACAACCTTATCACCAGCAAGTCCCCTTGAAGAGGGATTTCTTGACCCTGATAATTGCAGTGAAAGTCATGGAATGCACTTGGATCAGATCTGGCTCAAGACCAGCAAGGCAATAGTATTGAGCCCAGCCCCCAAGGTGGCTCAGAACGGAGAATTGAGCTTTCCAGGTGTCAATCAGTCAAACAAACCCCACATTTCAGGGCCATCTGAAAAGTCTGCTTAACTTAGCCTGGCGATCAGACAATTCGGAAGACCGTCTTACGGCTTGTTGATACAGGCAAGATTCTGGGGTGGAAGGAAAAATGGAATTTGATGGGGGAGGAGGAAGAAACTGTTTAGGAAAACCAGCTTCTTTTCCATATACTAACAAACACCCCCCCCTCGCCAAACTCTGGTGGGTTTTAACTCTCACCGCTGCCCCCAAAACAAACAGCAGAAAACTTCGTCCATAACTGTGTGAACCTTGAGCGCCACCTTGTGACAAAGTGTGGTATTTTCCCCGGACGAACTTGTCTCCAGGGAAGAGCTTCAGGCGCCACACCGCCACTACCTAACAGCACTACTGGGCTCTGTGCTAAGGTCACAGAAACGACAGTCCCCACCATGAGCCCAGATAATTCAGTACCACGTGGTGGACTCTGCTTTAGCATATGAATAAGGTCCCACGCGGCCTCCAGAGTGGGGACTGTTGTCTCTTCCTAGGCACCCTGAAACCCAGCCCAACATAGTAAACACTAATAAATGAGCAGGTTCCTTCCAGATGCCCCAAGATCTGCTCTTTTTTCTCTTATAGACATTCCCAGGGCTAACATCAATCTCTGGCATATTGTCAATTTTCTCAATACAGACATTTCTTCTCTTATTGCTGGCCNGGACTGTTGTCTCTTCCTAGGCACCCTGAAACCCAGCCCAACATAGTAAACACTAATAAATGAGCAGGTTCCTTCCAGATGCCCCAAGATCTGCTCTTTTTTCTCTTATAGACATTCCCAGGGCTAACATCAATCTCTGGCATATTGTCAATTTTCTCAATACAGACATTTCTTCTCTTATTGCTGGCCTACAATTTGCCTTTCTGTCCAGAACAAAGGTCCATCTAGTCAAAGCTATGGTTTTTCCAGTGGTCATGTACGGATGTGAGAATTGGACTATAAAGAAAGCCGAGCACTGAAGAACTGATGCTTTTGAACTGTGGTATTAGAGAAGACTTTTGAGAGTCCCTTGGACTGCAAGGAAATCCAACCAGTCCATTCTAAAGGAGATCAGTCCTGAATATTCATTGGAAGGACTGATGCTGAAGCTGAAACTCCAATACTCTGGCCACCTGATGCGAAGAACTGACTCATTGGAAAAGATTCTGATGCTGGGAAAGATTTAAGACAAGAAGAGAAGGGGACAAGAAAGGATGAGATGGTTGGATGGCAACAGTAATTCAATAGACATGAGTTTGAGCAAGCTCTGGGAGATGGTGAAGGACAGGGAAGCCTGGTGTTCTGCAGTCCATGAGATCACAAAAAGTTGGACATGACTGAGTGACTGAACAACAAAATATAGGACTTTAGGATCAAGGCTTCCCCTTGCCACCTGCCCCTCAGTCAATGAATGGGTCCTTATGTATCGATGTCTTGGCACAGTCCAAAGGCTGAGAACTCACAGCTTAACCCAGGACGCCCTCCATCCTAATCTGTGTTCTCAGAAAAGAGGTCGTTTGTGGCGCAGCATCTTCTATGCACACACAGGCAGGGAGAGCCCATGAACTGGGCACAGATGGGCCCCCTGGAGCCCTGGGAAGCCCACGGAAACAGTCAGGGCTCTGGGGGTTTACTTTGCCACCAAAGCTGTGATTTTGCCTCTTACTGACTATCCACCCTACCCTACCAAAGTAGCAGGGGTCCAGGTTCAAGGGGCCCATGATTACAAGGGTCAGTGATCATGTAAACCCTGCCAGCATCTCATTCTCCCTCCGCTGGGAGAGACACAATCAAATGAAAGAGTTCTGGCTCTGACCTTCTCCCCCCACCCCACCCCTTGGCCCCAAGCATGGAGACAAGCCTGTTCTTCTCACCCCCATGTGACCCTCTGCCCCTCCCCAGCTTGGGTGTTGAATTTTCCATCTCACTTGCCAGCTATTTTGCTTGTCTAACAGGAAACAGCCGGGGTCATTGTAAAGGGTAATTAATTATGGAAACGACTATTGATGAGCCAGAGTCAGACACTGTTCCAGGTCTGGTGGGGCAAAACAGTGAGTTCGAGGAAACTATTTCTTCCCCTCATGGAAAGAATAGTCTAGAGAGGGATTGCGCTGTATGTGTGCTGAGTTGCTTCAGTCGTGTCTGACTCGGAGTGTAACCCGCCAGGCCACTCTGTTCATGGGATTCTCCAGGCAAGAACACTGGAGTGGGTTGATTTTATTTTAGTTGCAATGGGTCATCATGAAGAGTTTTAGGCTGGAATGATCTGATTTCCTTTGAAAGAAGATCTCTGGGGGCTCCCCAGAGGGAGGAGGAGGGCAGCATGGGGCTGGGTTCCCCCCTCCGCCTGGGTCCCGGTGGACCCTGAGGAAGGTTTGGTCCAGGTGCGAGCAGAGTTGATGAAGGCGTGGCCAACTTGGGATGTGTTTTGTGGGGAGAGATTGGATTGGTTTAGATTGGATGCCAAGGATGAAGGAGGAGAGGATTTGAGGAGGGTTCCCAGGGTTTGGGCTCACTCAGTGGCCCCACTGAGTGAGATGGGGAATAGCTGGTCCAGTGTGAATACCAGGGGTTCTGATTTGGCCTCATTAAGCTGGAAAAACCACCCAAATGGGCTTTCAGCGGGACCATGTGGCACTTGCGGAATGACCGGGATGAGAAGTAACCTCAGCTGTATCTCAACCTGAGGCTCTGGGGGCCACGCTAGGCCCACTCCTTGTATTTTTCACTACAAGGAGAGCAGCATCTGGTGACAAGGGATTAGCAAAACCACCTCCTTAACAAGGCCAGCCTCACCCCTCCTGGCAGGAAGCAGCCTCGCCACCATTCCCCAAAGTAACCCTGAGAGAGCACTCTTCTGGAATGCCAGTTAAAATGCTGACTCCTGGGCCTCCTCCTAGGGAAGGGCTCAGCCGACCTGGGGTCAGACCTCTCTGTTTATCTTGAGCCTGTTAGTTGTCTATCATCGTGCAAGTCTGGAAAAGCCTGTTAGGATTGGCTGCCCAGCCTTTGATCTTGAACCCATGTCCCCAGCCCAGTAAAGATCTGTCCGCTGGGTGGATTAAAGTGATCAGACCTGGAATGCCTCCTGCCCCCCCCCCCGAGAAGACTGCCCCCGCCAACTTTGTCCCATACGTGCCTTTCACTGACAGTCTGGGGGCAGGGTCAGCAAGGCCTTTTCCCCACCCCAAAATTTTTGGCCATACCTCGCTGAGATCTGAGGTCCCCAACCTAGTATCAAACCTGTGCCCCCTGCAGTGGAAGCAAGAATTCTTAACCACTGGACCACCAAGGAACTCCAAAGGAGGTGGTCTTGAAGTCGGACTACCGTGGCCTTGTACCCTCCCCCTCCACATCCAGCTGCCTGACCTGGAGGAATGACGGAGCTGTCTTGACCATCTATTCTTATCCAAGGTAAGTCTCCCCTACCTCATGGCTGCCTGATAAGGATTCGGGGTGCAGGGCGTAATGTAGGTGAATCGTCTATACCAGACGGGGTCCAGGGGAAAGCCTCTGACTCCCAGATGTTTCTGGGCTGGCTCTCTGGAAGCTTCCTTTCAGTTCAAGGAAACTCTCCTGTGATGGCTGCCCAGGGCTCCACACCTCCCACGACACCTGCGCTTGTGGCTTCACCTTCTCCCCCAGGTGTCAGGTCGAAGCCACGGGAGCAAAGTGACTCCCGGGTTCTGTGAGGTGGCGACACCCTCCGTGTGCAAAGCTACCCTCCTAGGGGCCCCGCTTTGAAAGTTGGGGATGTTCAGTGAGTGCAGACTGCCCTGAAGATTCTAGAGCAGTTATCTTTCAGAACACCCTCTTTTGGGTATGTCTGGTGTTTCCTTACGATGAGATTTAATTCGAGTGTGTGTTTTGGGCATGGGGACTTCAGAAGCTATGTAGCGTTCTCTGTGTATTGAGAGGCACATGTTATGATCTGACTCATTACTGATGATGTTAACACTGATTATTTGATGAAGGTGGTGCTTGCTAGGTTTCTCTACTGTAAAACTGCTATTTTGCCATTTATAATCAATAAGTACCTTATGGAGAGATTCTTTGTGACTGTGTAGAAGGCAATGCAACCCACTCTAGTATTCTTGCCTGGGAAATCCCATGGACAGAGGATGCTGGTGGGCTACAGTCCATGGGGTCATGAAGAGTCAGACACAACTTAGTGATTAAACAGCAGCAGCAGCAATGTAAATATCAACATGTAAAAATAACAATTTTACCCACGGGTTCAAGCATCCATTAACTACTCTTGTCTGAGACAATTGTTATCATGATGGTAATTTTCTAATTCCATCATTTCTTCTACATTCATTGGCATTCCTCTGTAAAAAGGAGCTTTTCTTTCTTATCTATCATCTATCTAACCATCCATGTATGTATTATCTTATTCAATAGGTTATATAATGTGTTATCAGCATTATATATTTTGATGTTCAAATTGTCCCAGATTTTCCCATGGGACCCCCTTAAACTAGCTTTCCAATCTTTTTGACATGTCTCCATCATTTCTAAACATACTCTTTCTTTATGGCAGAAGCTGTTCTAGACTCAATTTGTGTTTTCCCCATCTCTGCCCTGGAATCACCAGTTTCTGCAAGGGACACTTTCATTTTATTGATAATGGAATTTAGAAACAAACATCTGGGTGTTAATACCTTACTGCTCCTGGAATGGCACAGCTCTGGGCCCTCACGGTGGGCAGACCTAAGAAATAGATGTAGGTATGTGTACATACATACCCACCCCCCACACGTATCTATTTTCATACTGAGTGATCTGTATTTGTTCAAACCCATTAGTTTGTGCTGATACCTCCAGTTTAAGACCACAGGATATATTCTAGCCTTTCCTATTTCTGTGTTTGTCCCTATGTTGTCTCAGTGGAGTGATGTTAGCTGTTAGTCTGAGATAGACAGTCTTTATGGTGTTAAGAACACAGCCTACTCTTCAGTTTATCAAGAGTTTGTACCATGGAATGATGATAAATTGATCTTCAGCCTTTAGAGAGGTGATGACTGGGCTTTATTCTGTTTAGCAGGGACTTGCATGTTGTTCTTTGCAGTTTTAGTAGCGAAGCTGTGCCCGACTCTTTTGTGACCCTGAGGACTGTAGCCCTCCAGGCTCCTCTGTCCATGAGGTTCTCCAGGCAAGAATACTGGAGTGGGTTGCCATTCCCTTTCCCGGGGGATCTTCCCAACCCAGGGATTGAACCTGGGTCTCCAGCATTACAGGCAGATTCTTTACCATCTGAGCCACCAAGGAAGCCCCAAACAACTTAAAAAGTGTTAATTTATTGGTTTCTCATGACCGCTCCCTACAGCAGATAATGTCAGTCTCTCCAGTTTACAGGGAGTGAACTGAGGCGCCGGGAACTTAGATCGCTTGGTAAAAGTCACAGCATAGAAGAAAAATAATGTTTCCTACGCAGGGGCTCTGACTGTCCTCTCTNAGGAAGCCCCAAACAACTTAAAAAGTGTTAATTTATTGGTTTCTCATGACCGCTCCCTACAGCAGATAATGTCAGTCTCTCCAGTTTACAGGGAGTGAACTGAGGCGCCGGGAACTTAGATCGCTTGGTAAAAGTCACAGCATAGAAGAAAAATAATGTTTCCTACGCAGGGGCTCTGACTGTCCTCTCTTCCTGCTGTGTTAAATGCTCTGATCTACTGATGTGATAAATTACATTAATAGCTTCCCTGGTATTGAACCATTCTTATATTCCAAATCATACTTAATTATGGTGCTGCTATCACTTGAAAATTGATGTGACTTGCAATTTATATTTATATTCGCAAGAGAGTTTGGTCTATTGTCTGTTCTTTTCATGGTGCTATATCATGATTGGGCTAAGCTTGATGAAGTGATTTGGAAGCTTACTATCTTTCACAGACTTTATAAGATTATTTATACAAAATGGTAGTGATGGTTTCTTGAAAGAAAAGGAACAGCCTGTCAAATCATCTGGGCCCAGAGTTCTTCTAAACTGTTTTTTCAATTCTTAGCCTGCTCTTTCAGCTTTCTGCAGAGTTGCTGATCTGCTCAGACATCCTGTTTATTTCTTCAGACAGTTTTGATAATTTACAGTTTCTTAGAAAACCATCCATTTTATTAACCTTTTAAAATTTAGTATCATAGAATTATGCATATTATTTCTTCAAGATTTAAAATATATTTCACATCTTTGTTCATACCCCTTTACTTATCTCTAGTTCTCAGTATCTATTATCTCTTTCTTAAACGAATTTACAGTGTCTAGAGAATTGTTCATTTTCCAGGCTCTCCTTTCTTGTTTTCTGGTTAATGTTCCCTTTTCATGTTTATTAGTGCTATTTTTCTACTTTCTATGGATTTGCTGTGTTGCAAGAAACATTTCCCTCTTCTTTAAAGGCTGAAATCAGAAAACTGATCTTTTTCCCCAGAAAAATTATAAGATGTTTTCTTGACAAGATTATCAGCACACGGTGGTAAAGGCTTCCATGATCCTCCGCGCATTAATCCATTTACACATTTCATAAGGCAAATTTATTTCTTAAAAAGGATGTGCTACTGATTTGTTATTACATGTCTTTAGAGAGATGTGGGCTGTTACAGGCGGTCAGTGTATTATTCACACTGAGCATGGCAGGGAGCAGCGTCAGTTTCCTATCACCATCTGAAAGATCAGCTTTCATATGCACACATAGACAGGAATCCATCCTCATCTACCTTTCATTTGCAATTAAAGGCTTTGTTTAGCCTGATACTTCTCGGCATGATCTTGTGTCCCATGGTGATATTTCAGAATAATGACAGCTCATGATTTAGGGTTGCAGAGACCTGTGTGGAAATATTTTTAATAGAGAAAAGGCAAGCAAAACAACAAACATTTATTCAGCAAGTGTTTAGTCCTTGGATGGGAGCTGAGTTAGAAAAGTGGAGAAAATAGCCCTTTCCTTGAGAAGCGCATAATATTGTCCATTATACAGTAGGTGACGTGCAAGTTGGTTTTCATGTACTTTGTGCTAATCCTTATAACAACTTTTCATTAAAAAGAAAGATAGGGATAATTTCCTGGAAGACCAGTGGCTAGGACTCCATGCTTTCACTGCTCAGGGCCTGGATTCTATCCCTGGTCTGGGAACTAAGATTCCACAAGCTACATAGTGCCGCAAAAAAAAAAAAAAAAAAAAAAAAGCAGATGGGATTGGTATCACTGTCTCCATTTTGCAGGCAAAGAACTTTGCTCTAGAGAAGTTAAATCACTTACTTATGGACACATACCTAGTAAGCTTTAGTATTCAAACTAAAGTCTCTCCAAAGCCAAAACCCACATCCTTTCTCTCAATAGTTTTCAAACTTCAAGAGTCCCAAGGACCGTGACCAGCTTTTTGTTACATTTTCTGTGCATATCTGAATCTGGATACTTTCTGCTGACCTGGTCAACAATGAACTAGCTTTTCTTTCATCTGCTCTATGTATAAGGCTTTCACATAAGACTTCATTTCAAGAGTCTTATGGAAGGATTGTCTTCTGCTATTAAATATCATTCACATTAGAGTTCCAATTCCAGTCAAAGCAGCATGTATTGGGTTAGCCTTCCACTGATAGAAATTATAAAAGCTAGAGGAAAATCATACATATTATATATAATATGTTCTATAGAAGTTGTATTTTGTAAATATGTAATCTATGGATATCTCTGTTGGCAGGCCCTGGAGAGCAATCCAAGCAGGCAGGAACCGGAAGAAGCACAATCCTTGAAGGATATGGAAGAATTAAGGTAAGCTTCGTCTTATGTACTTACCTCTGTTTTCCCTGCTGAGGCATTTTCTGGTTCAGTAAAGCATGGGTTTTAGCCAAGCAGAAAGTGGTCATCAGTGGGCCAAAGACCACTGATCCACCCAATCAGATGAGTAAGAAGGGGTGGGAGAAACAAGATTCTTGATGAAACTGAAGACTTGCTTCCTTTCTTCTGATTCCCGGCCTCCAACCCATTCATTGCAGTGGCACCCCAAGCCTGGCTCCTATAGATGTGGCTAGCACGTGAAAATGGAACTAGTGATTCTCCTAGGCCAAGGCGAGACCAAGCAGGGACCTTGAAAGTCATTTCAGGGAAGACAGTCCACATCTCAGTGATTGCTTGGCAGACAATGTCTCCTTGAGGAATTCCCCTGGTTCTTTTCATGGTCAAAAAGAACATAAAAAGTTGCATTTCTGGATTTCAGTTTTCCATTTGAATTGGTAGAGTGCAGTGCAGATTTCCACCAAAGGACATCCAGCCAACAAGCTGTTGAAGGGTCTTTTCTGAGCTGAATCTGAAACATGGGGGGCTCATGGATATATTACAATTAAGTTTTAGGCAGCCTTGGGATGGAGGGATGGACTGGTCCTAGCCATGTGTTGAAGGAGAGAGAACTTATGCGTGATGTCAATGAAAATTCCAAATCAAGATAAAATAGCCTAGAGGCTGAGTTTGATTTCTATATTTGAATTTAAAGAGAAATTTGACAAATAAGTATAGAAAATATTCCAGACAACTTTGTTTACATTTTTTAACTGGAAGAAACACAGAAAAAAGGAATAAAATAAAGTAGCTGTGTATCCCACTACTAGTTAGGAATATTTTTTGCTGTGTATGAGGGTCTCCCATGTACCAGGGGCTTGACACAGATATTGTCAAACAAACTTCATAAAAAACAGAGACCCAGAGATATCGAGGGGTTGCTTGAATGGTGGGTGGGGGATTTGAACTCAGGTTGGTTCACTCCAGAGCCCAAGCACTTCCCAGAATGCAATACTGCTCTCACTGTAGGCGTGTGGTCATCTTCAAGACTGAACACCAGCAGTCTCTTCATTTTGATCTGTTGGGTCTTCCTTGAAGACACCAACTGGCTCTAAGAGTTGATATCTCTGAAGATAGAAGTCTTCAGTATCCATCCTTACACAAAAGATTCTTTTGAAATTTGGAAACTTTGTTATAATTTTATGGCTCACAGTCTGTCCTATTTAAATAACTACAAGTCATAGACATTTTTGTTTGGTGTTGGGGTGCTGCTAGGAAGGGTTCAATCCTGCTCCTTCCCTTGGGATCTGCTGATATCTGCTGATATACCTAGGAGTGTATGTTTTATTACTGGGTAAAGAAGGAGGGCTTCCCCTGTGGCTCAGCTGGTAAAGAATCCGCCTGCAATGTGGGAGACCTGGGTTTGATCCCTGGGTTGGGAAGATCCCCTGGAGAAGGGAAAGGCTACCCACTCCAGTATTCTGGTCTGGAGAACTCCATGGGCTGTATAGTCCATGGGGTTGTAAAGAGTCGGACACAACTGAGCGACTTTCACTTTCAAAGAAGGAAGACTTGGGGAGGAAAGAGGACCATGGGATAAACAGAGGAGGGAGAGGATTTGGTAAGACTTGCTGCTTGGCCAGCCCCTTGGTCTAGGGAAGACCTGCTGTGGTTGAAGGGTTGAAAGTTGGAACAGATAGAGCTGTTTCCATGAGAAGCCTGGGCTAAATTAGATTCTGGGCAAAGTCAGAGCTGCTTTGGGGCTCAGGTGACAAAAGAAAATCACAGTATGGGGAGGTGCCTACTGCCTGTAGACTGGAGAGCTGCAAGACACTCAGGTCGTCTGGAGGGACCCTGGGGTTCATGATGGCCATGGCCCTGGGGAGGCTTCTCCATGGAAATTTAAGGACCCAGATGTAGACTCCTGGGATGTGGCAGAAGGGGGAGCGGGGACTGCTCCTACGTAATGACTGCTGCAGGCTCACAGTGATGCAGCCCTTTGGTCCTGCAGGGACCGTGGGACACTCTGAGGGGGTGATATGTTCAGTTTCAAGCTGAGCAGAGATTGTGCCAATATTATTTGGGTGGAAAGAAGCATTCTGTGGCAATATACAGAATTTTAGAGTTAAGCATGAGTTCGTTTAATATATTCCCCCTTCAGGTACAAATAAAAATTCAGTCAAGCAAAATGATCCATTTTTTTCCACTCCACACACTGCCATGCTCAGGACTATTAAAGCAGCCCCGACTCTGGGGTCCCTGTCTCCGAGTGTCATGCTATCTATGTACTGTTTTGTTGCCCAATTTTGTCTNAGTGAAGGACAGTAAGCCAGGCATGCTGCAGTCCATGGAGTCGCAAAGAGTCGGACGTGACTCAGCGACTGAACTGAACTGAGGCATGTGGGAGGCTCAAAGGCAGATCACAGATACAAGTTAACGACAGTTTTCACCTCTGAGGTTTGTGGGAGGTCAGCTGGATTCAAGGACATGTATTTGTTAGATCAGGATAGGGTACATCAATGGCTCTCAATGTGAGATTCCTGAGTAGCAGCTTTAACATCACCTGGGAACTTAATGCTGCTGCTGCTGCTGCTCCTAAGTCGCTTCAGTCGTCCGACTCTTAGTGACCCCATGGACTATAGCCCACCAGGCTCCTCCATACATGGAATTTTCCAGGCAAGAGTACTGGAGTGGGGTGCTGTTGCCTTCTCCGGGGAACTT
Source organism: Neotragus moschatus (assembly GCA_006410615.1). Lineage (NCBI taxonomy): Eukaryota > Metazoa > Chordata > Mammalia > Artiodactyla > Bovidae > Neotragus > Neotragus moschatus. The sequence continues at coordinate 1,368,904 of SJYA01003046.1, forward strand.
GCTAGAAATCCAAATTCTTGAGCTCTTTCCAACTGACCTATGAATCAGAAACTCCGGGGGTGGTTCCCAGCAATTTGTGTTTCAACAAACCTTTCNCACCAGGCTCCTCCATACATGGAATTTTCCAGGCAAGAGTACTGGAGTGGGGTGCTGTTGCCTTCTCCGGGGAACTTGCTAGAAATCCAAATTCTTGAGCTCTTTCCAACTGACCTATGAATCAGAAACTCCGGGGGTGGTTCCCAGCAATTTGTGTTTCAACAAACCTTTCATGCAATCCTGGTGCAGGCTCAAGTTTGAGAATCACTGGGTTAGATTATCCAGCGCCTTTAGATAGTAAGAAAGAGGAACAGGGCAGCCCTCCTTCTCTTTATTAGCTATGCCATTCGAAATGCATTTTCTCCATAGTTGCTAAGATTGAGAAAGAGAGGATAGTCCTTTTGCTCATAGCCCATTGGCTAGAACTAGTCACATGACCTCGCCTAACTGCAAGGGTTGCTGGGAAATGGGGGGGACCATATGGGTATTTAGTGAGCACTCTGCCCCGCAGGATGATGGTTAAAGAGACCATACATAATCTTATTTGTTGAGTTTTAGTTTAGTTTTTTTTTTTTTTTTTTTAACAAGAAACACAAATTAATATATTACCTTTCTGATTGAAAA
>SJYA01003046.1:1369879-1442741 GCA_006410615.1 Neotragus moschatus
GGGCGGGGGGGGGGGTGGGGGTGGGGGGGGGGGGGGGGGGGGGGGGGGGGTGGGGGGGCGGACTGGCGGTTATGTGCATGGAAGGCTGGGTAGCAAGGGAAGGTGTGTCTCAGACGCAGAAGATGATAAGGATCTTGGATTCTTTTGCTTTCAGGTATTATCTCATTTAAACCTCACAACAATCCTCTTTGATGGGTGCTATTATAAGTTGTACTGTAAGAAGTCAGATTCTGAGTCTTTAAAAAAAAGTTATTTATCTGTTTGGCTCTGCCGGGTCTTTGTGGCTGCACAGGCTTTTCTCTAGTTGTGGTGAGCAGAGGCTACCCTCCAGCTGCGGTAAGCAGGCTTCTCTGGATCGCAGCGGCTTCTCTTGTTGCAGAGCACTGGCTCTCGGGGTGTGCGGGCTTCAGTAGTCGTGGGACGGGGGCTCGGTCGTTGCAGCTCCCAGACTCTGAGCTCAGTAGATGTGGCATGTGGGCTTAGCTGCTCTCTAACATGCTTGATCCTCCCAGACCAGGGATCGAACCTGTGTCTTCTGCATTGGGCTATTGCACATGCAACCCTCTTTAAAATCCTTTATAAAAAGCTTCAGCTGCTTCACTCAGTCGTCTCTCTTTTCCTCCACAAACCCTTTTTAACTTCTCCAGCTAACTTGGCTCCAGCCTCTAATTCTCAGCCCCCAGACCCACTACAGTCTTCAGATTTGCTTGACTTAACATAGTTCAGAGCCAAACAAACACCTAGCAAAGTCAAACAGCTGCACTGGAGGAGTGACAGGTCAGGGGTGGTTGGGTTTGTTGCTATCTGTGTACAATTCTTTCTCCTACATCTAAACTCCCAGTTGACTCCACATTCCATCAAAGCTAGGAGCAGGCTTAATCCAGCCTTGCAAATTGCTACCCGTCTGGTCATCCTGAGAAAATAATAATTACCTTAACAATGCTCTTAGTTGACAAGTGGGGGCTGGGGATAGGGAAAACATTTCCAAAGAAATAGGAGCATATTTCCGAAAGAGGCTGAGTGAGTCGAGGCAGGGTGTGTATTCTCGGTGAAAAGACACCTTAAATCATGAATGCTTGAGGATAAAGGAGGTCAAATTCCAACCAGTCATTTTCCCTAAGACCTAAGCTCTTTCAACTGATAGGAGGAATGAGGTATCATAAAAAAAGGCTTCTTTTTTTCTTTTGTCTAGAGATGAGCTGCAGAATGAGGAATGACTAGAGAAGCACGTGATGAAAGTACCAGGCATTTGCCATTTTTTCCTGGAGGAGGCATCTATAGTCAGTAACCCTCAAGGCCAGTGAAGCCTGCTTTTCCCATCAATGCCCTTGCTGTAGTGGTGCTGGAGAGGGACCCCGAGGCTGCCTTCTCTCGGTCTCGCAGTTCACCTTGAGCTTCCACTGCAGCCGACGTCCAGCCTCTGACAGCAGCACGTCACAGGGGGATATGCTGGGATGTCTGTGACATCATGGCACAGCTGACATGCTGCTGAAAATCGCTTCCTCTTTTCCTGGCCTCTCTCCAGGCTGGAAGTGGTCTTTTTCCATCTGAAATCACCCACAGAATACCATCCCTTCCCAGGCTCTCTGTAATGGGCCTCAATCTCTTCCACTTAGAAACCCTGACCTCCAGGGGGCAGCAGACCTCTCCTGACAGGGCAAATGTCTCTGAGGTCAGCAGTACTATCTTCGGGGCTTCCCTGGTGGCTCAACTTGCAAAGAATCCACCTGCAGTGTGGAAGACCTGGATTTGATCCCTGGGTTGGGAAGATCCCCTGGAGAAGGGAACAGCTACCCACTCCAGTGTTCTGGCCTGGAGAATTCCATGGACTGTATAGTCCATGGGGTCACAAAGACAGACAAGATGGAGCGTACTATCTTTGGGGCTTTTCTGGTGGCTTAAATAGTAAAGAATCTGTCTACAATGTGGGAGATCAGGTTTGATCCTTAGGTTGGGAAGATCCCTGAATGGCTACCCACTCCAGTACTCTTTTCTGGATAATTCCATGGACAGAATTTTGTATTCTTCTGGATAATATCTATATGCTTAATTTAAAATATGTTCTACTCCCAAGTCTATGACTAGAATAAATTCTCCAGAAAATGTGCTATGCTTTTTCTGGGGTTTTGCACACCCCTGGCTCTCCAGGCGGCACACTCAGGTGTACTCAGGCAGGTTGATGCCCCACATTGTTGACCTGTCATCCAAAGCCTTTTTCAAGTGGTTTTGATCCATAGTTCCCACTCATTCCCCAGGAGACCCCAGTTGGAGCATGCCTTGATTTTCCAGGCAGCCTGTGAAGCTGGGACCTTTTCTTGTTCACGGTCTGCCCTGCACAGAGTGCTATCCTTTGTGCTTAGTCACTCAGTCATGTTCGACTCTTTGCGACCCCATGGACTATACAGTCCATGGGATTCTCCAGGCCAGGATACTGGAGTGGGTAGCCTTTCCCTTCTCCAGGAGATCTTCCCAACCCAGGGATAGAACCCAGGTCTCCCCCATTACAGGCAGATTCTTTACCAGCTGAGTCACCAGGGAAGCCCTCCTCATGGAGTGGTGACCTCCAAACTGTGTATCTCCAGCCCCTTCTCCCAGAACAGCTTAACCTCCCAGGGTGCCATACTCAGAATGGCCAGCAGATGGCACCAAGGCGACTGCTAGAGCTGCCTGCAAGGTCTGTGGTTTGGCTCTGGATGGGTGACAGCCGTGTGTGACAGTCTGTCTCCCTGGGCCACATTCCACTACTCTTATCTCAGCTCTGCCCTTCCAGACTACCCATTCAGGCTTCAGGGAGGAGAATCAGTGGGAGTGAAGAAAGTTGGGTGAGGATTATCCCCACCATGATCCCTGCCCGTGTGGAGATGGAGCAGGATGTGGCTGATTCAAGCTTCCAGAAGAATCTCGGATTCCCATTCCGTATCAGAGAGACTCCAGGCAATGCAGAGAAGGTGATTCCGTGGAAGAAATTTTTCTCTTAAGTAACAACAGAACTTTATCAGAAGACCATGAGACTGAGATTAAGAAACGATAGTCTATAGAAACACAGCTGTGGCCGCCACCCCCACTAGGGCCAGATCACCACCACCGTCATCACCGCCATTCTCATCATTACCACCATGTGTGCAGAGCTTTGCGGATTGGAAGATGCCTTACGTGTTACATACTGTCTGCCATGCACACATGCTCAATTGTGTCTGACTCGGCGGGCCTATAGGCTGTAGCCCGCCAGGCTGTCATGGGATTTTTCCAGGCAAGGGTACTGCAGTGGGTTGCCATTTCCTCCTTCAGGGAATCTTCCTGACCCAGGGATTGAACCCAAGTCTCTTGCACCCCCTGCCTTGGCGGGCAGATTCTTCACCACTGAGCCATCTGGGAAGCCCCATACTTTCTATCACTTGATCCTTATCAGAGACACTTCAGAAAGTATTCCTAACTGTGTTTCCCATCTACACAGCATGGCTGCTCCAGTGTCTTTGGGAGAACTCCAGAACATCAGAAGAAGTGTGTGTTGGGGGGTGCCTCTAATGTGAGGAAAAAAGGCCCCTTACACTTTAGAAGGAGAAGAGAGAGAAGCTAAACGGGCGAGAAAGGCCACACTAGCCCTCCTACCTTTGAGGGCTCCTTGAGGACAGCACTGGGTGATGTGAGCCTGAAGGGTGGACGGCTTTGCTCCTCCTTGGCACTGCATACATGGCTGACCTTTAGTAAGACTTTTGAAGTTTACTCACTGGCCCTCCATCTGATATTTTTGGTAGGATTACAAGACTGCATAAAGTCGCTCAAATGTTCATAATGGTGCCAGCTTCTCCCAGGAAAAAATAAAAGACCTGGTGCAGCCAGATATCCAAAGATACCTGGTACAAGGAAGGTTTTATCTGAATATCGGTAGAAAATTAATGCCCGGCCCTTTACTGCAGAAAGACCTAAGGTGTTTCTACAGGCCATGTCTGCCCCAGCCTCTGAGCATTCCAACTGGGGAAACATTCCAGGCTTAGCAGAGAAGCTCTGTGGTCCTCGTTCAGCAGGCCAGCTTTCTCCGGGGAAAACCTGTAGAAAGGAGCACTTCCCCCCTCACGTTATCTGCTGGTGTGGGTGGCAGGAGGCCTGCCTGTATTTAATGTTCTGTATGGATGCCAATGTCAGCACAGCTGGCATAGGAGCAGATTCTGACTCTGCCACGAATGAGGCCACAGGAGAGGTATGGCTCAAGAAGGAAGAGAGACAATCTATGGCCATTACCCAGTTTTATGCATCTAATATCACAGGCAAATATGGCCACCTGGAGACTATCAAACCAAAATTAGAAACTCATTGGGAAAAAAAGGATAGTATTTGCACAGATCGCCCATAAATCTTCAATAGCTAACTCTCCTTGGGCATAACATTAAATGTTCACTTTCTTTTTAGTGTCTCATTAGGAAGAAAATTTATTGCCCAACTATTGAACTATGTCAATTTTTAAAAAACATTGTGTGAATATTTCCAGGAACCGCACGCTTGATTTTACATTAGCTTTATGCCACTGAACAGGAAAAGGCCTGGTCTCTCCAGTGATGAAATGACACTAATCATGAAATTAAAGGAGATAGTATGTACTCAGTTGGAAGTGACAGCAGTTTCCCATAAATGTATCACAGCCCTGGCTCCCTTTGATAAGTTAGAATGACATCATTCCCTCCAGCCCAGACCAGAGCACAATCTACTTCCCCTGCTCCCCAGCTCCCAGCGCCTTCCTCCTCTGTCTAGAAGTGGGTCCAAAGAGAAAGCTTCAGAGGCACCAGATTCTTATGATGGGGTATGTTTCCCAGCTGTGCTTGCTCGCCTGCCTTGGTGGGAATAGCTTTCGAAGGACCAGGAAGGAAAAGAAAAATGTTAAACAAAAATCAATAAATTGCATATGGTGCCCGTTAAAAATAATAAACAGGCAGAAGATGAAGGGCTGAGCTTACATATTTGAACCTGTCTTGGCCAGGGCGCTGGCATCCAGAGGGAGGGAGAGTGGCTGCTTCCTGTTTGCACAGAACTGCTCCGGATCCCACTGGACTGGCGAGAGCTTCTCTGAGCAGCTGGGGAGGGGAGAGCGGTGCAGGGAGGTGGAGGTTGCAGGGAAACTTGAGGGCATACCTGGCCCTAGTCTCCATCTTCTCTATGGGCTCTTCATACAGAATGCCTTGGCTGTGGGCCCTCCAGCCAAGCAAGAGGGAGATGTATGAGCGGCTGTAAAAACGTTGGGAGACTAGGGGAACGTGGGAGTAAGCTCTGCAACCCTGAAACCAAGTGTCCACTCATAGCTGAAAACGAGATTAGTCAAGTTTAGTCCGTGTATGGCTTTTCTTCTCAATTCTACCCTGTTGTCTGCCTATCATCTGTCTGTCTGTCTCTCTATCCATCTATCTACCTACCCATCAGTCCGTCCATCCGAGACCCGTAATACTTACATAGAACTAGAACAGAGAAGAATCTCCTCAAGACGATCTGGAGGATGGGGCATGGAATAACTAGACATGAGTCCAATCTTATCTCCAGCCTTAGATTTATGATTTGGGTCCTTAATTAAAAGTTCCCTGGGTGAATACCCTTTAGCCTTACAAAAATCATTCACCTTTATCAATATGCTACTAATATTGATTGTTTATTTTTCAGTTAATATTTGAGTGTTTACTTGGCTTAAGGAGCTGAGAGGTGTGAGAAAAGAATTTATACACAAATAACGAGTATTTGAATAAATAGATGTAGGATACTATTTTGAAACTATATATGTATTGTGGTGTGTGTATATGTGTGTCTTTATACATGTGTTTACAAATGTGCTTTTTAAATTAAGAATTTTTAATTATAAAATTAGATACAGAAAATTACATAAAACCGATATTGTTTTATCAATTTAGTTTAACATGAATATCTGTATAACGACAATATAGGTCAAGAAATAGAATTTTGCTATCTCCATTTTATGCTTTTTAAATTTTGAAAATATGTTCTTTTTTATTTTTTATTCAGCAAAGCCTAAAAAGGCTCATTATATAACTACCCAGATAATCCCAAAGATCTTACTAAGAAATAAAAGTCACACGTGTTTATAGTTGGAAAGTAAAGGCATGCTTTTAAACATCTTAAATAGCCCTAAATCCCAATTCAGGATTCTGGCAAAAACTCAAGTTGAAAAATCCCAGGGTAGATTATCTTATTGCAAAGCAGAAATAGAGACAGAGATGTCCAGAACAAATGTACGGACACCAAGAGGGGATGCGGTGGAAGGAACTGACAGACTGATACTGACATACATACGCTGTGATGTCATGCATGAAACAGACGACTCATGAGAACTGCAGAGTACAGGGAACTCCACTCAGTGCTCTGTGGGGACCTCAGTGGGAAGGAGGCCCCAAAGGGAGGGGATATATGTATATGTATAGCTGATTCTGGAAAAGGAGATGGCAGCCCACTCCAGTGTTCCTGCCTGGAAAGTCCCAGGGACAGAGGAGCCTGGTGGGCTGTAGTCCGTGGGGTCGCACAGAGTCGGGCACGACTGAGCGTGCGGGCACATAGCTGCTTCACTTTGCTGCGTAGCAGAAACTAACACAGCACTGTAAAGCAACTATACTCCAATAAACATTCATTTTAAGAAAAAAGGACATAAGAAAACAAAACATACCTCCCACCCCCGCCCTCAGTGTGTTAGTTTCCTGTGGCTGCCACAAAAAAGTGGCACCAGCTGGGCGGTGCGCTGCTGCTGCTAAGTCGCTTCAGTCGTGTCCGACTCTGTGCGACTCCATAGATGACAGCCCACTGGCCCTCCCCACCCCGTCCCTGGGATTCTCCAGGCAAGAACACTGGAGCGGGTGCCATTGGCTTCTCCAATGCATGAAAGTGAAAAGTGGAAATGAAGTCACTCAGTCATGTCTGACTCTTAGCGACCCCATGGACTGCAGCCCAGCAGGCTCCTCAGTCCCTGGGACTTTCCAGGGTACTGGAGTGCGTGCCATTGCCTTCTCCGAACTGAGTGGTATAGGGCAAGGGAAGCTGACTCACAGTTCTGGAGGCCAGGAGTCCAGCCACGCTCCCTTTCCGAGCTGTTTCTCGTGGCTGTGGGAACCTTGGTGTCATTCCAGTTCATCCAGTCTGTGCCTCCAAGGTCACACGGTGTTACCACTTTGGGTCTCTCTCTATCTCTTCTCTTCCTGTAAGGACACTGGTCATATGTGATGAAAATCTACCCTGCCCCCATATGCCTCATCTTAACCTACTTCTGCATTACCCCTCCTTCCAATAAACTCATGTTCCCACAGAGCAGGGGTGAGGGAGTGGCCATGTCTTCCCGGGAGACATAATGTAACACACATCAGTTAAGGAAGTGTCTTCTTAGGATTCATGTTAAATTGTATAAATAAGATGACTTAACATTTTGTTGTTTCAGAACAATCAGCTGAAGTAAAGGCAACCAATATGCTTTCCTGTTTGTTTTTTCCCCATGTGTCCAGGTAAGTGTAATAAATCCGATTTGGGGAATCATTAAACCAGTCTCTCCAGCGTTTTCGCTCTCACCTTTTAAGAGAACCTGGACACAAGGGCTGCAAACAGCATTTCTCGCCACATGGGGGCAGATGGCAGATGTCACAACTGCGTGCGTTTTCTCAAAATTCTGTTTGGGTCAAAGCACGTGGTGCTGCTTTCTGGCTGAGGCTGAGGGAAGTCCTGCTATTGCTTTCATCAGGGGAAGAGTGTGCAAAGGTGCTTGGAGGGCTTTTTGTTCTGCGTGAGCTCTGTCATGGGGAGAGCATGAAGCCTACTGAACTACAAAGCAGACCCTGAAGCCGTTCATTCCTCTCCACTGCACTGGCTGTAACTGCCATCACCTAGCCTCTTCCACTCTTCAAACAGCAGCTGGATTGAGCTCTTAAAAGCCTCAGTCGAACTGCATTCCTTTGCTGTTTAAACATTCTATGGTTCTCCCCTCATTCCTTTGCAGTTAGAATGGAATCTGTAAGGCATGGTCTGCAAGCCTCTCTTCTACAGTTTGCACAGATATCTCAGAATAGAGTTGATTCTCTTGGCCTGACTTGGGTTGTACACCTACCCCTGAGCCAATCCCCATAGCACAGGCAGATACGACCCTCTGATAAGTCAGATGCCTATAGTGGGGTGGGATCAGCCCTACCCTGACCACATTCACTGTGGTAGGAGAGCACTGAGGCCTCAGGGAACATCAGGGAGCTGTTCCGACAAGAGAGGATAGGAGAGAGGCGGTAAATACGGATGTCTGCTCCACGACAAAGGGACACCTCTCTCCCTCTGCTACTGTAACGTCCTCTGTTGGCGATCTGGGTCCTCAGGGAGGTGGATGGACATACATGAGAGGAAAATATTTATTTAGGAGCCCACCACAAGAAAGATGTGGGAATAAGGAAGAGAAGAAAACGACCATTTAAACCCTGGGGAAGTGGTGTTATGTTCAATCTCCATTTTCCTGGAGATTCTGCAGTCAGTGCTGGAAAGGTCAGCCCTGTCTTGGGGGTGATCTCTTCTAGGAACACTCAGATGGGATGCTCGGGGCTGTAGTCCAGGGACTGGGAGGTAGAGACTTATATATTCCTTTCTGCTTGATTCATTGTATTCACCTTTTGGGTCGGGATCGGAAAGGTGGGAGAGAGGGTCAGACAGTTCTTTGGATGGGAAGAAAGACGTGGGACTCTGGGAAGAAGCGCCAGTCAGATTGGACCTAAGGTGCATTGATCTGATGGGCAGAGGGGTGGGGTGGGGGCTACATCAAGAAGAGAGAGTTGGCATTCCTGGGTGGAGAGGTCTCTGCTGGTGCAGCCACTGGCTGGCTCAGAGCCTCATGCTCCCTTCCGCAGCTCTGATGCTCTGTTCTGCACTCAAGGGTCAAAGACCGAGTGAATATTTTGCTAGGCAAATCTGAAACTGATGAAACCAGAACACACGTGTGATGATGCTTTCAAGCCAGCAGTGTAGTGTTTCCCGAAGAAATCACTAAGAGGGAATATCCAGAACAATTTGGGAGGATTTGCTCAGGAAAGGGTTTCCTTGCTCCACTTTGAAAGTGACTGAGGACATCCACATGTTCAAGGAAGTCAGAACTGGTGACCACCCCAGCACAGACCTTAGTCGTCATCCCCGAAATAAGACAGCAAATGTGACCTGGTAAAAAACTGTCTGGTGGCCATGCTTGCCCAGGGTCACCTCCAGAAGACACTTCCTGTGCCATTCACAAAGCATTGAAAATTCATCGAATCCTCATCAAAGTCAGCCTAAGCACAACAGAAAGGGGTTGCATAATTCATAGCAAAATGTCCTGAAATATCTCTCCATTCTTCCAAATCTCTCTGAGCCTTTCAGATGACTTTTCTCATCTGTAAAAGCTGGAAAATAATTTTGTGCACTTTGCAGGGTTTTGGAGAGCACCAACAGCAATGATGATGGTGCCATTGGTGCAGACGGTGGCTGCAGCCATGAGATTAAATGACGCCTGCTCCTTGGAAGGGAAGTTATGACCAACCTAGACACCATATTAAAAAGCAGAGACATTATTTTGCCAACAAAAGTCCCTCTAGTCAAAGCTATGGTTTTTCCAGTAGTCATGTGAAAGTTGTCAAAGCTGAGTGATGAAGAACTGATGCTTTTGAACTGTGCTGTTGGAGAGACTCTTGAAAGTCCCTTGGACTGCAAGGAGATCCAACCAGTCTACCCTAAAGGAGATCAGTCCTGAGTATTCATTGGAAGGACTGATGCTGAAGCTGAAACTCCAATACTTTGACTACCTGATGCGAAGAACTGACTTATTTGAAAAGACTCTGATGCTGGGGAAGATTGAAGGTGGGAGGAGAAGGGGATGACAGAGGATGAGATGGTTGGATGGCATCACCGACTCAATGGACATGAGTTTGAGTAAGCTCCAGGAGTTGGTGATGGAAAGGGAGACCTGGCGTGCTGTAGTCCCATGGGGTGGCAAAGGGTCAGACATGACTGAGTGACTGAACTGAACTGCCATGAAGTCTAGAACATGCTCAGCCTGGTGCCCAGCTCATCCTGAGCCCTCGTTTAGGGTGGCATGGGACCCTCACCCTTCCTTAAAGCTCCCTTGGGCCAAACATTGAATCTCATAAATATGGTATGATGGCTACACACTCATGGACTCCAATCTTCAGACATTTCCCTGGTGGCTTCCTCAGGCAGATGACACAGCCTCCTTCACTCACAAGTCCATGCCAGAGCTCCACAGGAAAGCTGTTTGTAGAGAGCAAGTTGGAAGCGCAGGCTCAGGGAGAGCCTCGGCTTGTCACTTTCTGCTTGAGGTGCTTAGAACAATGCCTGTCTCCAGCTAGATCCAAAGCCTTTGACGTAATGGGATGCAACATAGTTGGGAAGTCAGGAATTTCCATGGGACCACTCAGTAACTGCTATAAAAATAATCACATTAATAATAACTGAGTGCCAAAGAATTGATACTTCTAACTGTGGTGCGTGAGTCAGAGTGCGTGCACACTCTGGGAATTGGTGATGGACAGGGAGGCCTGGCATGCTGCAATTCATGGGGTCGCAAAGAGTCGGACACAACTGAGCGACTGAACTGAACTGAACTGAACTGTGGTGCTGGAGAAGACTGTTGAGAGTCCCTTGGACTGCAAGAAGATCCAACCAGTCCATCCTAAAGGAAATCAACCCTGAGTATTCACTGGAAGGACTGATGCTGAAGCTGAAGTTCCAATGCTTTGACCACTTGATGCGAAGAGCCAGCTCATTGGAAAAGACTCTGGTGCTGGGAAAGACTGAGGGCAAGAGGAGAAGGGGACGAGNGGACTGCAAGAAGATCCAACCAGTCCATCCTAAAGGAAATCAACCCTGAGTATTCACTGGAAGGACTGATGCTGAAGCTGAAGTTCCAATGCTTTGACCACTTGATGCGAAGAGCCAGCTCATTGGAAAAGACTCTGGTGCTGGGAAAGACTGAGGGCAAGAGGAGAAGGGGACGAGAGAGGATGAGATGCTTGGATGGATGGCATCACCAATTCAATGGACTTGAGTTTGAGCAAATCCCAGCAGACAGTTAAGGACAAGGAAGCCTGGTGTGGTGCAGACCATGGGGGTCACAAAGAGTTGGACACGGCTTAGTGACTGAACAACAAGAAGAACTCTAAGTATGGCCATTCCAGCTGCCTTCCCCTTGCCTTCTTCTACCAGAAGGCGGAAAAGTGGAGAGCTCACTTCCTTGGATCTCAGCTAGGAATAGCCGTATGACGTGATCTGGCTGATGAAATGGAAGTGGATGCGTGCGGATGGTTCCCAGGATGACTTTCTCTCCTTCCTGCTTTCCCTTCCTTCTGCTTTCCCTCAGAAATGCAGACATGATAATGGGAGCTATACCAGCCATCTGGGAGTCATGAATAAAAGTTTAGGGCAATCATAGAGACTTCAGTCCTGACGTAGTAGAACCTGTTGAACCAACACCAGCAGAAGCCTCCTGGACCTCTTTTCTTTTTAAATTTTATTGGCATATAGTTGACTTACAATGTGTTAGTTTCAGGTGTACAGCACTGGATTTCTTGTTTTATGAGAAAAAATAAGAGAAACCTTTTTAAGTCCTGTGTCAGAGTATGGTCTGAGCTTCTGCAACAAAGAAACCCTAGGAATCAGTAGCTCAAACCAGATAATTCATCCTCTCTCTACTGTAGGTGTTCATAGACAAGAAGTACAGGCTTCTCTAATCCAAGAGGTCACCCATGGTCCCCGAATTATTCTGGTTGTGGCTTTACCATTTCCTGGATTGTTGCTGTTTGTGACATGTTCAAGGTTGGCTTAATAAAACCACATTTGCATTCTGGCCCATTGGAAGGGACAAACAAGACTGGAAGTCAAGTAGTCGCCTTGATAATGGGCTGTGTATGTCACTATTGCTCACACCGCACTGGCCAGACCTTAGTGACATGGCCTTGCCTACCTGCAAGGGAAGTTGGCAAATATAGTCTCTACTTGGGTGAATAGGTGAGGATGAGTTAGGATTTTATCTTTAAAAAGAAGATGAGAATGGATATTGGGTGGCCATTACGTGTGTTGATTGTATTTCGTTTCATTTAATTGCATTTTCTAATCAGAACATTAATAATAATAATAATAAAATCTTAAATTTCAGTTCAGTTAAGTCACTCAGTCGTGTCTGACTCTCTGTAACCCCATGGACTGCAGCATGCCAAGCCTCTCTGTCCACACCAGCTCCCGGAGTCACTCAAACTCATGTCTATTGAGTCAGTGATGCCATCCCACCATCTCATCCTCTGTCATCCCCTTCTCCTCCCACCTTCAATCTTTCCCAGCATCAGGGTCTTTTCAAATAAGTCCATTCATCACATCAGGTAGTCAAAGTATTGGAGTTTCAGCTTCAGCATCAGTCCTTCCAATGAATATTCAGGACTGATTTCCTTTAGGATGGACTGGTTGGATCTTCTTGCAGTCCAAGGGATTCTCAAGAGTCTCCTCCAAAACCACAGTTCAAAAGCATCAATTCTTAGGTGCTCAGCTTTCTTTATAGTACCACACTCACACCCATGCATGACTACTGGAAAAACCATAGCTTTGACTAGATGGACCTTTGTTGGAAAGTAATGTCTCTGCTTTTTAATATGCTGTCTAGGTTGCTCCTCATAACTTTTCTTCGAAGGAGCAAGTGTCTTTTAATTTCATGGCTAAAGTCACCATCTGCAGTGATTTTGGAGCCCAAGAAAATAAAGTTTCTCACTGTTTCTATTGATTCCTCATTTATTTGCCATGAAGTGATGGGACCGGATGCCATGATCTTAGTTTTCTGAATGTTGAATTTTAAGCCAACTTTTCCACTCTCCTCTTTTACTTTCATCAAGAACCTTTTTAGTTCTTCACTTTCTGCCATAAGGGTGGTGTCATCTGCATATCTGAGGTTATTGATATTTCTCCCAGCAATCTGGATTCCAGCTTGTGCTTCATCCAGCCCAGCATTTCTCATGATGTACTCTGCATATAAGTTAAATAAGCAAGGTGACAATATACAGCCTTGAAGCACTCCTTTCTTAATTTGGAACCAGTCTGTTGTTCCATGTCCAGGTCTAACTGTTGCTTCCTGACCTGGATACAGATTTCTCAGGAGGTAGGCCAAGTGGTCTGGTATTTCCATCTCTTTAAGAATTTTCCACAGTTTGTTGTGATCCATGCGGTCTTATTAAACCCTTATTAGATTGCTGGTCTTATTCTACATGCTTTGTGTTCAGTGTCTCATTTATTCATGATTTCTAAGAATGGATGGTTGTAGAGGATAATCATTCCAGAATTGTTCTTTAGAACTAGACTCCTGGAAATCCGAGAAAGGATTTACAGATGGTTCATGAGGACCCAAGCTCATTAGGATTCTCTTGAATGTTATGAGCATGGAGATCTAGGGTAATGGTATTTCAGAACTGGTTAAGTTATAAGGCCATTTGAGTCACAAAAGGTCTACTCTGGGTGATTCTCAAAGAAGGCTTCTGCCAGGGACCTAGCAGGATTAGCACAGGACAGAATTTCTGAAGAGACTCAAGTTAAATGAGGGAAATCTTAAGGGAGTGGGTCGACGTAACGATTCTGTAAAGAAAGTTTCCAATAGTTCATGCGTTTCAGGACCACCAGTGAAAGGCTGTTGTATTAGAAACTCCTAGTGGGCGCCCTGCACTCTGTCTGCTCCGGGTCTTATGGCCCAATTGGAGAGTCAAGAGCTACCTTCGAAAACCACACGTGGACATCCACGTGTCCAGCTGGGCACTGAGGTGTGAGGGAACACAAGATAAGTGGGAATGTTGGTCATTCCCCGCTTGACTCCTACACAGAGTCACTCCCTACCGCTTACTGCTTGCTCTGTGCCCCAGGAGGCTGACAGGTGGCATCGCCAGGGCACCCTTCTTGGCTGTCTTCCACTGGGCCTTGGCCCATGCTTTCTTCTGGCAGGAAGTCAGAGGGAAGGAAGAGAGAGAGGTCAGAGTGCTTCTCTCCCTCCTCTCCGTTGGTGCCTTCTCTCTAGAAATGGCAGCCTTGTGCCCTGACCACAGCTCCTCCTGGGGAGTCCCTTCTCCATGGTGCCACTTTTTCCTGGACTTCACGGGCACCGCTTCCTCTCCATGCCATTGTGGCTTACAGATGGGGTCAGTGTCCTGCTTTTGCTGGTCCCTGGGCCCCTCAGCATCCTTGTTGGGCCCCTTAGCCCTTCTACACCTCTGTCTAATACTTTCTTCAAGGGTATACCTATGGTTGATTCATGTTGTTGTATGGCAGAAACCGACACCATATTGTAAGCAATTATCCTTGAATTAAAAATAAATAAATTAAAAAAAATTCCTTCACTAACATCTCTTTAGTTGAACTGAGTGGAATGCTGTTTCCTGCCTGATTTCTGACCCCTAAAGTGTAGAATTCAAGTAAAGGAAAGACCATGTTGAAAGTCATGAGTGGCTTTCAAACAGTGGTTGCTATAAACTAGGGACTGGCCAACTCATGGGCCAAATCTGGCCCAAACCTGTTTTATAAACAAAATTTAACTGGAACACAGTCTCACCCATTTATTTATGTATTATCTGTGACTGCTATGGTGTTACGATGGCCAAGTTGAGTTGTGACCGAGACTGTGCGGCCTGCAAAGCTTCACAGTATTTTTTATCTGGTCCTTTGTAGAAAAAGTTTGCCAACTTCTGGCTAGTCACCGAAGGAAGCCACACCATCCTCAGGGCAGACTGTGGAAGAGCGAAGGGAGTGTTGGCCTTTGAGCAGGGAAATTTAGCTTCTGGTCTTGGCACCTGCCACTTACTGGATGTCTGGGCAAATCAACTGCATGTTCTCAGCGTCTGTGTGATCTGTAAAGCAGGACAGACCAAAGGAAATTTCGTTAAGCCTGCGTGTGGCACTTAGTGCCCTTAGTAAATGACACTTCTCTCTCCTTTGATGAATGTATTCTTTCTTAGTTAACCTCTTTACTTTATATACCATACTGACCTGGAACCCCACTGAGAACACAACAGCTTCTAGGGTGGGGCTGGACAAGAATTTCTTTCTCAATGTGCAGTCATAGCCACAGAGCCAGGCTGATGCCACATCATGTCCTCCACGACAGCCCAGGGTTATGGAAGCTGAGAAAGATGCCAATGGAAGGGAAAACAGCACCGTTATCTTTGCCTGATTCCTGCCTCCCCATACCTCTGGAGTTTCCTACAATGCTCCCTTGGAAATAAAAATTCGCCTCCCACGTGACCCCTGTCTCACATCCATTCAGAGGAGACACAATGGAATGACTGAACTCCTCTTCAGGGGCGGGGCCCCAGGTCTCCAGCAGATTAAAGCAAAGGACCCTGCTCTGCTCTCCCGGGAAGGGGCTAGAGCTCCAGGCGGCACCTCCTGCGAGCTCTGTGTAGCGTGCATCTGGCAGGCGGTAATTCGGAATTCGCGTCAGTCGGNCATTCAGAGGAGACACAATGGAATGACTGAACTCCTCTTCAGGGGCGGGGCCCCAGGTCTCCAGCAGATTAAAGCAAAGGACCCTGCTCTGCTCTCCCGGGAAGGGGCTAGAGCTCCAGGCGGCACCTCCTGCGAGCTCTGTGTAGCGTGCATCTGGCAGGCGGTAATTCGGAATTCGCGTCAGTCGGCTTTCTGGAGGGAGGAGATGGATCCTGGTCTGCAGAAGCACTGGGGTGGGAGGGCCCAGGGCGATGGAGCTGTTTTCAGGCACTTAGAGAAGCTCTATGGCCATCCACGAATCAGTACAGTACTACAGTAGTAGGCATTACACTTTAAATTCCTTCTTGGTCAACGAAAATCAGTTGTTCTCTCCAGCCACTCCGGAGCCCTCCACTGATCTGATTAAGGTCTCCCCCTGCTATCTAAATGCCAAGGCAGCATCTCAGCATCAGCGAGTGACTCACATTTTCTTTCATTTCTATTGAAAATCGGGGCTTTCTGTCTTAGATAAGGAAACTGGTCTGAGACAGGACGTGGAGGCATCTGCTCTCCAGGTAGAGAAGCTGCAAAAAGCATCTTTAGCCATCAGTGGTCTTAGCCACCGGACACAGCACGCAGCCAGTTTAATCTTGTGCTGAATTCTGAACTTGGCAACATAAGCACAACCTCTGCCTATTGAAACAGAGAGTATTTGAAAGCACCTAAGAAAAGCGTTGATTCGGGGCATGATAAATAATTAGGCGATGCTGCATTTTTGTTTTGTTGCTGTTGATTTTTCAATGGCTCAGTGTGAAGAAACCTCTGAAATGAATTGAAAAAAACGCATTTCTTCTTAATTCATCTGGGCAGACGATACGGTTGCTGTCTCTGATTCCCATCTCTGGGTCTGCGGTTTATGCTCTTGTATTTGGCCTTGGCGCATGCGCACTGGTGGAGCTGGGAGTTGCAGGCTCTGAGCACACAAAGAAAGCGAGTGGGCTGACCTCACTCAGCTCCTTCTACAGAGGTAGATATACAAGAAGGTCACTTCTTTTGGTTCAAATGTACAAACAGATCCAAATGGCTGGATAATCACTCCTCCTCCCTTTCCCCTCAGACATACCACCCCAGGGAATATACAGTTGTAGGCATTACACTTTAAACTTCTTCTTGGTCAACAAAAGTCAGTTGTTCTCTCCAGCCATTCCTGGAGTCCTCAGGTGGTCTGATTAAGGTCTCCCACTGCTATTTAAATGCCAAGGCAGAGTCTCAGCATTTACCAAAAATAAATGTTGAAGTGAAGGTTTGACATTTTACTTTCAAAGTGAGAGGCCATCTTCCCATCGCAGCATCCCATTTGTTAGATATTCTTTTTATTAGACCAAATGGTTCATGTTAGCAAATAAATATAAATTAGCTTATCAGGCCAGCAGGCTAACATGGCCTCTGTGTTGTAGGCCTTTATTGAAAAGGTAGGTTCTGGTTTTTTCGGTGCAGACGTGAGCTCTCTTAGTAATAGCCTATCAGAGTACCATAAGACCATACCTTGTAGATCTGATGTGTGAAGTTTGCTGTATCTTTAGTTTGTTAAGCTTGAAATAGTACGATACCCAAGAAAGTAGTAAAAAAAGGGAATAGAGCATTTTAGTGTTGGACTTAAATCCAGGTCATGACGATAAAATGTTCCCCAAAATAGCTCATCATGGTTCACTGGTGGGGTTTTGGAGACCAGGTGAGCTAGTATGAGAATAGACCAGCACTCCGGCTGCAGAGTTTGGATGCTGAGTAGCATTCTGGCTCTGCTCTAAGTGACTGAGCTTCTGTGGCTTCACATGGACAAAGCACCCGGCTTCTCTCCCTTCTTGGCAGCATTTGTTCTACAATCCCTTTGCTTCTTTCAGTCAGTCAGTCAGTTTAGTCACTCAGTCGTGTCCGACTCTTTGCAACCCCATGAACTGCAGCATGCCAGGCCTCTCTGTCCATCACCAACTCCCAGAGTTCACTCAAATTCATGTCCATTGAGTCGGTGATGCCATCCAGCCATCTCATCCTCGGTCATCCCCTTCTCCTGCCTCCAATCCTTCCCAGCATCAGAGTCTTTTCCAATGAGTCAACTCTTCGCATGAGGTGGCCAAAGTATTCGCTTCCTTACTGACCACTTAACCGAGTGGATAAGGCATGGGCAGGATGGGAGAGCCTGTAATTAGTCTGGCAGAAGGTCACTGTGATGCCATAATCCTAAGGAATGATTTCTGGGCAAGACTGGTCATATAATTTGTAGGGTCCAGTAAAAAATGATTATTTAGATCCTAATTAAAAAATTATTGAGAATTTCAAGATGGTAAGAGCAGAGCTAAGCTTCAGGCCCTTCTGAGCACAGAGCCCTTTGTGACTGCCCAAGTCACACACCCATGACACTGGCCTGGCCTCTGGGGGTAGTGAGCATGGCTTAGGTTGGAAGTCATCACAGTCCCATATTTGACACCTCTTCCTAGAAACTAGAGGGGAACGCCTCTCAGAATTGGAGGTTCAGCCTCCTATCCTTCCTGCGGTGGGAAGGGAAATGGCGCTGATGGAGTGGACAGGTGCTCCAGGTATGAGCACCTCTCCAGAGAGTGCCACATTAGACTCCTGGAGAAAACCAGATACAAGCTGGTCCCTGTGGATGGCTGCGACAGATTATTCAGGGGCAGAGGAAAGTCACTCAAGGACACAGTTTCCTGCTGGGACTGCTCCCGCTCTTAACTCCTTGCCTGCTCCTTTGCTTCCTTCCCTCCTCCACAGACTGATGCATAGTGAAATGGCACTAAAACCCAGCATCACCCACCTTCTACCTTGCACACTAAAGACAGTTCTCGCAGCACTCAGGGAACCAGGGAGGAGATCCCCAGAATAACTGTCATCCCATCGCCACTTGTTTGAGACAAATCACAGGCCTGGGGAGATCTGCCTCAAAACAGAAACCAGTAAGGAATTCATGAAAAGTTTTTATGCCATACATAAATGATGATACACGGCTGGCAAATGATGATGACCATATATTTGAAGAAATAAAATTTAGATGTGAGATCCTTATAAAAATAGGAAAAGAGAATATTTCTATGAAAGAAGAGAGGCTAATTAGTTAATTAGACAAACTGAAATAAAAGAGATGTCCACATAGGTAAGAAGAAAGTTTTATGGAAACAAATAATGACAAATAGAAATTTAAAATAATACTTATCATTTACTCACTAAGTCATGTCTGACTCAGCAGGACTGACGATGTTGAAAGTTTTTTTTATCAGATATAGAAATCAGGCTTAAGAAAACTCTCAGAATTAAGAGGAAAAGATCAAAGAGAAGAAATTAATTAGAGGGAAAATGAGCTGACATTACATAGCTATATGTATCAAGTGGAGTTACTGAAAAAAGAGAAAAATACTCTGAGATATAATAGTAGAAAACTTTCCTAAAATGAAGAAAGAGCTGAATTCATAGACTCAAGAGTGCTCAGTAATAGGTAAAATTAATTTAAAATTTCCAAGACTCAAATAAATATTTGTATCTTGAATATTCTTGAATTTTAAAAGCGTTCCTGGTAACCTCAAATGGTGAAAAAAGTGTTCATTGGAATCCCTGACTTTCTGCACCGTTAGATTTCATAAGACACTCGAACAACATTTGTGGAGGTCTGCGAGTTCAGAGGCTTCAGGGCAGGGCTGCCGGGTCAGCTGTAGCACGTGCTTTTCGTACTCTGCACCATGTTCCCTCAGGCCACCTGCGATTTCAGCTGTCACCGGTCACAGTTCCCAGACATGCTGTCACATCCTACCTCAAGTCACTTAGGTAGCTTGTCTGCCTAAGAGCTTTATTCAAAGCTGTAAAAGCCAGGAGTGAAAGAGAGCTGGTGTTCCTGAGGGCAACTCTTGCCCAACTGGGAGATGGAAGCTGGTGGATGAATGCTCTAGCCTCCCACCCTTCATGGAGCAATCTTGAGGCACAGTCTACATGGTTCTTCCGGGGTCCCCAGTGGCACTGAGCCCCAGATGCCCATGGAGGTAGCCAGCTCAGTCATATGCCCATTACTGGTTTTTTCCTCTTTCCCGCCTCTCGCTGCTCCCTCGTTGCAGTGCCTGGAGAGAGCTCCAAAATGAACCCCCCTTCCCAAATTCTCGTCTCGGGCTGTTTTGGGTACAACCCAAACGAAAACCCTTAACGTTCGCTTATTGTTGTATGAAAGCAACAGGAAAAAATTCTCAAATATTTAAAGACTCAGAAAGCACACATCTATGTACTTTTTGGTGTTAAAAGAAGAGTGGGACAAAGTAAGCCTCATGAACACGGAACTGTGTGATGAAAAATAAAAGACCAACAGTGAGCATAGAAACCAATTAAGCATGGAATTATCCAAATGACTGTGGTGAATGTGGTTTTAAAACAATGTAAATATTATAACTCTTGAAAACACAGTGGAAAAACAACATAATAATAAATAACAAGATACATTGTTTCCTGATGTTCATTAGTCAAGGCACTCAGCATAACATATAAATTTTAAAACCTAAAAAGCTGTCTCTTTAAGATGAAAAGCAATCTTATCCCTTCTACCCCTGTTCCTGAGTCATCCAGTTTCCTTCCCTACAGGCAACCATTTTACCAGTTTACTTTGCATCTTTCAGAAATATTCAATTCATATGCCAGCAATTCCTTATGTACCTCTTCTTGTGTGTGTGTGCAAGTAATATGCTAAAAAGCCCTGGCTGTTTTCACTTAGTGAATTTTGTAATAGTACATCTTGGAAATTATTCCCTCTTTTCTACAGCTGCAGGGTATTTCTTCATGTGGCTGGGCCTCAGGTTATTTCTTCAGTTTCCATTATGGGCTTCCGTGGTATTGCTCACCTGTCACCATTACAACAAAGCTTCAAGGAATAACCTCAGCATGGGTGTGAGGCTACTGGCCTCCTTCTCCCTTGAAACCCTTTTCTCTCTTGCTTGGCACGATACTGTGCTTTCCTGTTTGTTCTGAGATGTCTCTGGCTGTACCTTCTTGTCTTCTTTGCCAAGTCTTCTTTCTCCACCATGTCCCATTGACTGTCCACTGCCCCTTGAATGTCAGAGGTACTCGAGGCTTGCTCCTAGGAGCTCTCTTCTCTCTACACTTCTCTCTAGGTATGCTCGTTCATTCGAGGGCTTCAAAACAACATATATGGTGTGCCACTAAAAAGAATTAAATGATGCCACTTGCAGCAACATGAATGGACCTAGAGAGTGTCGTACTGAGTGAAGTAAGACAGAGAAGGAGAAATATCATATGATATCCCTTATATGTGGAATCTAAAGAGAAATGATGCAAATAAACTTACCTACAAATCAGGGAGACTCACAGACTTAGAATAGGAGCTCATGGTTCCTGGGAGGAGAGGATAGTTAGGGAGTTTGGGAAGGTCATGCACACACTGCTAGATTCAAAATGGATAACCAATAAGCACATGGAACTCTACTTAGTGTTATGTGGCAGCCTGGGTGGGACTGGGGTGTAGGGGAAGTGTGGATACATGTGTATGTACGGCTGAGTCCCTTTGCTGTTCCCCTGAAACTGCCATAATGTCATTAATCAGCTATACCCCAATACAAAATAACAAGTTTAAAGTTTGAAAAAAAAAAAAAAAAAGCAATCTATATGCTGAGGATTGCCCAAATTCTAAATCCAACCAAACCTTACCTCTGAACTCTAGTACCTTCTTAATACCCTTCTTCACATCTCCCATGGACATTGCACTCTTTTAAAAATTTATCTCTTTATTTGGCTGCGTTGGATCTTGGTTGAGGCACAAGGGCCTTCCGTTGCAATGTGAAGCCTCTCTAGTTGTGACATGCAGCCTCCAGAGCTTTCAGAGTTGGTAGTTGTGGCTCACAAGCTTATTTTCCCTGTGGCAGGTGGGCTCTTAGTTCCCCAACCAGGGATTAGACTCATGTCCCCTACATTGGAAGGCATATTCTTAACCACCGGACTACCAGGGAAATCCCAGACACTGCAGTCCCAAGCAAGACTCTTGAGATTTCCCTCCAATCTTCTTCCCAGTCTTCTCCAAATGTAACAATGGCATCATTTTTCTAGCTTCTTAAGCCAAATCTTGGATGCAAATCTACCTCCAAAAGCTACCTACAGCTGTTCAGCCTTTTTCTCCTCTCCAGTGCTGCTGCTACTGTACAGACTGCCATCATCTTTCTCATGGGCCACAGCCATAACTTGACTGGTCTTTTAGATTCTACTCTTTAAAAAACTTTGAAATTTTTATTTATTTCTTGTTGGCCGCACTGGGTCTTTATTGCTGTGTGTGTGCTTTCTCTAGTTGTGGTGAGTGAGGGCTACTGTCTAGTTGCGATGGCTTCTCTTGTTATATGGAGCTTGGGCTCTAGATAGCAAGGGCTTTGGTAGTTGCGTCTCATGGGCTCAGGAGTTGCGAGGCACAGGCTTGTTGCCTTCAGCATGTTGAATCTTTCTCCGTTTCTACGCTTGCTTCCTACAATCTACTCTCCTTTCAGTAGACAGAGGGAGTTCGTAAGATGTAGGTTAGACTTTTGTGTCTACGCCATGACATTTATCAAGATGTAATGTAACAGACTGTTTTCGTGTTTGAACCCCTGCAAAACTGAGGTTTCCTTGAGATATGACTTGTCACTGAATTTCCAGTTCCTAGAGCACTGGGTACACCTGCTGAAGTAGGAAATTAAAAGGGAACTGAGTTTCCAAATTGCAAAGAGATGTACATTTAGGTCAAATTTAGAAGATCTTTACTGGATCACTATTAAAATATTGTGCATGTGTGCCAAGTTGCTTCAGTTGCGTCCGACTGTGTATGACCCCGTGGACTGTAAACATAGACTGTAACTTGCCAGGCTCCTCTGTCCATGGGATTCTCCAGGCAAGAATACTGGAGTGGATTGCCATTCCCTTCTTCAGGAATCTTCCCAACCCAGGGATCGAACTCGCATCTCTCAGGTCTCCTGCATTGGCAGGCGGGTTCTTTACTACTGGTGCCATTTGGGAAGCCACATTAAAATATTCAGGGTCCATTAAAGCACACGGAGGCTGTCTTGACCACCTCTCATCTCAATGCCCTGTTTATTTCTCTCATTCTTAGATCTTCAACACTTGAAAGAGTGTTTTTAGAGAAGCAAAGATCCCTATGGGCTACTGTATTTCTGAGTCTTTGTGAAGATTCCCTGTCCGTGTGTAGGGAGCTCTAACAATAAAATAATAGTCCTGATAGACTTTCAAGATTTCATGTTATTATTTCATTTATGAACAATAGTGATTATTATGATCTATTCCTTTGTATAGACATTTTAAAGACTGGTTAAGCAACTGAGAATTAATTTATTGGTAATGAACATTCTCAACTTCATTAGATACTCAGAAGCCTACTACATTATCATTATCTGGATGCTAAATTTTAATTGCATGCAGCCTGGTCCCTCAATAATTAACACGTTATACATCCCACCTAATTCACAAACTAATTGTCATTTCTTAGATCTTAATATTACTTGCTAATTTTGCCACAGATTAAAAAAAAACTGACTGTCAAAACTCCAGAGAAAATGACATTATACAGGCACAATAGTGACAAAACAAGTTAATTTATTGCAAAGTCACCGAGAGAAGGAGTTTTTAATTGCATATTTGTTACCTTCATAAAAGACATAAACGGCTTTTTCGTTACATATTTGCTTATTTCTTACATATTAAAAAAGTGTTAACAAGCCTGATTAAAATTAATTGCAAGGTCCAAGATCTGAGTGGAGATACCAGCATTAGCAAACTTCTAATTGAAGCTAAAAGGGGAAGAATGGAAGGAGATGTGGACTGGAATCGGAATCTGAACAGATGTTTGACTGTGGAGACGGAAAGTAATTACATGATCCACCAAGAAACAATCATCTAAAGAGAAAACCAAACTTGATAATAAATGGTAAAATTTTTGTCCTAATGGTATTAACAATTGGTAACAGTGATTTGCTTCTAAAGACTCAAGGTGGAACAAAACCCAATATGATTACACAACTTTAAGAGAAGTACACTCTGTTGTTATGGTATGTAAAGCTATAAGAATGCAGATGTCTCTCATATCACAGAATCCCTTGGTAACTTTCAAAATCCATGTTGATTTTACCTATGAGTAGCACGTTCTATGTAAATTTCTATGGGTAAATCATCTTTGGCATCTTTAATGAGCTGGGAGGTGCCAGATTATTTAGAGAGATGGACAGATGGGAAATACTCTAACTTTTTAGTTTCATGATTGGCTGATTTTTTTAAAAAATTAATTTTTATTGCACTATAGCAGATGAACAATATTATATAACTTATGGGTATACAATATAGTGATTCACAATTATTAAAGGTTATATTCCATGTGTAGTTATTGTAAAATACTGGTTGTATTCCCCGTGTTGTAAAGTATGGTTGATTCTAACATGAAAGATGACCTCCCTTCCTGATGTGACATTTTTCTATTACCGGTTACATTCAAGTATTCCTCAGTCTAGCCATTATCTACACAAAAAGAAGATGTCTTTGAGCACTAATACACTAAATATGTCTCCAAAATTGAGAGGGAGCTTTCCAATTACTGAAACATGCCTTCTAAATCAGAGCTTCCCAGGAAGAGATTTTGTATAAGGGAAAAAATAGCCATTTGTATCTTATATGGGATGAGAAGTAGAAAAATATCCATAAATCCCATGAATCACTTAAATTGTTTTATGTTCAATCGGGTGTGTACGAGCCAGTGTGGCTCCTTATTGTTTCAGCAAAATATTAAAGAAGTCATCCATCCTGTTTATAAAGATTTTTTTCCCACAAAGCTATCCACTGGTTGGAAATCCTCTTACCTGGTATTATTAAGTGGTTATCATTCTATCAACTGAAAAAGTTGGAAAAAGCAGGAAATTATAAAAAGATGAACCTTGACTATTTTGTTCTTTTGAAACCTTCTTATGAAAGTAATGCTTTTTCAGTGTGGCTAAGGATTTAGACATGTATTGCTTACCCTTAGCTCTTAGAGGACAACCTGTTCAGTTCAGTCGCTCAGTTGTGTCCGACTCTTTGTGAGCCCATGAACCGCAGCACACTAGGCCTCCCTGTCCGTCACCAACTCCCGGAGTCCACCCAGACCCATGTGCATTGAGTCAGTGATGCCATCCAACCATCTCAAACTCTGTTGTCCCCTTCTCCTCCTGCCCTCAATCTTTCCCAGCATCAGGGTCTTTTCCAATGAGTCAGCTCTTCGCATGAGGTGGCCAAAGTATTGGAGTTTCAGCTTCAAAATCAGTCCTACTAATGAACACCCAGGACTGATCTNTTGAACATCTGGAAGTTCATGGTTCATGTATTGTTGAAGCCTGGCTTGGAGAATTTTGAGCATTATTTTACTAGCATGTGAAGTAAAATGAAATGAAGTGAATTGCAGTCGCTCAGTTGTGTCCGACTCTTTGCAATCCCATGGACTGTAGCCTACCAGGCTCCTCCCTTCATGGGATTCTCCAGGCAAGAATAGTGGGTTACCATTTCCTTCTCCAGGGGACCTTCCTTCTCCAGGGATCGAACCCAGATCTCCTGCATTACAGGCAGACCCTTTAACTTCTGAGCCACCAGGGAAGCTAGCATGTGAGATGAGGGCAGTTGTGCAGTAGTTTGAGCCTTCTTTGGCATTGCCTTTCTTTCTTTGGGGTTGGAATGAAAACTGGCCTTTTCCAGTCCTGTGGCCACTGCTGAGTTTCCCAAATTTGCTGGTATATTGAGTGCTACGTTTTCACAGCATCATTTTCCAGGATTTGACATCCTGGAATTTCAATAGAGGACAATACTAGACTTCAAAAGGAGAAATTGGTGCTGAGTTAACAGAGTTGTTATTATTGTTTAGTTGCTAGGTTGTGACCGACCATGGACTGTGGCCCACCAGACTCCCCTGTCTGTGGCATTTCCCAGGCAAAAATGCTGGAGTGGGTAGCCATTCCCTTCTTCAGGGGATCTTCCCTACTCGGGGATTGAACCCACGTCTCCTGCACTGACAGGGGAATTCTTTACCACCAAGCCAGCAGAGAAGCCCCGAAAGATGACATATGATGACTATACTTGAAATATTTTATTTTTACTCAGAACATATATGTGTACAGGAATTTGTTTATATTTTGATATGAGACCAAGGTCTTTTCTGTGAGTGTGGGCTTGTTGATTAGATTCCATACTGTTTTTCCTTGCATTCACCAAGTCAGTAAGGCATTATTAATAAGGGCTTTCCAGATGGCGAGGTGGTAAAGAATCTACCTGCCAATGCAGGAGACCCAAGAGACACAGATTTGATCCCTGGGTCAGGAAGATCCCCTGGCATGGGAAATGGCAACCCACTCCAGTATTCTTGCCTGGAACACTCCATGGACAGAGGAGTATGGCGGACTATAGTCCATGGGACTGCAGAGAGTCAGCAACGACTGAGAGACTATGAACATTATCAATAAGGTAACTGCTGTTTCCTGAGTTTGTTTATTTAAAATGGAGCAAGAATTTCAAAGTGACTGTGAAGTAATTTAAGTATAAAAATCATTCAAGACTTGATTTTTGCTCATTTTTCCCTTCTACAACTAATTGAATGTTTTTATGAATTGCCTCACCCTTACCCAGCCTTTTCAAACAATACTGTGTGTTAGCTCTTGAGTCGTTCCATGTGCCTGGAGCATTTGCTAAATGTTATTCAAATGGGTAAGAGAGCACCTATCTTCATAGATAAATTTGGAAGTAAATGTTGGGGGTTGACTTTTTTAAGAGGTACATCTATTTTTTTATGGATAAAAAAATGATGTAAAATATCAAAAACATTTTTGTAACATATTTAGTGACCTGGAAAACAGTTCATGATCTATTAAGTGAAAAAGCAAGTTATAACACAGCAAGCATAATATTATCTCATATTTACAAAATAATTATGTATATATATATATATACAGAAGATTGATATTATGTTACCAAAACATACTGAAATATTAAGTTTAGCTTTAAGTGGTGAATTAAAGGCATATTTATTTCTTTGTGCTTTTTTATGATTTCATAATTCATCTATATTGAATAAGCTTATTGAACAAGCCCATGTATTATCATGGCTTCCTAGATGGCGCTAATGGTAAAGAACCTGCCTGCCAATGCAGGGGACGTGTAAGAGATGCTGGCTTCATACCTGGGCTGGGAAGATGCCCCCTGTAGGAGGGCATGGCAATCCCTTCCAGTATTCTTGCCTGGAGAATCCCATGGACAGAGGAGCCCGGCAGGCTACAATCCATAGAGTCGCACAGAGTCGGACACAAATGAAGCGATTTAGCATGCCTGCATGTATTATCAAAAGGGCATACATTTTAGTTCTAAGCTAAAAAGCAGATTGGAACATCACCAGTAAGTATTCCACGCCAACACCCAAGGTACCCTGCTGCTCTATTGTGTCTTCCAAAAGCGATGGTCTGAAGAGGCGGCAGATCCACTAAGGGAAGTGAGGCCCCCAAGTGAACAAGCTGCATCTTTGGAAGTTTATTTCCTGGAGAGGATATATGACCCTCAATCTTAATTTCTCTTTTGGTACCAAAGACTGAAGCCTTGGGTGATGGGTTTACCAGACCTACTGTTCTGGAACGTTGGGGTTCAAAAAGCACTTACAGCTTTCAAGACAGAGAACCAGTTCTTGGCATTTGAAAAGTTTTTCCTTTTGAGAAGGAAGTTTAGAATCCACTCCATTTCATTCCAGGTCCCAACAAGAGACATGTATTTTGTACATCACTATGACAGCTTCCCTAAAACATTCAGGTTTTGGAATGAAAAAATTTATGGAATTCATGGCTGTTTGGATTGGAAAATTTCAGTAGAACCAGTCTGTGTGCGAGTTTTCCCCAAACCTCTACCCTGGTACTGGGGAGAGAGCCCTAAAGAAAGCGTTTTCCTGTCCTGCTGTGAAAGAGGAAAGTGATAATCTCTTCCTGCAAGTGATTTCAGACATGTGTATCAAAAGTGCTGAAATATTTATTATTATTATTTTTAATATTTTCTTGGCCACGCTGAGCAGCATGTGGGATCTTGATTNGGGTTTTCAGAGGTTGGGCTGTCTCTTATACACATCTTGCTGTGAAAGAGGAAACTGATAATCTCTTCCTGCAAGTGATTTCAGACATGTGTATCAAAAGTGCTGAAATATTTATTATTATTATTTTTAATATTTTCTTGGCCACGCTGAGCAGCATGTGGGATCTTGATTTCCTGACCAGAAATCTAACCCACAGCTCTCACACTGGAAGTTCAGAGTCTTAACCACTGGACCACTAGGGAAGTTCAATATTTATTTGCTTTGATTCAGTAAATCAGTAGTTACTACTTTCATAAGATATATACCCCCATGCCATAGCTTATGAAAATAATCAGGAGGCTATGGAATTGATTATAAGATGCTTACTGCAGCCTCATTTAGATCAATGGAGAATGGAAGATCAATCGAATGCTCAGCAAGAGAGGATTTAGTTAAATAAACGCATTATCCACAAATGAATGCTGTTAGCTTGTTAGTAGTCAAGCTTCAGACATCATTGATTCAATGGACATGAGTCTGAACAAACTCCGAGAGATGGTGAAGGACAGAAAACCCTGGTGTATTTCAGTCCATGGGGTCACGAAGAGTTGGACATGACTGAGCAACTGAACAACAAGTTCAGAAGAATGCTTACTAGCACAAGAGAAGCTCAGAATATAATAGGCTATACAATATACAAACACCCTGATCTTATAAAAAAGAAAAAGTATGTGAATCTATAGAAAAATGTTCGAAGTGTACCCTAATGTTAGCACTCTAATCTCTGGTGAGATGAGGGAAATTTTCCTGAAGACTTAATTTAATTCAATTAAAAACTAACATTCTAACATAATAAAAGGTATTTGGCAGAAGCTAAGACTCCTCCTCCCCAGACCTCTCCAATTCTCCTCCCCAGATACAACCATTCACCTTTACTTGTTTACTTCAAAAGATGTTCTGTACATATTAGGATGGCTTTTATTTTCTTCATCACATTTTTCTGTGCTTTCCAAAACAAGAAATAAAACAAATATTTCTAAAGTATGTTTCACTTTCCTTGTTCTAAATCTCCATCAATAATTTCTACAGAACTTGAATTACTATTATCTCATAGAAATGAAAAGATACAGAAGTTATTCAACATTTCATTTAATTTCCATTTATATTGTGAAATGAAAAACAGCTTCTTGCAATTTTACTTAAATAACCAATTTTGATACTGTTCTATTAGTCTTCTAATAGCATGAAGGCCCAGAAATTAAATTGTTCCACTTTCTTATCCATAATTATGCGCAATTAAAATGGTTACAGACCTTAAAGTTTTCTTCCAAGCTCCAGACCCTTCAACTGTCATTTTTTATTATCTTGAAGCCCAACACTTTTTAGTAACACTTTGTATACAGAGAGTTAAGTGAGAAAGGAAGTATTATATTTAACTGATGTGGGTGTTCTTTAATTAATCTGAATTAGCTTTTTTGATATGGGTACTAATTATTTTCTTTGAAAAAAAAAATCACCGTAGATGTGTGATTCTTCTATGTCTGTTGCTCTTCAAGAAAATAGTTAATTGCGGAAAACTGGAAGGTTACCTTTTTAAAATAAATAATCAGCATCACATCAGAAGAGCTGCTCTTAATCCAACTTTCAGACTTGCATTCACAGGAAACCTGCAGTATTTGTGACGAGCAGCATTCCCTCTGACTTTTGATGTTCCTTTACATTTATTCATAAGGTAGGAAGAACAATTACAACATGAAGTTGGAATAACAAGGGTTTCATTTGTTTCCTTTCATAACAACTTCTAATGGCTATACATTGAAATATCAAAAACTCTTTACAAGGGAGCAAGGTCAGAAGTAAGTCCCCATCTTCAACTACAGAAAAAACTTTTTTTTCAAGATTAGTTGATTCAGTTTATTGCCAAAATGTCAGTAGCTTATACCAAATAGATAGATTTAACTACAATTACCACACTCCACCCTCATTAAGACACCCTCTTCAAGATCTAAGTGTTTTGAGCACTTATAAAGAAGTGTTATCCTAACAAGAGTGATAATGAGTTAACTGTACATGGGAGTCAAGGTACAGCTGAATAACTAAACTTTAAAGAGATCATTAAAGCAATATTCTCCTTCTTAAAATTTGTTCACAGCATTTTCAGATGATGTTTTAATGAATATCGAAACTTCTGCAGCATCCTGCCAAAAAAGAGTAGAACCTTTAAAAAGCAATGATTAACACTTGGTAATCTGTTACACACTCTCTCTATTTACTTGGTATTTTTTCCATTAGGAAACAGGATAACATCTCTGAATCTAGTCAGTTGTGGCATGTGCCAGTGTACTATCTGTATTTTTCATCCAAATAAGCAGAGCTCTGCGTAGGATAAATAGCCATGTGGAACGCTGGTGAATTATGCACGCTTTCCCTCTAAGCAGTTCATGTATTTTACTCATTAGAGCTCAAAATATCTTCCTGTGCTTGACTTCATCATTTTGGACTTTGGCTTACACCTCTCCCCCAGGCTACAGAGTCATTCATTCACACATGGTGAGCAGAGGCAAAATACTCTGCGAAGGAAAACAACACTGACTTTAAGTGGTAAAAGCATGCCGTAAGCCATTTCCACTAGAAACAGACAAAAAAGATTTTCCAAACACTCAGTCTCACGTGAACTTTGTTTTAGCCCCCAAATCTTCTTTGAGCATCACTGGGTTGTGTCGTTATGCACTGAATCAAATCTTTTGGTCCACACGTACCTATCCAGGGCCTGTAATATTAGCAGCATAGTGTTGGAGGAATAACTGATAGGCATTGTGCTGGAGCAGCTCAAGCTTTGTGAATGCAGCTCACAGATGTGAAAAGTTCCATGACCAGGTCGGCCAGATCTGAGAGGTGCCACGGCAGAGTCACTGGTGGGGTTTTCAGAGGAGCTTTTCAGAGTTTTCAGACGGTTTCCAGCTTTTCAGGGTTTTCAGAGGTTGGGTGAAACACCAGTGAAAACTTCAGACGTGTCTTGAACTGAGCCGTGGAGGAAGGAAAAGGTCAATAAAGATGGGAAGGAGCGGGAAGGGCCTGGAGAGCCTGGGCTAGGCCTGAGCAAAGGCCCAGAGGAGGCATCAGCCAGTGATGCCAGGAAACAAACACTAGCCTGGGCAAGAGAGAGGAGTCACTTTCTCACATATGGGAAGGTCATTATCGAAGACTTTTGAGAGGTATGCGTCTGGGATTGTTTTTGAAACAATGCTGTCGGATTTGGCTTGTCTGCTCTGACTGCTGTAATCCCTACAAGTTGAGTAATAATGGTTGAGGGTTCCCTGAGGCTTCTGCCCACAGCAAGCAATGTGACCCATGGGGCTCAGTCCAGTGTTTGTCCTCATCATCCACTGGACTCCCCAGGCCTCAGGTAAGAAGAAAGATTCAGTGGTGGAGGGGACAAGGCCACAGGGGACAGGCTTGTGCCTTTTCTGTGGCCCTGGGATTTGTTACTCTTTGGTGCCCCCAAGAACCCCGATGGATAGGCCAGCTGAGAAGCAGTAATGGGCTCATCCTTTCTTTTACTCAGTACCATCAAAGGCAAGTTCACATTTTTTCCTAAGTTTAATATTAGTGTTTGTATTTCTACAGTGTTTTAATTGAGTCATTTAGTTTTTTTTTTCCCCTTAGATTTACAATTTGGATGACTTTTCCTTAGGCAAAGGATGTGTGGACGTTAAAGGCCAGGGAACCCTGGGTTTTGGAGAGCTCCGCCTGGTACAGCTCTGATGACGAGGATAATGATAACGATATAATAATAATGGCTACTCTCTATTGGTCTCTTGACACATGCCAGGCACTGTTCTAAGACATATGCATGTGTTAGCTCATTAAATTTTCAGAACAACCCAGGGAAGCCGTTGCTATTAATATTGTTTATGATGATGAATGTGAGGCCCAGAGGGGTTAAGCGTCTCATCTAGGGGCACCCAGCTAGCTTGGACTGGAGAGCCAGATCTGTACCAGGCACTCTGCTTGCAAACGTGCGCTTTACCACGGCGATGTATGACCTCTATACGACCTTGGCGATGCATTTGTGGCTTATTCACTTATTCATGGGTGCCCTCTTAGTCCTAGCATGTATACTTGGAGCTTGAGGTCCAGCGGGAATGTCCTGTGAGGGTGTCGATGGTTCTGATACAGGCGGCACAAGCTCCAAGAGCAGATGAGCAGTCCCTGTGCTCTGTGAGCCTAAGACTCAGCCTCCAAGCAGACTGAGGTTTGGGGAGAAGAGAGGGTGTCGGAAGACACATCCCAGGGTAAGTGATCTCTAAGTAATGATGAGATCAGAGGGTCGAGGAGGGCCTGAGAGCTGAAACGAGGAAGTTATTTCAGTGCTCTGAGTCTCACCTTCTTCTTTCTAAAATGCAGGGGAGGGACTTCCCTGGTGGTCCAGAGGTTAAGACTCTGTGCTCCCAGTGGAGTGGGCCTGGGTTCGATCCCTGGTCAGGGAACTGGATCCCACATGCTGCAGCTCAAGAAAGATCCTGTGTCCTGCAACTAAGACTTGGTGCAGCCAAGAAAGAAGAGAAAAAGGAAAACAAAGGAGGGGACAGTTCAGGGTTGCTGGTAGAATTCAGTGACTCTGATGCATGTCAGTTGCCTGGGATGGTGTCTGGCACACACTCGACCTCAGCAGGTAGAAGCCTCGATAACCAGGGAAGGAAAGAATTAAGCAAACAGGGCTAAGTCCTGTCTGACCCTCTTGTGCAGCTAAGTTGCTTCAGTTGTGTCTGACTCTCTGCGACTCTTCGTGGCCCCGCAGTCTCCTCTGTCTACAGGGTTCTCCAGGCAGGAATGCTGGAGTGGGTTGCCATGCCCTCCTCCAGGGAATCTTCCCAACCCAGGATTCAAACACACATCTCTTTCATCTCCTGGATTGGCAGGCAAGTTCTTTACCACTAGCGCTACCTGGGAAGCCCTCTCAGGGTTCAAATATTACAGGGAGTAGCAGAAAGTGGGAGATTGGGCTGGGGGGTGGGGTGCGGGGGCTGAGCTGTCACCAGAGAGGCCTGAAATTTGTAGATGACGGTCCGGCTGGGAGGGATGCTGTCATAGCTCTTCGGGTTTTGAGGCACGTGCTCAGTAGAACCTGAGTGGTCGTAAAGTTTGCCCTCTTTCCTCCTACAGCCAATAGGCAGGCGTAGCCCAGCCAGAAGAGAAAAAGGTGAGCTAATGGGCTTGGGGGAAAGCCCGGTGCCCCTGGTGAAATCTGCATAATACTGGAAAGAGGTACCCGATAGTCAGACTCCCAGGCTGTGCTGTGCTTAGTCACTCAATCGTGTCCAACTTTGTGACCCTATGGGCTGTGACCCACCAGACTCCTCTGTCCATGGGATTCTCTGGGCAAGAATACTGGAGTGGGTTGCCATTTTCTTCTCCACGGGGTCTTCCAGACCCAGAGATCAAACTTGTGCCTCCTGTGGTTCCTGCATTGACAGGCAGATTCTTTATCATTTGAGCTACCTGGGAAGCCCCAATACACGTGTACTAGGTGTCATCTCCTGGTCTATTTACTGAGTGTTGTATGGGGACCATTATTGTGTTGAGCGCCAGACAGGCTAGCAGAAAGTTCTCATTGCAACCTGTGGAGGAAAGGAGATGGACGCTCAGAGAGGTGAAGTAACTTGACTGAGATCACACAGTGAGCAAGTTCCTGGACCGAGGTCTTTTTTTGCTTCTGTTTCACCCCCAGGAGGCCAGATATCCACATCCAGATTTGATACAGACTCTCGGGACACCGTGTGTTAATGATTTGAACAGAGAACTCAATGGGAGCTTAAAAAACAATCTTTTTTTTGCATTATTCACTTCTAATTTTAAGTGGTAAGAACACAGTCCATTGCCTGAAAGATACTGCACAGCATCAAAGTGTGTTCATTGGTCATTTGTAGATTGTTTTATTTTTAGATTAATGAAGATCCAAATTAAACCGTCGGAGTGCAATCATCCTGATAGTCCTTATCACGTTTTGCTCATTATCACTTCATTTATATCTATGATGAAGAACAGATGGTCCCGATGTCATATTTCAATGTGTATCATATCCAGCTAAGCAGAAATATCTCATCTTAGCTGCACTTATCAAAATATTTGTACTTAATAACAACAGAAATCTGAGCTTCTGTACTGTCTTGTCACCATGTTGTAGCTACCATTTAGAAAAAGACCCTTTAAATTAGATATGGGAGGGAAAGAATGCACCGTTCATTACTACTGAATGAATGCACTGAACTCTGAACAGCAATTATGGGTTAGTTGTGAGGAGAGAATCATTAAGCTTGAATGAAGAACAGCAATTACAGTCTGTTGTCTCTGTGGTATGCTTTCGTGTTAGCCGCTCAGTCATGCCCGACTGTTTGCAACCCCATGGACTGCAGCCCTCCAGGCCCCTCTGTCCATGAGATTTTCCAGGCAAGGACACTGGAGTGGGTTGCCATTTCCTTCTCCAGGGGATCTTTCCAACCCAGGGATCGAACACGGGTCTTCTGCACTGCAGGCAGATTCTTTACCAACTGAGCTACAAGGGAAGCCCTTAGGGCGTGCTTAGGGCTTTTTATTTAAGCGGCTGGTGAGAGCACCACGAAGGAAAGGGACAACTTGAGACAGTGAAATGAGAGAATTAGTGACAGACAGAGAACACGATTGCGACACTTAGGAGCCTGCCTCCTTTCCTAAACGGTAGCTTGAAGAAGGCCGAAAAAACCTGCTCTCACACTTAGAAAGCCTTTGAAAATAATAGCCATGTTATTAGTAAGTCCCAAAGGGATGAGAAAGTGCAAGAGTCCCATGTTTCCTAAAATAACAGTACAATCTTTATGATCCCTTTCTTCAAACAAGTGGCCGAGCAATATGTACTGAGCATGTTATGTCCCAGGCAAGTAAGAGGCGTAAGACGTACTCCCTGACCTCGAAAAGTTCATAGTCCCATGTGGAAAGCCAGACACAATAGCAAATAACCTCAGTGATCAAGAAGGAAAAAACGGTGTGTGCACAGCGCCAGAGTGGCCCAGAGGGAAAGGCTGTGGGAGAAGTCAGGGAGAGTTTCATAAAGTAGATGATTGTGAGTCAGGGTTCTGAAGGATGAATAGGGGTTGCAAGGTTGGATAAGAGGGTAGGGATGAAGAACATTCAGTCAGGCAGCAGACTGGTTAAGAGCTGAGTTCTGGTGTTGGGCCAGACAGACTGAGTTTTAGTTCTAACTGCTCACTAGTTGTGTGAAATTGGGCAAGTCCATGCTTTGGTTCCCCTGTAAAGTTAAGCTAATAACAGTACCTACTTCATAAAGGTGTTGTGACATANAGTCAGGCAGCAGACTGGTTAAGAGCTGAGTTCTGGTGTTGGGCCAGACAGACTGAGTTTTAGTTCTAACTGCTCACTAGTTGTGTGAAATTGGGCAAGTCCATGCTTTGGTTCCCCTGTAAAGTTAAGCTAATAACAGTACCTACTTCATAAAGGTGTTGTGACATATTTAACACAGTTTTGTGGCTCAGCTGGTAAAGAATCCTCCTGCAATGCAGGAGACCTGAGTTCGATCCCTGGGTTGGGAAGATCCCCTGGAGAAGGGGAAGGCTACCCACTCTAGTATCCTGACCTGGAGAATTCCACGGACTTTACAGTCCATGGGGTCACGAAGAGTCGGACACGACTGAGTGACTTTCACTTTTTCATTGGCCTGTAGTATGTGCTCAGCTAATGCCAGTTCTTATTAGCATTCCAGGCATAAGAGAAGGCTTAGAGGCATGAAATAGCTGTAGCACTTCTGTATTTTCTCAGGGCATTCTAGTAATTGTTTGTAATTATGTAACCAGAAAGGCCCAGGAAAGGTTAAAGAGTAAATAGTGTTATAAAAATCTTTGAAGTTTTAAAATGACATTAAAACTATACTTGATGATGTAATTTACTACCAATTTGTTTAGAAAACCAGAAGAACAGGAACGGTGTTTAAGCAAGGTTGTTGGAGCCACTGACCAGAGGAAAGGCTTCTTGGAAGTGGGAAACTGTAGCACCCCTTGAAAAACAGGGGTTTAGAGGAGCTATGGGTCTGGCATTGAACCCCAGTGAGCCAGATGCGAAGTGGTCCCGTGAATCCCAGGTAGGTTTGTGTTGCTTCTTGAATGACAAGTGCTCATCACCTTGGGCTGACCACTCTCCAAAAGAGGCGGATGGTTCGTGGGCAAGCTCCACATGTAAAAACCAACAAGAATTTTGCACAGATATCGTTTGAGAAAAATATGTTATTTTTAACATGAAAAACAAATTTGACACAAAGATGCATGTGGAGGCTGGTGGTGGTAATTTGGCATTCAGTTGGGACACCTTTTCAGAGGCAAGCGTGTTCTGCTTGTGGCTGAATCAGACTCCTAGCTTGCTCGGCAAGCTGGCCTATCGTGGTCTGTGAGAGCAGAGTAGCAAAGCCTCCCTGATGGGAGCGGAACTGTGGCACCATCTTGGGTCCTCCTCACTCATGGACATTTTAGTAAATGACCAAAGTTCTTTTGCTTTCATTTGCTCCTTCACTGAAGGGCCCTCTGCTTTGAACTCAGCATGAGTACCTTTTCCCAGAGGATGGGGAATAAAGCCTGCTCAGTCACAGAGTAGTCTGATCAGATTTCTCTCCACTCTCCAACCCAGTGCTTCCTAGGTGCCTCTGTGGTCAAGAATCCGCCTGTCAAGCAGGAGACTCGAGTTTGATCCCTGAGTCAGGAAGGTCCCCTGGAGATGGAAATGGCAACCCACTGCAGTATTCTTGCCTGGGAAATCCCATGAACAGAGAGGCCTGGCTACAGTCCATCGGGTCACAGAGAACTGGACACGACCTATAGACTAAAGCAGCAGCAGCAACTCCAACCCAAGCTCACTGCTTTCTCTCCCTTATGGTGCGTCCTTTCCCAACAGACTCCTGCTCCCTCATGTAGACGCACCCTGGGCAGGCCTGCCTCACAGCCCTTCCCAAATGCCTGGACTTGCCCCAATCCTACAGAGACCCCAAGCTTAGGCTGTCAAAATGGGACTCTTTCTACACAGTGGCCCTAAACACTCCAAAAATAATAACTTGACA
Organism: Neotragus moschatus; assembly: GCA_006410615.1. Taxonomy (NCBI): domain Eukaryota; kingdom Metazoa; phylum Chordata; class Mammalia; order Artiodactyla; family Bovidae; genus Neotragus; species Neotragus moschatus. Next base: position 1,406,509 of record SJYA01003046.1, read on the forward strand.
TGGTGGGGGAAATCCGCAGAGCATAGCATGGTGAGAGCTCGGTGACTCGTGCCCATCATTACCTGCTCCCAGCCAAGAGACTCATTTCTGTAGGCTTTTGATTTATCTTTGGGCCTCATTCCCATACAGTAATGGTATTAGCCACTCCCAGAAGGACCAACTAGACGCATTGGGCTTGTGTGTTTATGCTCAGTCGTGTCTGACTCTTTGCAGCCTCATGGACTGTGGCCCGCCAGTCACCTCTGTTCATGGGATTTTCCAGGCAAAAATACTGGAGTGGGTTGTTATTTCCTCCTCCAGGGGATCTTCTCAACCCAGGGATCTAACCCACATCTTTTGAATAGGTTCATTGGCTCAAAGCATATACCCCTGGAAATTGCTTATGAATCTCAATCCCCAAGCTCAGATATACCAAGATTCCATTCAGTTCAGTTCAGTCGCTCAGTCATGTCTGACTCTTTGCGACCCCATGAATTGCAGCACACCAGGCCTCTCTGTCCATCACCAACTCCCGGAGTTCACTCAAACTCACGTCCATTGAGTTGGTGGTGCTGTCCAGCCATCTCATCCTCTGTCGTCCCCTTCTCCTCCTGCCCCCAATCCTGCCAGCATCAGAGTCATTAGGCCAGTGGAATAATGGGGGGGCGGGGGGTGGTCTATCCAAGCCATGCCAGGTCTTGAGCAAGATCATGACCATGGGCTTTGGGGTCAGATGAAGCAGGCTTGATATTTGTTTGGCAGTTTGCAAGTCGTGTGACCTAGGCCCATCCAGTTACCTCTGTATCGGTTTTCTCATGAAAGGGGTAAAATCTTGTGCACTTATGGGTTTTATGGATAATTCTACATGATAATGAGTGCAAGGGGCACTCAGGGGCTGGCACTCAGGAGGCTCTCGGGAACAGAAATCGTGACCAGGCATCCGGGGAGAAGAGGGCTGCACTCCAGGTCTGGGCATGCAGACATGATGAGGTGGGAAAACCCAATGGGGGTGAGAAAAACTTAAGGGCAGAAGCATTTCTGACAGAAGAAACAGCAAAGCGAAGGCGTGGATAAACATGAAGTTGGGTGCGAGGTGCTGGAAGCCTCCCCACGGAAGAGCCTCTTGGGGAATTTTCTAGATCTCAGGGAGAGGTCTGGGCTTGGAAGCCTCAGCTTACTCTCCAGCCTCTGCACGGCTCCTGGTTAAATCCAGACCCCTTTAGAATGTCAACAGAGCCAGGTCTAGGTTAGATGGTGAACCACTGCCTGCTGGCCTTGTGGATTTTGGGCACATCCACGCTGCTGCCATCCATGTCATCTCCTTGATATGATGTCAGTGATAAATGCCAAGTTTGATTCCTGCATTCTTTTAATAGCAAACCACTGACTTTTTTTTTTTTTTTTTTTTTAAGTAATGACAGGCTAAAATCAGCTCAATGCACTCTCAGCTCAGTTCAGTTCAGTCGCTCAGTTGTGTCTTACTCTTCACGACTCCATGGACTGCAGCACTCCAGCTAGGATTTATTAAGCATCTACTGTGTGCCTGGTAGGACTTCCCTGGTGGCTCAGACGGTAAAGCATCTGTCTATAATGCGGGAAACCCGGTTTCGATCCCTGGGTCAGGAAGATCGCTGGAGAAGGAAATGGCAATCCACTCCAGTACTATTGCCTGGAAAATCCCATGGACAGAGGAGCCTGGTAGGCTACAGTCTATGGGGTCGCAAAGAGTCAGACACGACTGAGCGACTTCACTTTCATGTGCCTGGTGGGCTTCCCTGGTGGCTCATTGGTAAAGAACCTGTCTGCCAATGACTTGGCGTCTGAGCACGCACAGGCACACATGTGCTAGTATTGTATCTTAGACTGTGATAGGTGGGCTTAATTTATTCATGTTTCTGTTCACTCATCTCTTAAATCAAACTGGAACTAAACAGCCTCTGAAGGCTTTTTTTTTTCTCCTCAGTTCTAAACTTAGAGGAAGTCCTTAAAGAGCTCAGAATTTTGCTGGATGGATAATTTTATTTTTGCTATGAGAAAAATTATATAAAACAAAATATGAATCTAACTGAAAAGACTCGGATGCTGGCAAAGATTCAGGGTGGAAGGAAAGGGGGCGACAGAGAATGAGATGGTTGGATGGCATCACCGACTCAATGGACATGAGTTTGAGCAAGCTCCAGGAGATGGTGAAGGACAGGGAAGCCTGGTGTGCTGCAGTCCATGGGGTTGTAAAGGGTCAGACACAACTTAGCAACTGAAGAACAACAACAAATGAATCTAATCAAGTAAGTATGGGATACTAACAATCAGTTAAATTCTGAGTTCACAATCATAGCTGTTAAGCAGAGGTCAATAAGTCTGGTCACAGTATCATCTGAGTACCTAGCATGGAAAAACATTCTAGAATTGGGCTGCAAAGACAGCAGTTCCAATTCAGACCTCAAATCACACACCACTCTGAACTGTGAGAGGAGAGAACATTGAGATGCCACTTTCCCTTTGAGAATCTGTGAACCTAGCATTTGCTCGACTTGAAATTATCAAGGCGAGGTTTTTCTATGTCAGGTCTGATGGGAAGATTTCTATGTTTGGCGACTGTAATCACAGATGGATTGAGACGACTCGTTCCCGTTCTGCTGCTTATGAACAAGCACAATTAGAAGTTGACAGCAAACACGTTTCACAAAAATTATCACATTTAGTGTGATTCCCATAATAAAAACAGGAGCAGGCACAGGAGTCTTTTCAATTTACACAAAGAGCCCTGGGGTCTCTTGATACTCACCGCCGCTCCAATGTTTCTAAGTAAACTTTATTAGGAAAACAGATTGAAAACTCCTGAGGTTTGGTTAAATCTTGGTTTAAAAAACACACGTGCGTGCACACACACACATATCATGCTTGCCCTCACACCTTATGTATTCTTTTTCTTTAACCAAAGCATTCCCATTAATACCACCCAGGTATTAGAAGGGGTTTGGAGGGTTCTATTGTCCACATCTTATATGCCAGTCTTGAAGGGACTCCCTAGACACAACTGGCTTCTAATCTCACTGTAATTAGCAACACTTATTTGTATTCTTTTGTACTTTAAGAAACCCATTATATATATTATCTGATTTGATCCTCATAACAAACCTGACAGCTGTAGACAGAGGAAACATTTTCCATGTTTTTTTAAAAAATTTTCATCTATGTTGTTTTACAGGGGAAAATGGATGTTCAGAGAGGAGAAAGTAACTTCCAAATAAGTCTGCTATTAGGTGCTGGGGCAAATGTTGAATCCTGGGTTGGACCTTGCCTCCATATTCATGTCCTTGACTCTTTAAGCATCAGAAAAACAAGAAATGGACACACAAATTATGTATTCATTCTAAAATATTTGTGAGAGCCTATGTTGTTGCTGCCTCCTAGGTGGCCAGTTCAGTGCAGTTGGAGTGGTGCTTATTACTGCTTTTTGTCTCATCACCCTTTGTGAAACTGCCCCTCACCCATTCCATAAGAGTACTGTTCTCTCAGCTAGGTTTGATCAAGGCTTACTCTACTCTCCTACCACAAAGGAAGGGAGTGTCTGTCCTTGACTGGCCAATTAAAATACTCCACACACCGATGCCACTTGTGATTGGCTCAGACATAACATGTGACTTCAAGTGGGCCAATCAAAATCTGCCATAAGACTTTCACTAGTGGTTTCAGGAAAAACATTTACTTCTTTCTCTGAAACTTCCAGGGATCCACCTTGTCTCCATGGGGAGAAAAAGTATTTGAGGATGGAGAAAAGAAGCAAATAGAGCTGGGAGATAGGGTGCAAGAGTCCTGATGGTTTCCTTTGAGCTCTGGATCCAGCAGTGCCAGCCTAGACTTTCCAATCATTTGAGGTAACACAGGCCCTGTTCTGGGCTTCCCAGGGGGTCCTAGTAGTAAAGAAACCACCTGCCAATCCAGGAGACATAAGTGAAGTGGATTTGATTCCTGGGTTGGGAAGATCCCCTGGAGGAGGGCATGACAAACCACTCCAGCATTCTTGCCTGGAGAATCTCATGGACAGAGAAGCCTGGGGAGCTATAGTCCATTGGGCCACATAGAGTTGAACATGACTGAAGCAACTTAGCACGAATGCTGGCAGGCCCTGTTCTAAAATTTAATATAATTAGAGTGATTCAGGTGATGGACAAGACAGAGAGGGCTCTTCCATTCTATTGGATAGAAGACTGACAGCAAACCAAGAAGAAAAGTAATTTTATATATATATAAAATTTCAAAATGTGATATGTGTTATGAAGGTAAACACAGGCAGAAAGCTTTGATTTGGACAAAAATGCTACAGCCAGAGGAAGGAACAGTAGGTACAGTCCAAGAAGGAACATGTATGATTTGTTAGTGTAACTTATGTTGAAATTTGAATAATAGGAATAATAATGATGATAATGATCTTGACCATAACAACAACCTCAACAACTGTAACCATTAATCTTTATCGACTCAGTATATCTTAAATTATTTCATCTAATTCCCACAAATCCTGCAAGGTGGGAATTACTATATCTGTGTTTTACTGATGAGGAAATGAGGACAAGACTAATGAAGTAACTTGCTTGAGGCCCATAGTGGGTAAATTGCGTAGCCAGACTTGAACCGAAGACTGACTCCAAAGCCCCTGGTTTTTAATTTCTAGGGTGTGTTGCCAGCAAAGAGGGGAGTCACGTTCCAGATGGCAGGTACAATCCAGAAATTTTCAATGAGAGGAACAGAAGGGGAAATCTGGGAGTATACTGGGGCTTACATCAGCACTGTTCTTTAATATCTTAGTATATATCTGTTGACACAAGCGTTTATCAACTGCTGGCACATGCCTGGCACTGGAATGCTGAGTACACGAGGCTCAGCCCCTGCCCACGGGAGCTCACCCCTCACCATCTGGAGAGAACACAAACAATTGAACCCATATGCAACACTGGGCCAAATATAAGTTTAATTTCCCAACGGCGCTCCATGTTCAGTCCTCTCTGCTTCTCCTTCCCCTTCATCACCCCTTATTTCTCATTTCTTACATCTTATTTCCCTTTCTGACTGGAGCTAAGTTGGAAATGGAACTTTAGTGGTGGACAATTAGACAGTAAATCCCCTTTGCTTATGTGCCACTCGTTCCATCACCTGCTGTTTTGCTTTCTGTGAGTTACTACGTGTGAGTTACATATGGGCTCGATGTGAAAATCCAGCCCCATCAGATGCAGACCTTTCCCTGTTCACTTCCCTTCCCCCTTTATTCCATTGGTCTTTATTCATTGCTACCCCTCACCACCCCCCCGCCCCCAGGTTTGACAAAAGCAGATTCTTCAAAATTGTCCTTCTGGGACTGTCTATTTCATTTTGAACTTGACACAAAATTACTATTTTTGACAGTTGAACTTTTCAGCATGCTTGCTACAAATATTTTAATATCCTGTTACCTGAGCTGAGGGAGAGATAAAGTTTTACACCAGACACCTACAGTGGCAAGAGAATATGTTTTCTGGTGACTGATTTAAAGGTGCAGTAATAGGAAAATGGTTAATGAGCTAACCATGCTTTTTAGGGCAAAGGTCAGCAGGGAAAGCAAGCCTGGTACCTCAGCCAGAGCTATGGGACTCACGTGAGGGAAGAAAAGTTGCCTGTCAGACAGTGCAACAGTTTGCCCCAAGTTCATTCCCAAGAGGCTAGAAAGGAAAGAAAAATCAGCTGACAAGTAGAATGTCTCCTGACTTACTCCAAGGGATGGAGGGCAGGTGGGGGAGAAAGTGGCTTGGGTGATAAGAAAGGAAGGCTCATGAGTGTTCATGTGCTGGATGTGATGGAATGGCCATTGCTCTCTTTGAAAAAGTGTTGTGTGGTAGGTCATTTGGGTAGAAGAATAAATATCAAAATATTGAATATTTACCTCAAGCCCGTATGTTCGGGCAACCAAAAAAAGAAGGAGAGTTAGGCGTGGGAAGGCAATGATGCTGGCAGGGCAGAGCCTCTAAGAAACTAGAACTGATAAGCAAAGCTTCAGAAACCTTAAAGCAACTCTAGCCCATAGCACTTTCTGGAATGATAGAGATTTTTCTTTTTTACACTAAGTTGGTAAACATCCCTTGGTTACTGAGCCATTAGACTGTGCCTAGTATATCTGAGGAATTGAGTTTTTCACTTTATTTGATTTTAATTAACTTAACTTTAAATTTACTCACCACTTGTGGCTAGCAGTTACCAGACTGGACAGGTGGGAACCTCAGAGGAATCCCTAAGATACTGGCTCAAGTCCCTTAATAGAACTCGGCTTCACGCAAGTTTCTTTTCTCTCTACTAACTGGTGTCTTTGTTTTCTGTGACTCTTTTCTTTTCCCCACCCTTGTTTCTGCTTAGTCCTAGTTCCTGCACCTTGATAATTCTGACTTTCACGGATCATCTGCTCTTTATATCGATAGTATTAATTTTCTACTGTGGATAATGATGTCACCCAAAACTTAGTGGCTTTAAATAATGCCCATTGATCATCTCGTGATTTCCACAGGGCAGGTGTTCAGGTGAGGTTTAGCCATGTCTTCTGCTTTAGGGCCTCGCAAAGCTGCAGCCTCATCTGCCGTTTCACTGGGGAAGGCTCAGCTTCTAAATGCGTATGCTTGTTGGAAGAGTTTGATATGTAACGGGCTGTTGGACTGAGAAACTCATTTTCTTGCTGGCTATTGGCTGGAGATTGTCCTCAGCTTCCTGCCCTCTGGGTCTTCCCAAAGGGTTGCTTGCTTCTTCAAAGACAGTAAGACAGAAATCTCCTCCCAGGCTGGGTAGTACAATCTCATGTAACGTAATCATGTGTGCACACAGCTACACACAATCACACACGTCTTGTCACCTTTGCTGTGTTCTGTTGACTAGAAGCAAGTCACAGATCCTGCCCACACTCAACGGGAGGGGTGAAATGCAGAAGTGCAGAAATGCCAGGCGGCAGCATCCTGGGGCTACCCTGCAGCTGATCCCCCGTACCATTTCCAGCCTAAACTCACACTGTGTTTGGCTTATTATCTTGGCGTTTCTGTGTTCAAATTCCGGAAAGCAAGAAATAATTGACCTGGACTATTCCTTTGCACCTGGCTCTCTTACACGTTCTAGCCTCAGGTTGGGTGGGCCACCTCGTTGGGTCGATCTGCCCTGACCGGGGTGAGGTTACACACGGTGGGCATGACTCGGTCAGGCAATGACTAAGTCCCTTGTACAGAAAGTCAAATGGGCCATGCCCAGCAATGTGGGTCCGTGGTGAGGTCACACCCTGCACGTGTAAAAGGCATATGAAATTCTACTCCTAGAGACTGATAGAGGCAAAGAGGTTTTCTGTATTCTCTTTTTGCTCACAGCCTTTATCTGAGGTCCAGAGAGAAGAGAGCTAGAGGAAAAGGGACCCTTTGAAACTGGATTTAGTTACATTTTAGACAAATGAAAGGAAATGCTACTTTACAGAGTAGAAAATAACCTCACTGGAATGCCTCATTCCAAAAGCAAAGAGGGCTAGGAATATACACGGATTAAAAGATATAAATGACATTGTCATAAATTATGTCTATGAAAATAATCCAAATGATTAGCAGTATGGGAACAGTTAAACAAATTACAGCAAATTAACATCACGGAATGTTACACAACTTGTAAGAATGATTATATGGAAACTAAAACAATGTAGAAAAGTGTTTTTGATCCAAAGCTGTAAGAAATAATGCAGAATACAAAAATTTAAATATGAGAAATTATGACTTTGTAAAATTATATCTGCATGGAATGGAGCATGGAAAATGTTTGATTAGAGAGTAGGAGTCTTTATTTTTCTCTTTAAGTATCCTTTATTGTCATTATAAAGCTTATTATGAAAACAGGTTTAGAAGTAAATGATTAAGAATAATAGTTAACATTATTTGATGTGCCTCTGTGCTAAATACTTTCCATGCTTTCAGCAGGGTGGTCCCGGCTATTACCTCTAATTTGCAGACGAGGAAACTGAGGCTCCAAGAGATCAAATAGCTTGCTCAGCCAGGTGGAGGGACTTGAACCCAGGCTGACTGGCTATTGAAAAAGGGGTGTTTTAATCAATTTGAAATACTAAGGGCAAAATATGTGCGCCTGTAAACTCTTCAATGACCTGTAGAATATTTGAAACTTAACAAAGCAAAACAATGCATTTGGTCCAACTTCAAAGTCACACTGGCTAAATATAGGATGACGCGTCCATAGAACAGAATATTATATTAACATGACTGTAAAGTTTAGGATTCACAACAATTAAAGTTTTTCATTTTGCAGGAATTCCTGATTGCCTGTGCGGTTGATTGTTGTAACATGCCAGCCACTGATAGATCAAGTGAGTTGCTTTTGGCTACATGATTTCACCAGTAACAGAAAAATTTTTGCAGGGAGTATAGGGTGTGGTAAGTCTTCCCTGGTGACTCAACCGAAAAGAATCTGCCTGCAATGCAGGAGATGTGGGTTTGATTCCTGGGTCAGGAAGATACCCTGGAGGAGGGGATGGCAACCCACTCCAATATTCTTGCCTGGAAAACTCCATGGACGGAGGAGTCTGGAGGGCTACAGTCCATGGAGCTGCAGAGTCGGACATGACTGAAGTGACAGAGAACCGCCACACAGGGTGCAGGGACAGTGAGAAATATTTGATATGGTGTGAGATCTAGAACCTGGGGAAGTCTAAGAACAGACCTGTGCGGAGCCCATGCTGTCAATCAGCTTTTGTCTATTCTGCCTCTTACCTACCCAAGAAAGGCCCTTTGAGGAAATGGGGAGAAGTGGAGAAGGAATGGCAAAGACCTGGGATGAGGGTNAACCGCCACACAGGGTGCAGGGACAGTGAGAAATATTTGATATGGTGTGAGATCTAGAACCTGGGGAAGTCTAAGAACAGACCTGTGCGGAGCCCATGCTGTCAATCAGCTTTTGTCTATTCTGCCTCTTACCTACCCAAGAAAGGCCCTTTGAGGAAATGGGGAGAAGTGGAGAAGGAATGGCAAAGACCTGGGATGAGGGTAGGGGGAGGAACAGGAGGGGAGAGAGGGGGGAGAGGGGAGAGACAGCTCTTACCCTAAGAAAGTACCTTCCGTTCATCTCAAACCTGGTTCTTCAGGATATAACACCTGAGTTTTTCTTCTGTTCTAGTGTGAGTACAAGCTTTGCATATGTGTGTGTGCACGTGTGGTATTTGTATATGTTGCTCAGGGGCTGTGTCCGTGGCAGAAGCACTAGAGGCAGGATATCCCTACCTTTCTCTGCAATTACAACTTTATGGGTCTTCATTTTTTAAGAGGTTGCAAACCCAAACTGTAGCATGCTCCAGAGCCAGTCATGTGATTTAGGGGAAACTGAACTGTGCACTGTCTCTAAATAACAAGCTGCCAGTTAACAGGCCAATCTGCCACGCTTCTGAGTGAGTGCTTAGTGAACTACGAGAACTAGCTTTAATCTTTGCAGCTTATCATACCCATGTTTCAAAGCAAGTTGTAACCCAGGCTTCGCTCTCTATGGAAGCCACGTTAAGGGGGATTTGAAGGGCTCATCCCAGCAGCATCCTCAGTTTTGGGGGTGCCCATCAGGCCACTAATGCTCTTTCCTAAAGCAAGTGGCCCACAGGGCTTTGAACGTCAAGTTGCTTGAAATGTCATTAATAGGTTTTCCTCCCCCTTCCCCAACCTTCCCCCAGACTTCTTTCTCTACCAAAATATCATTCTTGATTTACAGGTGGCTTTTGAATATAACTTTTCATTAAGTCACTGGAAGCGAGTGTACGAGAGGAGGCCTCTCTGCCCTGTGAGTCATTTAGGGATCGAAGATAACATCTGGGGACTGGGGCCTCTTACATTTCTAGCCTTGCAAACTCACTTTTGATGACACCTTTTAAATAACATTAATGGCCATTTTTTCCTTTCTGACCAAGCACTGGGATCTCTCTGTGGTAAGTGCAAGCCGCATGTTACTTGATCAGGGTAATGTAGAATAATTACCGGCCATTGCACTTCATTACACCACTGTGATCAATGGCGGGTCGATGTTTCAGCTACAGCTGCTCTGAGAATTGAGCTGACATGGGTACTGTGATAGGTTAGATAGGGTGGGGGAGAGGAGAGTGGAGGCCCATGCAAATGGAAGAAATTAGCATCCGGCCAATAGGTTCTGAAATGCAATATGCAACTCAGCCCAGGACACCTGCTTTGTGTCTCTCATTTTCTCTTGGATACAATGTGATGATCATGGGATAAATGAGTCCTTCAACTGGTACTATGCCTCATAAAAGGTCATGGAAATGCCAGAGAATGTTAAATACCACGGAAACGTTCAGAGAATCATTCCATGGCACAGCATCCAATTGTTTTTGATGGTCAGTTTCGTGGGCTCAGTTGACACCCTGCTTCAGTCTAGATCAGTCTGTAGATGGCTTTTTTAAAACATTTGCCTGGTATAAAACAATGATCAACCGTCCGGAGTGGTAAAAGGACTTTGGAGTTACCATATCCTTTATCATCTGAAATAGGGCACTTTAGAGAACAGAACAGAGTGATATTCATAATTACTCTGGGACAGGGGCATGAACTTGGACTGTTCCCAGGAAAATGAGGCTTATGGCAGTCAAGACATAGGGCACACCTATGATCTTTGTTCACCATCCTTTCCCTTACAGCCAAAGCTAGTGTCACCTGGAGATGACAAAGGTTATGAGCTTGGCCCTTCTCCACCCTGGCTGGGTGAGAAACATCCCACTGGCCCTTTGAATTCAGCAAGGCTATGTTAACATAGGCCTGGAGCTTCTGAGAGAAATCTAGGATCAAANAGTCAGACAGACTTAGCAACTGAACAACTAAACAAAAGAGAGCTTATGCTCTAGAGTGAGGAGAAAGATAAAAAGCAAGATGAATGAGGAAGCTAAATTGCATATAAGAAATATTTCCCACTATGGGAAACAAAGCAGGGGAAGAAGGTGTGAGAACGAGTGGAAAGTGATTACATCTCTAAACAGGAAAGCCTCCAGGAAAGGCTCACTTTTATGCAGCAACTTGTAAAAGGTGAAAAAATATAGTGCATTTTCCTGTCTCTGGTTTCCCTCCCTTCTTATCTTTGATTTCCCTTTTTTCTTTCCTTCTACCTTTTCTTTCTCTTCCTCTTAACTACAGAAACTACATGATGAAATAAGTATTGAAAAGCTGTAGAATCTGTATTAAAGTCATAGCAGCTCTGTTCCTCCCAGAATCTTTAAGAAGATAATCTAATAGCTGTATTGTCTAAAGACTGATAAATTTCTTCCCTACATCATTCATATCAGTAGCAGACTTATACCTGTTTCCCTTAACACATCTTGGGAACAATGAATTGTTTTATTGTTATTATTAGGGGTGGGGAAAAGGGAGGTGCTCTAATACTTACCTTGCTCACCTTGCATCCTGCCCTGTCGTGAACATATCACACAGCTTTCTTTCTTTACTTTCATAGTAATCCTATGAGCAGATACTATTAGTATCCATATTTTAAGGATGTAAAAGTGAGGCTTTGCAATCTTAAGTAAACCAGAGAACTCAGGATTTGAACTCTGGCATTCTAACTCCAGACATTCTCAATCATCATGCGAGTCTTGAACTGTTCAGTGTTCTTTCTAAGGCTTCTTCTCATGAAAATCTCCTTATCCCAGTGTTAGTGCTCAGAAAGCTGTAGCTTAGGTTAGAAGCAAAGGTGACTTCATCAGAAGCACACGAAAGAGGCAATGCTCCATCGTGGTGAAGAAGAGCTGGGACCCTGAGCCCAGAACACCTGAGTTCAGATTTTCTCGCTGCGCTTAGTAGCTGTGAATCCCCAGAAGGTGACCTAACCTCAGGGTACTCCATCTCTAAAGTGGGGGCAATAATAAGACCTACTTGGTGAGGTAATTGGAAGTGTTAAATTAGGTAACACAGCCTAGCATACTATAAGAGTTCAATAAACATTAGGGTTAAATAAACTATCCGGTGTAAAAACAGGACTAGAACTCCATTTGGACTTCCAGTTCAGTGTGGTACTCAGAACAGTGTGTATTCAGGATCTGACTTGGTAGAGCAATATTCCAAGCAAGGAAATTTCCTGTTTCAGGAGTTTATAGTATTTTACCAAAATAATTAATAATAATAATAAACACTAGAAGAATTAAAAATTAAAAGAACTATGGTGGCTCAGAAGGTAAAGAATCCTGTTGCAATGCAGGAGACCCAGATTCACTCCCTGGGTCAGGACGCTCCCCTGGAGAAGGGAATACCACCCACTCCAGTGTTCTAGCCTGAAGAATCCCATGGACAGCGGAGAACTGGCGAGCTACAGTCCATGGGTTGCCTGAGAGTCAAACACAACTGAGTGACACAGAACTACATACTAAAGGACTAAGTTTCTATACGCAAATAATCCTTCATTAAATCTGAACCAAACTGAAAATATAACAAATTTTACAATTGCCCAATTTTGTAAAAATCTTTATTTTTATACCTCTTAAATTTTCATGCCTTGTTTTTCCTTTAATTTTCACGATACCACATTATCCTGATTTTTCTCCTACTGCTCTCACTCCTTCCTCTGCTGCTGCTGCTGCTAAGTCACCTCAGTCGTGTCCGACTCTGTGGGACACCATAGACGGCAGCCCACCAGGCTCCCCCGTCCCTGGGATTCTCCAGGCAAGAACACTGGAGTGGGTTGCCTTTTCCTTCTCCAATGCATGAAAGTGAAAGTGAAGTTGCTCAGTCATGTCCGACTCTTAGCGATCCCATGGAATGCAGCCCACCAGCCTCCTCCGTCCATGGGATTTTCCAGGCAAGAGTGCTGGAGTGGGGTGCCATCGCCTTCTCCGGGCTCCTTCCTCTGGGTCTCCTTAAATGCACTTGCTTCTCAGAACCCCTTTCTACACCTCTTCTTGTACTATGTTCTCTACATGGGGTCTTTCCTCTATTCCCACTGCTAAAAAATCCTCAAAATATCATGAAAATTCCAAAATGTGTGTCTCTAGCATGAGGTCTTTCCTGTGACTTAGAGTTTCATGTCCAACTCAATAGTAGATACCTATAGGCACATCATGTCTAAGCCATATTCATAATCACACACATACACACACACACAATCTCCTTGCTATGTCTCTCTCCTATCAGCAAAAAATTTAATAATTCACCAAACTAACTAAAGCAGACATCTGGATCTCACCCTTAACTTCTCCCTTTCCATCCTAAACATGCAGTCAATCACTAGACAACATTTTTTTTTCTTCTAAATATCTCATGAATCCTTCATCTTCTCTGTTCTTACAACCCCTCTCTTACTTAGTTCACAACACCATGACAACATATCTAGATAATCACACCAGCCTTCTTCCAAATCATCATACGAGTAGTCCTTCTAAATGTAAACCTGATTACACCATTGTGTTGCTTAAATTTCCTCAGGGCTCCTCACTTCTCCCGTGATATGATCTAAACTCCTTCTCATAAGCCTCTTTATGTTCAAGTTCTAACTTCTCTCTGCATCCTTGTTTTCATGAAATACTTCCCATTCTCAGACTGTACCAAGCTTTCTCTTATCTTTAAGCCTGTTTGTGTGTTTTTCCTACGCCAAGACCTGCGGCCCACCCATCTGAAAAAATTTAAGTCATTCATTATAGCCCAGCTTTTTCTAACGTCCTAAAAGAAGTCTTCCCTGAGTTTTGAAGCTGCGATTACACAACTCAGTGCTTTTTAGGAAGCTCTACATGTCCTCTGTTTTTATTCACTACACTGTGTTGTTCAAGGCTCTGTATCCATCCTCCAAAAGCAGTCCCCAACTCTTTTGGCACCAGGAACCGGTTTTGTGGAAGACAATTTTTCCATGGACCAGAGCGGGAGTGTCGTTTGGGCATTATTCAAGGGCATTACATTTATTGTGCACTTTTGTTCTATTATTACATCAACTCCACCTCAGATCATCAGGCATTAGATCCCAGAAGTTGAGGGTCCCTACTTAGACTTAGCAATGTCCATACTGTTCATTGATGTATTCTCAATGTATAGTGCAATGTACTGATCTTAGCAATGTCCAATAAGTATTTGTTGAATGAATGGGTGAACAAATAATCATAAGAGCTGAAAGTGAAAGTCACTCAGTCCTGTCTGACTCAGTCCATGTAATTCTCTAGGCCAGAATAGTGGAGTGGGTACCCTTTCCCTTCTTTGGGGGATCTTCCCAACCCAGGAATCGAACTAAGGTCTCCCACATTGCAGGTGGATTCTTTGCCAGCTAAGCCACAAGGGAAGCCCAAGAATGTTGGAGTGGATAGCCTATCCTTTCTCCAGTGGATCTTCCCAACCCAGGAATCAAACCGGGGTCTCCTGCATTGCAGGCAGATTCTTTACCAACTGAGCTATCAGGGAAGCCCAAGTTGGAAACAAATGACAAGTTCAGGAGTTGGTAAGACATTTCTTACCAATGAGAGATTGGAGCTTTTAGAGGCAAAACTATGAACAGAAAGTTTTATTTACTCTTCCATCCTCTTGACTCCCACCATAGACTCCCCCAGTGTTGTCTTTCTTTTACCAGTATTGTTTGATTAATACCTCAATATTACAGTTGATATTAGCTTATTTCTCCTCTCTCAGGAATATTTTCATAGATTCCCTGAAAAAATGAAGATTATCTAAAAGAAAAATACTGAGGCACTTCCCAGCCAGTACAGTAATGTGGTACAAAGAGAATTAAGGTATGTCCCAAATATTAATCCCCTCAGCCCTCAAGAGGTCACCCTTACTTGCAAGAAATCTCTTTGACTTCCCAATATACTGTGCAAATATTATTTTCCATGTGTGCTGCAATGTGAAAAAGTTTGAGGTTTACTGTTCTAATGAGGAAGTCGAAAGCAGTGCCATGTGGCTAGTAACAGTTTTGGAGTCTGCGCAGGAAAGCTGAAAATCTCTTACCAGAACTTTATAAGCCACTAGTTCTCAACTAGGAGAGAGGAGACATTCAGTTGTCACAACGAGAAAATGCTATTGGCATCAGTGGGTATAAGCAAGAATGTTGCATGCTAAGTCACTTCAGTCATGTCCCACCCTTTGTGACCTTATGGAGTGTAGCCCAGCAGGCTCCTCTGTCCATGGGATTCTCCAGGCAGGAATACCAACATGGGTTGCCATGCCCTCCTCCAGGCGATTTTCCAACCCAGGGATGGAACCCTCATCTCCTGTGACTCCTGCAATGCAGGAGGATTCTTTCTCACTGAGCCACCTAGGAAGGCCACTATCACAAGGCAACCCTCCACAATACAAATTTATGTGCTCCAAACTGGCAATGGTTTTGAAGTTCAGAGCCTCTGTTCCCAGGCAAAGGAAGTGGATTCTAACTATAATGGGGGCTTCCACTCACGTGTTGGTGGTGACGTATTCTTGGCACCAGCAACTACTCTGACACCACTTCTTTTCTGCAGGGGAAGGGAGAGCTTATTATTTATTGTGTTATCATTTTAAGAGTCATCATTTCTTAATATGGGGGATATTTGCTTTACAATGTTGTGTTGGTTTCTGCTGTACAGGGTGAATCAGCTATAAATATACATGTCTCCTCCCTCTTGGGCCTCCCTCCCCCCACCACCCATTCCACCCTTCTAGGTCATCACAGAGCACCAAGCTGTGCTCCCTGTGTTATATAGCAGCTTCCCTCTAGCTATCTGTTTTACTCATGATAGTGGATATGGGCCAACACTCCTCTCACAATTCATCCCACCCTTTCCTCCCCATGCTGCTGACACCATTTCTGAGCCTGCTGAGATTTATCCTTGAAGCGATATAAGGCCGCCACTGAGAGCAATGACCCATTTGAGGAATTCTTGCCAAATTCTACAGTGTTGGGAAGCCTTGGAGGGGGGATTGCTGTGTGCACAGAGCACTCTCATAAATAAATTCCTGTGGATTGGGGAGTTTTTGAGGCCAGGAAGAATGCAAGGAGGAGGACACTGTATTCCCCGATTCCCTGCTCTTTCTCCCAACACCATGAGGAAGTCAGACCTGCTCCACTGGGTCTTGCTCTAATCCTTGCTGCTCTCCTGCCTTTCCTGTCTCTGTCCAGGGGAGACTGTGAGTGTACCACCCAAGGCTCTATTTCATTTCATCGTTTCTTTTTTCCATCTTTCTCTCTCTCATATTTTTCCATTACCATTTTTCCCCTAAAATCTCAACTCCTTTCAATTTTAATATTATATAATTCTATGTAATTTTTTCACTCTAAAGTAATCTTTAGGGCTTCCCTAGTGGCTCAGTGGTAAAGAATTCACGTCTCAATGCAAGAGACACAGGTTCAATCCCTGATCCAGGAAGATCCCACATGCCACAAAGCAGCTAAGCCTGTGCACCACAACTACTGAGCCTGGACTCTAGAGCCCAAGAGCTGCAACTACTGAGCCCATATGCTTAGACTACAGAAGGCTGCACGTCCTAGAACGCATGCTCCAAAACAAGAGAAGCCATTTGTCTATCTATCTGCCATCTGGGCTTCCCTTGTAAACTCAGCTGGTAAAGAATCTGCCTGCAATGCAGGAGACCCTGGTTTGATTCCTGGGTTGGGAAGATCCCCTATTATATCACTGTTATGTTCATCATGGCTCAAATGTATATTTTAGTTACTTTTGCCCTTAAGGTACTCAGCATAGAGCCCATTAGAGTAACACTGGTCTTTGAATACCAAAGTAAACTTTTTATAAAAACAGATCCTTATAAATTTCAAGAGCTCCTAAACTAGGGAGAAAATGAAATTTAAAAAATAAAAATAAAGAAGATTCTCAAATTCTTTTCAAAGATTCTCAAAGCACAAATGAAGTAATGAACTAATTGCAGTAGTCTTACCTAGGCTAATTAAAGGGCTTCCCAGGTGGCTTAGATGGTAAAGAGCCTGCCTGCAATGCAGGAGACCTGAGTTCGATCCCTGGGTTCGGAAATCCCCTGGAGAAGGGAATGGCAACCCACTCCAGTATTCTTGTGTGGAGAATCCCATGGACAGAGGAGCCTGGCAGGCTACAGTCCATGGGGTCACAAAGAGTCGGACGTGACTGAGCAACTAACACTTACTTAAACTAATTAAAACGTAAAGTCTGGAGAATTCCCTGGCAGGCCAGTGTTCAGGAGTTGGCACTTTCACTGTCATGGCCTGAATTTAATCCCTGGAGGAAGAATTAAGATCCCACAAACCGTGAGGCATAGCCAAAATCAAAGAAGCAAAACTGTAAACTCTCTCGGATTTTATATTTACTTTTCATATTGGGTTAAAACAACATTTATGAAAAATAGTTATATATGTGTGCTCAGTCACATCCGACTATTTGTGACCCCGTGAACTGTAGCCCACCAGGCTTCTCTCCCCGTGGGATTTCCCAGACAAGAATACTGGCAAAGTTTGCCATTTCCTTCTCCAGGGGATCTTCCCAACCCAGGGGTCAAACCCAAGTCTCTTGTATCTTCTTCATTGCCAGGTGGATTCTTTACCACTGAGCCACCAGGGAAGCCCAGTTGTATGACAGCTCTAATTTTAAAAGAAATTTAAGAACTATTATTATTTGGCAGCATGATTTAAAACAGAGTTTGTACATAAATTTTTAACTTTATTGCATTTCATTTANAGTGAAAGTCACTCAGTCCTGTCTGACTCAGTCCATGTAATTCTCTAGGCCAGAATAGTGGAGTGGGTACCCTTTCCCTTCTTTGGGGGATCTTCCCAACCCAGGAATCGAACTAAGGTCTCCCACATTGCAGGTGGATTCTTTGCCAGCTAAGCCACAAGGGAAGCCCAAGAATGTTGGAGTGGATAGCCTATCCTTTCTCCAGTGGATCTTCCCAACCCAGGAATCAAACCGGGGTCTCCTGCATTGCAGGCAGATTCTTTACCAACTGAGCTATCAGGGAAGCCCAAGTTGGAAACAAATGACAAGTTCAGGAGTTGGTAAGACATTTCTTACCAATGAGAGATTGGAGCTTTTAGAGGCAAAACTATGAACAGAAAGTTTTATTT
The DNA here is from genome assembly GCA_006410615.1 of Neotragus moschatus. Lineage (NCBI taxonomy): Eukaryota > Metazoa > Chordata > Mammalia > Artiodactyla > Bovidae > Neotragus > Neotragus moschatus. Next base: position 1,424,521 of record SJYA01003046.1, read on the forward strand.
ACTCTTCCATCCTCTTGACTCCCACCATAGACTCCCCCAGTGTTGTCTTTCTTTTACCAGTATTGTTTGATTAATACCTCAATATTACAGTTGATATTAGCTTATTTCTCCTCTCTCAGGAATATTTTCATAGATTCCCTGAAAAAATGAAGATTATCTAAAAGAAAAATACTGAGGCACTTCCCAGCCAGTACAGTAATGTGGTACAAAGAGAATTAAGGTATGTCCCAAATATTAATCCCCTCAGCCCTCAAGAGGTCACCCTTACTTGCAAGAAATCTCTTTGACTTCCCAATATACTGTGCAAATATTATTTTCCATGTGTGCTGCAATGTGAAAAAGTTTGAGGTTTACTGTTCTAATGAGGAAGTCGAAAGCAGTGCCATGTGGCTAGTAACAGTTTTGGAGTCTGCGCAGGAAAGCTGAAAATCTCTTACCAGAACTTTATAAGCCACTAGTTCTCAACTAGGAGAGAGGAGACATTCAGTTGTCACAACGAGAAAATGCTATTGGCGTCAGTGGGTATAAGCAAGAATGTTGCATGCTAAGTCACTTCAGTCATGTCCCACCCTTTGTGACCTTATGGAGTGTAGCCCAGCAGGCTCCTCTGTCCATGGGATTCTCCAGGCAGGAATACCAACATGGGTTGCCATGCCCTCCTCCAGGCGATTTTCCAACCCAGGGATGGAACCCTCATCTCCTGTGACTCCTGCAATGCAGGAGGATTCTTTCTCACTGAGCCACCTAGGAAGGCCACTATCACAAGGCAACCCTCCACAATACAAATTTATGTGCTCCAAACTGGCAATGGTTTTGAAGTTCAGAGCCTCTGTTCCCAGGCAAAGGAAGTGGATTCTAACTATAATGGGGGCTTCCACTCACGTGTTGGTGGTGACGTATTCTTGGCACCAGCAACTACTCTGACACCACTTCTTTTCTGCAGGGGAAGGGAGAGCTTATTATTTATTGTGTTATCATTTTAAGAGTCATCATTTCTTAATATGGGGGATATTTGCTTTACAATGTTGTGTTGGTTTCTGCTGTACAGGGTGAATCAGCTATAAATATACATGTCTCCTCCCTCTTGGGCCTCCCTCCCCCCACCACCCATTCCACCCTTCTAGGTCATCACAGAGGACCAAGCTGTGCTCCCTGTGTTATATAGCAGCTTCCCTCTAGCTATCTGTTTTACTCATGATAGTGGATATGGGCCAACACTCCTCTCACAATTCATCCCACCCTTTCCTCCCCATGCTGCTGACACCATTTCTGAGCCTGCTGAGATTTATCCTTGAAGCGATATAAGGCCGCCACTGAGAGCAATGACCCATTTGAGGAATTCTTGCCAAATTCTACAGTGTTGGGAAGCCTTGGAGGGGGGATTGCTGTGTGCACAGAGCACTCTCATAAATAAATTCCTGTGGATTGGGGAGTTTTTGAGGCCAGGAAGAATGCAAGGAGGAGGACACTGTATTCCCCAATCCCCTGCTCTTTCTCCCAACACCATGAGGAAGTCAGACCTGCTCCACTGGGTCTTGCTCTAATCCTTGCTGCTCTCCTGCCTTTCCTGTCTCTGTCCAGGGGAGACTGTGAGTGTACCACCCAAGGCTCTATTTCATTTCATCGTTTCTTTCTTCCATCTTTCTCTCTCTCATATTTTTCCATTACCATTTTTCCCCTAAAATCTCAACTCCTTTCAATTTTAATATTATATAATTCTATGTAATTTTTTCACTCTAAAGTAATCTTTAGGGCTTCCCTAGTGGCTCAGTGGTAAAGAATTCACGTCTCAATGCAAGAGACACAGGTTCAATCCCTGATCCAGGAAGATCCCACATGCCACAAAGCAGCTAAGCCTGTGCACCACAACTACTGAGCCTGGACTCTAGAGCCCAAGAGCTGCAACTACTGAGCCCATATGCTTAGACTACAGAAGGCTGCACGTCCTAGAACGCATGCTCCAAAACAAGAGAAGCCATTTGTCTATCTATCTGCCATCTGGGCTTCCCTTGTAAACTCAGCTGGTAAAGAATCTGCCTGCAATGCAGGAGACCCTGGTTTGATTCCTGGGTTGGGAAGATCCCCTATTATATCACTGTTATGTTCATCATGGCTCAAATGTATATTTTAGTTACTTTTGCCCTTAAGGTACTCAGCATAGAGCCCATTAGAGTAACACTGGTCTTTGAATACCAAAGTAAACTTTTTATAAAAACAGATCCTTATAAATTTCAAGAGCTCCTAAACTAGGGAGAAAATGAAATTTAAAAAATAAAAATAAAGAAGATTCTCAAATTCTTTTCAAAAATTCTCAAAGCACAAATGAAGTAATGAACTAATTGCAGTAGTCTTACCTAGGCTAATTAAAGGGCTTCCCAGGTGGCTTAGATGGTAAAGAGCCTGCCTGCAATGCAGGAGACCTGAGTTCGATCTCTGGGTTCGGAAATCCCCTGGAGAAGGGAATGGCAACCCACTCCAGTATTCTTGTGTGGAGAACCCCACGGACAGAGGAGCCTGGCAGGCTACAGTCCATGGGGTCACAAAGAGTCGGACGTGACTGAGCAACTAACACTTACTTAAACTAATTAAAACGTAAAGTCTGGAGAATTCCCTGGCAGGCCAGTGTTCAGGAGTTGGCACTTTCACTGTCATGGCCTGAATTTAATCCCTGGAGGAAGAATTAAGATCCCACAAACCGTGAGGCATAGCCAAAATCAAAGAAGCAAAACTGTAAACTCTCTCGGATTTTATATTTACTTTTCATATTGGGTTAAAACAACATTTATGAAAAATAGTTATATATGTGTGCTCAGTCACATCCGACTATTTGTGACCCCGTGAACTGTAGCCCACCAGGCTTCTCTCCCCGTGGGATTTCCCAGACAAGAATACTGGCAAAGTTTGCCATTTCCTTCTCCAGGGGATCTTCCCAACCCAGGGGTCAAACCCAAGTCTCTTGTATCTTCTTCATTGCCAGGTGGATTCTTTACCACTGAGCCACCAGGGAAGCCCAGTTGTATGACAGCTCTAATTTTAAAAGAAATTTAAGAACTATTATTATTTGGCAGCATGATTTAAAACAGAGTTTGTACATAAATTTTTAACTTTATTGCATTCATTTAATTGTTTTATTTATTAAAAGCTGTTTAATTATTTGCAGAATTATTTAGCCAGGATAAGGCTAGGAACTTATCACTGTTTAATTCAAATGATGTTTAAATTAAATTAGTGCTTAAACTACAGTTTAAACAATGAGAATTTGTTTCATATGTAACAAATTCTTTGAAAAAATATTACTAAAAAACTTTTGTCATTTATATTTTCACTTCATCAAAATATCCTTATAACAAGATATCTCTTGAGCAATTATTTTTATCTGAGACATACATATAAGCACTTAGTTTAAAAGTGTAGTTAGTATTAGAAGAGTTATAACCAAAAAACAATAACAGTTTTCTGTCTCCCCATCTCCTTTCTTCATTACTTTCCTTGGAGGCACATACTGTCAACCATTCTGGTTTTTTCCTCTGATACTTACTTCCATATTTCCAAATAAGAAAAATTTCCAACCATTGTTCATCCTTCGTCTTTTTTAACATTTTCTATTGATTTCTATAACTCTGGGAGACAGTGAAGGACAGCGAAGCCTGGAGTGTTGCAGTCCATGGGGTCGAAAACAGTCAGACATGACTGAGCAACTGAACAACAACGTGGCTTCCCAGGTGGCACAGTGGTAACGAATCCACCTGCCAGTGCAGGTGACTCAAGAGACTCGAGTTTAATCCCTGGGTCAGGAAGATCCTGTGGAGGAGGAAATGGGAACCCACTCCAGTATTCTTGCTTGGGAAATCCCATGAACAGAGGAACCTGGAAGGCTACAGTCCACAGTGTCACAGAGTTGGACAGGACTCAGCATGCATGGATTGATTCTTACTATAATAAAGTAGTGTTTAACTCTTACTGTTCACTTCTTCTCGCTTCATCTTACCAATACAGTTACATGATAATCTAGCTTAAATTCTTTGTCAAATTTCCTTATTGTAACTATATATATATACGTATATATGTAGTTCATCACTAAACCAAATTGTGTATTATTATTATATTTCCCCTCTTGCTTATTTTTATTTTTCCTGGAGTTTAATCATTGCCTTATTTTCACATTTGCTTAGGGTTTTTGTTCTCCCATTTTCTGTCTGTCTTTACACCTCGAATGATTCTGTAAACACTGTTCAATTCAGTTCTATTAACTCTGCTTCTTTTTCTAATAAAAAGATCATATAAAGAGAAAATTTGTAGACGTTGTAGTTTTCAAGAGTAGAAATGCAAACAATTTCAACTATTCTTTGGACTTGGGAAGTTTATGTAACACTACTAGATCACCAACTAGACTGTTTAGTGAACTATGTGAAAAGCAATAAACAATTTTTGGTTGGTTGGTTTGGTTTGCATAACTCAAAAGTTATTCAACAAATAGCTACACGTTTGAAGGGACCTTGAGAAAATTACTGCTTTACATGAAAGGTAAAAGTAGGTGGAGACATAAACTCATTGAATAGTGGCAAGATTACCCACTGCCTATTTAGATTACAAACCCAACTGAATTGATCTGCACCTTGAGAGTGAGACCTACAAAACTAAGTTTATTCTTTCATGTAGCAAAGTTTTATTATTGAGATTGCTACTATATTGTAAGCATACATTAAGTTTATTTAATATATATTCTATATCAAATTATAAATATTCTCTCAAGCATAAGGTCTATAATAAGCTCTCTCCTTTCTTTTCAATTTTATTTATTTTTGGCTGCACTGGGTCTTTGTTGCTTTGCATATGCTTCCTCTAGTTGTGGTGGGCAGGGGCTACTATTGGTTGTGGTATGTGGGCTTTTAACTGTGGTGGCTTCTCATTGTGTTACACAGGCTCCAGACACACAGGCTTCAGGAGTTGCAGCACGTGGACTCAGTAGTTGTGGGGCACAGGCTTAGCTACTTCTCAGCCTTTGGAATCATCCCAGACCAGTGATCAAACCCATGTCCCCTACATTGGCAGGTAAAGTTTTATCCACTGTGCCATCAAGGAAGTCCTGAGCTCTCTTTTAATGCTCCTGTTAGTCTTAGGTACTTGGAATATTTTTAGTCTTTTCTTGAATATATAGCTTTAGAATAAAGCACTATTCAAAACAAAATGTCTACAAAATCTCTTTTAAAGATCATGGACACTCAAGAAATGATTAGTATTGATCACAAAGGTTCTTTTCTTTTTGAGGGGTATCATTCAAGAAAGAATAAGTTTTTCTCTTTTTTCCCCCTTTTTTATAGATGTATAATCTGCTACCTGGGAGGGACATGACAGACTTGGTTCAGAGCTCCACTCAGTGGGGAAAAGACTGAGAACACTTTATCAGCCCTGATCTTCACAATACCCTTACTGATGAACTCATGGGCTCTCCAGTATCACACAGCCAAGCAGAGGATGTTTATAGCTTCATGATGGTAACCCTAACCCTAATTGTAAAGCCCATATATCCATTAACAGTCTGCCTTATGAATTATTAGGATCAATAGAACACTATATGAATAAAAAATACTAGAAAGTACCCAGTCTGGATCATTTNGAGTGCCATGGGCTAATTTAGGAGCGTTGCTATGTTTTCTTGTCTTTGTGACATTATGCTTTCTTCTCCTAAGGGTGGTATCATGTAGGATGGGCTGGAGTCAGTTACTCATTTCAGTTTCTCTTAAAGGTGACCAGGTGACAGACGCAAGTAGCACCCTAATGGGAATCCAGGCCTGCCTCTCTCCTAAGTCTAGCCCTGATCTCGTCACTGAGCAGAACGCAGACTCGAAACCCCTGGTGGTGTTGCTGTATTTTGTGTGTTTAGTCAGCCCCTTTCTTCCACTCTCCTGTTTTTCTCTTTGTGACCAGAATAGCTCTGAAGACAGGACCGCCTTCATGAAGTCCTCACTGTCCTTCACGACACGGACAGCAGTAGTGATGAATGACCTAGCTCCTTAAGCCAGTATCAAAGGTTGTACTGGGTCCAGAACTTGCTTTTGGGGCTAGCGTTATGAGTTTCTCATCTCTTTTCTAAACTGGAGGGGAAATTATTCTTACAAGTTCTCAAGGACATCCAGACGCTGGAGTTTTATTCAGCACAGAGGCGCTTTGTGGGCTGTAGTCCAAGGTGGTCTCAAAGAGTCGGACACGACTGAGCAACTAACACCTAGAGTGTACAATACCAACAGTGAATCCTGAGGTGAGCTTCATGCACTTTGAGTGATTGTGATATATCAATATCGATTCATTGTTTGGTTAAAAAAAAAAGTGTACCATCCTGGTGAATGGTATGACGCTCCGCATGTGTGCAGGTGGAGGTGTATGGGAAAGCTCGGCGCCTTCCTCTTCGTTTTATAGTAAGCCTAAAACTACTCCATAACTTTGTCTTAAAAGTATTCAAGGAACTACAGCCAAAGGCCATCTCCGCTGGAACTCAGCCCCGTTTGGATATATGATGACAGAAGTAAGTGCCCGTATCCACAAAAACACTCATAGAAACTTGACTCATAAGAGCTGGAAACAATCCAAATGCCCACTGACAACAACAAACTGTGCTTGATGTGCCGTGGAATACCACGCAGCAGTGAGAAAGAGCAGATCACAGCTCTAACCAGCAATGTGGAAACGTCTTGCAGACACAGTGTTGAGCAAAATCAAACAGACGCTGGAGAGTCTACATCATATGATTCCATGTGTATAACATTCAAAAGCAGATTGAACTGATGAATGATGGTTCAGCTCAGTTGAGTCACTCAGTCGTGTCCGACTCTTTGCAAGCCCATGAACTGCAACACGCCAGTCCTCCCTGTCTATCATCAACTCCTGGACCCATGTCCATTGAGTCAGTGATGCCATCCAACCATCTCATCCTCTGTCGTCCCCTTCTCCTCCTGCCCTCAATCTTTCCCAGCATCAGGGTCTTTTCAGGTGAGTCAGCTTTCTGCATCAGGTGGCCAAAGTATTGGAGTTTCAGCTTCAACATCAGTCCCTCCAATGAACACCCAGGACTGATCTCCTTTAGGATGGGCTGGTTGGATCTCCTTGCAGTCCAAGGGACTCTCAAGAGTCTTCTCCAACACCACAGTTCAAAAGCATCAATTCTTCAGTGATCAGCTTTCTTTATAGCCCAACTCTCACATCTGTACATGACTACTGAAAAAACCATAGCTTTGATTAGATGGACCTTTGTTGGCAAAGTAATGTCTCTGCTTTTTAATATGCTGTCTGCTGCTGCTGCTGCTAAGTCGCTTCAGTCATGTCCGACTCTGTGCGACCCCATAGATGGCAGTCCACCAGGCTCCCTGTCCCTGGGATTCTCCAGGCAAGAGCACTGGAGTGGGTTGCCATTTCCTTCTCAATGCATGAAAGTGAAAAGTGAAAGTGAAGTCGCTCAGTCATGTCCAACTCTTAGCAACCCCATGGACTGCAGCCTACCAGGCTCCTCTGCCCATGGGATTTTCCAGGCAAGAGTACTGGAGTGGGGTGCCATTGCCTTCTCCGAATATGCTGTCTAGGTTGGTCATAACTTTCCTTCTAAGGAGCAAGTGTCTTTTAATTTCATGGTTGCCATCACCATCTGCAGTGATTTTGGAGCCCAGAAAAATAAAGTCAGCCACCGTTTCCCCATCTATTTGCCATGAAGTGATGGGACCGGATGCCATGATCTTACTTTTCTGAATGTTGAGCTTTAAGCCAAGTTTTTCACTCTCTTCTTTCACTTTCATCAAGAGGCTCTTTAGTTCTTCTTTACTTTCTGCCATAAGGGTGGTGTCATCTGCATATCTGAGGTTACCTGATATTTCTCCCGGCAATCTTGATTCTAGCTTGTGCTTCTTTCAGCCCAGCGTTTCTCATGATGTACTCTGCATACAAGTTAAATAAGCAGGATGACAATATACAGCCTTGACGTATTCCTTTTCCTATTTGGAACCAGTCTGTTGTTCCATGTCCTGTTCTAACTGTTGCTTCCTGGATTGCATACAGATTTCTCAAGAGGCAGATCAGATGGTCTGGTATTCCCATCTCTTTCAGAATTTTCCATGCAAAGGGCATGAGAGAGACTGCAGGGTGCTGGGGATGTTCTACATCTTGATCGGATGGTGGTTACATGGGTGCACATATGTGTAAAACTCCATCATTTAAGGGGTGCACTTTATGTATGTTATGCTGCTAAGTTGCTTCAGTCGTGTCCGACTCTGTGCAACCCCATAGACGGCAGCCTATCAGGCTCCTCTGTCCCTGGGATTCTCCGGGCAAGAACACTGGAGTGGGTTGCCATTTCCTTCTCCAGTGCATGAAAGTGAAAAGTGAAAGTGAAGTGGCTCAGTTATGTCCGACTCCAAGTGACCCCGTGGACTGCAGCCCACCAGGCTCCTCAGTCCATGGGGTTTTCCAGGCAGGAGCACTGAAGTGGGGTGCCATTGCCTACGTTGTACTTCAATTTTAAAATTTAATTACCCCCCTCCCCAAACCACTAAAGGACATGGGGTTGTTGGGAGTGGATGCTGGTCCTGCTAGTTGGCCAAGGTCTCTGAGGCTGCCCGTCGCAGGGCCCTTCCGGTGTGTTGTTTATCCCTTGGTCCATCAGGAAAGTATTGAACCAGTCACAAGGCTCGTGGTCCAGGGCCTGGAGTGTCTGCGGCTCGGGGTCCAGGGCCTGGAGTGTCTGCGGCTCGGGGTCCAGGGCCTGGAGTGTCTGCGGCTCGGGGTCCAGGACTTGGAGTGTCTGTGGCTCGGTCTTGACATCTTCATGCCCACTGACTCCTTCCATGCCGCTCATGTCCTCTTTTCTCATGAGCAGACTCCCAGTGGGCTTGTTGCTTTGCCTTGCACTTGAGCCTTCTTGAGGCACTGATGCCATCCCTTTCTGTTACCAGCATCTTTCTCCCAGGGCTCTGAGTCTCATTTTCCGCACCCACAGTCATGGGGCATCTTATGGGCTGGTCTTCTTGAATCATGTTGGTGGGACCTGTCTCTAAGAACTCCCCTTACCTGGAGGCTCTTATTGTCATGTCCATTGCTTGATGGACCCTCTGATTATTGGCAGGCCCCTCCGACACCATATATCCATATATTGGACTTCTGGGCCTCTGAGAAGCAACGCTATAGGTGAGTCACTTCATCTGCATACTGTCCCCAGCTTCCTCTCATTCCCCTCATTCCCTCGCATTCAGGGTCATATGGATAGCCCCTAACCACACAGCACACTCTTGCAACCCAGGATGGGATAATTTACTAGCCTCAGCTGTTGTATTTCTAATATGCCCGTATCATTCAGAGTACTAAAGAAAACCCAGATCTTTCTTTAAACACTGTAAGACCCAGAGTGTACAATGAAACGTATACTGACATTTTCTTTTGAGCTTTTTCTTGTGGCATTTCTTTAGAGAGGAAAAGCTCCTTTGTAACTGCCCATTAACCACGTATGTTTTGAGGCATGATGAGAGAAAGGATAAAGGAGAAAAAGATAAAAGGATAATGCCCGAGAGAGAGTCTGCCAGCAAGGTTCACCACGACGTGAATGGTGTCAGACAGGTTCGATCTGTCTCTATCATTTTGTTATTCATGAGACATAAAGGGGGAGAGAGAGCAAAGTAAACACCGCCACTTAGGAGATGGATGGAGCACACAAAGAGAGACGGAGCCACAAAACCCAGCAAGAGAGCAGAGCAGTATAGGCGGAAAAATTACATCTGGATTATTCTGCTTAAATAGAAGAAACATAAGTCACACCGAGAGGCTCAGGGCAATGTGCACTGGCGTGATAATGAACAGAACAGCTCCGTCTGCCCTCTCTCTTCCTCGCTGAGTCGAATCTTACCCCTCCTCTGTGATCCTGCGGAAGTCCCAGGCGCCCAGTTCTCCTGCTTGGTCCTGCCCAGTCCTATCCCATCCAGCCCTGTCCACTGTGGTCTTGCCCCTGCTCTGTGCCCCATCACCGGGTATTTCTGCCTCTGCTAGTATACTTCCCTACTAATTCCATTGGTTATCTGCCTTTGTCTTTGCTTCTCAGACTGTCAAGCCTCTTGACGCTCCTTGTGTCTTTGTACCTTTCATCAGTGCCCTGGGCTAAAATTCTTCCTTGTAACAGGTACACAATATATTTGTTTGCCTAAATATCGTCATATATTGGTTGGTAAGTTAATTTCAAATGCTGGTGACTAAATTTTTTCTGCAGTTGGGACTGTGAGCAGAAATTCTGCACACACAGAAGTTTTGGAGGCAGATGGTTAATTATCATTGAGCCATCCACTATAGGACCCTATTTGGATAAACATGTCCATTTAAGGCATTTATTGAAATGCCTTCAATAGGTTGACAAAAACAATGCAACAGGCTCAAAGACTTTATTTCTCTCGTTATTGCAGTATAATGTGGTTAGTTTCTGCTCTACAGCAGAGTGAATCAGCTATATGAATACATATATCCCCTCTTTTTTTCAACTTTCTTCCCATAGATTTCTCCAATTATATAGTTTTGGAGAGTCACTGAGATCTGAGAAACAATGTCTTTTATCCAATAAGGACATCAGAAAATTAGTGATCTGTCTGTTTACTCAACTAGTGTTTTTGAAATGTTTTGATTCCCTTTGAATAAGAAATAGCAGGAAGGCCAAACTGTGTGTACATCCTATTCTGGGTTCTCTGTGTGCGTGCGTGCTAAGTCACTTCAGTTGTGCCTGACTCTTTGCAACTTCATGGGTGGTAGCCCACCAAGCTCCTCTGTCCCTGGAACTTTTCAGGCAAGAATACTGGAGTGACTTGCCATTTTCCTCCTCCAGGGGATCTTCCTGACCCGGGGATCAAATCAGATCTCTTGCATCTCCTGCATTGGCAGGCAGATCCTTTGCCACTTTTGCCAGCTGGGAAGCCCATTCTGGGTTCTAAAGTCATCATAAATCAGAAATATCCAATATTCCTCCTTGGCCTACAAAATTTGCATTTATCCACTTTTCCGTTTGAATCGTCAGTGATACCTAGAGGGAAAGGTGCATTTAAGAAATTCTAGACGTGAGTTTCACATTGCGCTTGTCTCATGTATACGCGGCAGCGAGTATAGAGCATTTTCGGCGCCATTTATGAAATGAGGATAACAGAACTAACATCAAAGTGTTGTTAGAAGTATGAAATTAGTCAACATGGGTAATATGTAGTGTTAGATGGATGACTGACGTGGTAGGCACTATGTAGGTGTTTACTGAAAAAATAAAAATAAAATAAATTTAACTCTCATAGCAATGCTGTGTGGTCTTTGCTTTTCAAAGTCCTTCTGCCAAAAATAAGTTAAAACCTAGCTGATTCATTTATTTTCTTAGATTTACAAACAGTGGATATCATCAAGCAATCTTCTCTAGCCCTCGGCAGCAATTATTTGTATAGTCTCACTGTCTCACCTTTGTTTTGAACAAATAAATATAATTATAATGGTTCTCAAAGCCCATAGAAATGTTTTTCCGATGCCAAGAGTGAAAAGATACACTGCGTCCTTTTTTGTAACTGACTAAGTCAGTTTCACACATGGCAAAGGAGAAGCTTAGCAGAGCGGGAAAATGTCTTGAAATATTAATTATGAATTACTGAGTTTCATAAATTTTTTAATTTTTCTGAAAGGCACTAATAACAAGAGCCTTTCCCTTAATGACTCAAGGGAAATGACACATTTGCATTTTATTAGTTAAAGTAAGTGCAGTAATACTCTAGTTATCTGATTGTTACTGAAAAACTGGTCATTTAATGTGTGTGCATTTTCCAGGCAATAACATCTTGTTCCTTCAGTTGTGAAAACTGATCATTTTAACTTTTTTTTAAAATGATGGGAATAATCACTCACCTTCTACCATTCAGATCGTATAGGAAAATACACAAAATACTGAACATAATGTTAGTTTTTTGTATGGGAAACAAGGGTCATCATTTATTTTACTTAATAGTGTTACAGTGACATGTTCAGATAGGTCTTCCCTGGTGGCTCAGTGGTAAAGAATCTGCCTGCCAATGCAGGAGACATGGGTTCGACCCCTGAGTTGGAAACACCACCTATAGAAGGAAATGGCAACCCACTCCAGTATTCTTGCCTAGAGAGTTCCATGGACAGAGAAGCCTGGATACAACTTAAAGGCTGAATTACAACATCATGTTCAGATATCTTGAGACATGAGAGAACTCTTTGCCTTTGCACTAAATAGCCACTGCTGATGCCCTATTAAATGCCATGTTGGGATTTTGTTTTTATTAGTTCACAGAGCACTGTGAGGCTGTTGGGTTTTGCTTGTAAGGTACCAGCTATTGAAAATAATCAAAACAAGTTTCTAGGGATTAAGAAAAAGAAGAAGCAGATTGAGCAGGTGTTATAAGGATGTATACTTGTAATCATCTGCTTAACAGCAAGAGTAGGTGCTGTTGGTAAAAAGAAAGCAGGGGCTTCCCTGGCAGTCCAAAGGTTAAGAGTCCATGTTTCCACTGCAGGGGATAGGGGTTCGATTCCTGGTCGAGGGTCTTAAGATACATGTGCCATGTGGTGCTGCCAAAAAAAGAAAAAAAAAAGATTTTTAGAAAGAGACGGAAGATAAGAAGAAAAAGAGGAGAGAGAAGGAGGAGGAAAGGCAAAGAGTACCTGGAAACTTCTCTTTTCTACCTGTGACTGATATTACATGGAGGCTGAGCCTGCCCCTGAACTGGGAGGTTGGATGGAGACAGTGCAGGGTTTTGAAGAGCCTGGAGCCAAAGAGGTACCACAGCCAGACTCAGTTCCAAAGAACACGTTCTGGCTGCAGGTGGGTGCACCATTCACCCTTCCCTGGTGACACCATACAGATTAGGAAAATGAGGCTACCTTAGCCCTCCATCTGGAAAGGAATCCAAACTATTTTAGACATTGTAGAAATGCTTTCATCAAAAAGAATAATCTTGTTCAGAAAAATAAAATTCTGCCAACCTTCTAACACAGTTACTCACAAAAGCTGTCTATTGATCAGGCTGCATTATAAAAGTTAAGGGCACTGAGTTTTTTGAGTTTGAAAAGAAACAGGTACAAGTAAATGTGTAAGGAACTCACAGACATTACTGGTGCCCCAAGAGCATCTAAAGGAAATCAATCCTGAATATTCATTGGAAGGACTGATGCTGAAGCGAAACTCCAGTACTTTGGCCACCTGATGCAAAAGACCCTGATACTGGGAAAGATTGAAGGCAGGAGGAGAAGGGGACAACAGAGGACGAGATGGTTGGATGGCATCACCGACTTGATGGACATGGGTTTGAGTAAGTTCCAGGAGCTGGTGATGGACAGGGAGGCCTGGCATGCTTCAGTCCATGGGGTCGCAAAGAGTCAGACGTGACTGAGCAACTGAACTGAACTGAAGGGCATCTTGGGAATTGAATAATGTCTACAGACCCATCTTTGGGAGAAACACAAACGTGAAAGAGTCGATTTTGACATTCGTTTTTATTGGTATTGTGATTTTGATCATGGTCTGTCCTTGTATCTGGTCTAATTGCTTTCTAAAGCACTTCCCGATGGTTATTTCTTAGCCATGGGGCAACTTCTTGGGTTGAAATCAGCCAAAGCCTTCTCTTCAACCTACCCCTCTCATATCTTCAAGGAGAAAGAGGCGGGGTATTTTCATAAGAGAAGATTTTGTTAAATCTATACCAAGCATCTGCTTCTGTGACCATACCAGAGCTTCGTGACAAAGAAATTTTGCCAGGGATTGAAATCCAGTTAACTTACAATCATGCTAATGGTATACGCCGACTCAATGGACATGGGTTTGGGTGAACTCCAGGAGTCGGTGATGGACAGGGAGGCCTGGCGTGCTGCGGTTCATGGGGCCACAAAGCGTCGGACATGACTGAGCGACTGAACTGAATGCTGATGGCTAAGATACGCTGACACACGGGGTAGCAGATGAGGCTCTGAGCACTAAGTAAAAGAAAGTGAAGTCGCTCAGTTGTGTCCGATTCTGTGACCCCATGGACTGTAGCCTACCCAGCTCCTCCATCCATGGAATTTTCCAGGCAAGAGTACTGGAGTGGGCTGCCATTTCCTTCTCCGGAGGATCTTCCCAGCCCAGGGATTGAACCTGGGTCTTCCACATTGCAGACAAATGTGGAAGCTCAGAGCTTCCCTTGTAGTTCTGAGCACTGGATGTGCATTAACTCACCAACTGCTCTGAGGTGCTGGTGTTGCCCCATCCCAGGAGAGGAAAGGAACCCAGAACAAGCAAACAGCTTGCCTCGGGGGTCCTAGAAGACCCTAGACCTGCCCTCGTGCTGCCTCGCCATCCTGCCTATTAGGAGTTGACCTGTATCTCAAAGGCAAGTCCAGAACAGAGGTGAGAACCCAATGGCAAGCTGAAATGACCTGGGTGAGGGCAGGGGTGATACGTAGAGTGTGTTAAACTTCACACACTTCTCTCCGTGTCTATAAATCTTGTAACCTTGTGCCTTGCTGAGTCGGGCATGCAAGACAAAGTGGATTGTGGGATGACCCTACAAGGGCAAGAATTTTGAATGAAAACAGCGTAAACATGAAAGAAGCCAGTCACAAAGGACCCTATATGGTATGATTCCATTTATATGAAATGTCCAGAACAGGCAAATCCATAGCAACAGGAAGTGTATTAGCCGTTGCCAGGGGCTGGAGGGAGGGGATGGGAAATGTGGAGTAACTGCTGGGATGGGGGTTATGTTTCTCTGGAGGATGATGAAAATATTCTAAAATTGATTGTGGTGAAGGTTGTACAGCTCTATGAATATACTAAAAGCCATTCGAGTGTAGGCCTTAATTGGCTGAATCGTAGGGGATCTGAATTATATCTTAATCAAGTAGTTATTACTAATAAAAAACTCTCCAAATGTTGTCTCTCAAGTGTCTCAAGCCAGAGAGAGCTCAGCAGAACTCAGGCATACATGGATTTCATAGCATTTGCTTATTAGAGGGAGAAATGGCCAATTAATTAAATTTATATAAATAATTTATGTTGATCATGAAAAATTAAAAGCAGCCATAATCTTGACACTTAGAAATAATCATTGTTAACATTTTCAGGCTTATCCTTGAGGATTTCTTTCTATGCATATTTAAGGTGCATACGACAGTGCATTTTGCTACCTGCACTCTTTCGGAATTTGCTTTTCTCACTAAGCAACACATTATCACAGGGACCCTCACAGTGTGATGTCTGGGCCATCAGCGTCAACATCACCCGGGCACTCAGAAAGCAAACCCGAGGGCCCCATCGCAGGCTCACAGAACGAGAGAGCACGGGCAGGGCTATCCATCTTGTTTTAAGACGCCCATCTGCTCACCCTGATGTATACTCCAGTTTGAGCTGCCGTGCCCTACCATGACTGGGAAAAGAAAGATGGTGAAGTCGCTCAGTCGCGTGCCTGTAAATACACGTGGCTGTCTGCCATAACTTTCAGTGACCAATATTCCATTCTTTGGCTACTGTAAGTAATGCTACAAAGATCATCCTTCTACTGTCCCTGTGCGTGTGTTTATTTCCTTCCATATACTCCCGGAAATGTATTTACTCAGTCTAAGGGTTAGGATACTGACTCCCAAACTGTACCCCGGAAGACCTTCTTAATCTATGTTCCTACCTACAGTGTATGAGAATGCCGATATATTGTCCTACATTTTTGACAACTCTGGTCATTCATTTTTTGAAATAGATAATAACACGGTAAGTAAAAAAGGTAGAGCCTTGGGTTTTAGCTTAGGTTTACCTTGACTACTGGTGATACTGAACATTTGTATGTGGTTGTTGAGTATTTACTCCTTGGAAGGAAAGTTATGACTGATCTAGAGAGCATATTCAAAAGCAGAGACATTATTTTGCCAACAAAGGTCCGTCTAGTCAAGGCTATGGTTTTTCCAGTGGTCATGTATGGATGTGAGAATTGGACTGTGAAGAAAGCTGAGCGCTGAAGAGTTGATGCTTTTGAACTGTGATGTTGGAGAAAACTCTTGAGAGTCCCTTGGACTGCAAGGAGATCCAACCAGTCCATTCTGAAAGAGATCAGCCCTGGGTGTTCTTTGGAAGGAATGATGCTAAAGCTGAAACTCCAGCACTTTGGCCACCTCATGCGAAGAGTTGACTCATTGGAAAAGACTCTGATGCTGGGAGGGATTGGGGGCAGGAGGAGAAGGGGACAAGAGAGGATGAGATGGCTGGATGCCATCACCAACTCGATGGATGTGAGCCTGAGTGAACTCTGGGAGATGGTGATGGACAGGGAGGCCTGGCGTGCTGCGATTCACGGGGTCGCCAAGAGTCGGACACGACTGAGCAACTGAACTGAACTAAACTGATTGACTATATCTTTTTCTTCATTTGTGAATATCTTGTTTATGTCCTGTATTCAAATTTCTATTTGACTTAACATACATTTCTGGTGAAATTTAATATATCTTTAATTGGTGAGAATACTAATCCCTGAATAGCACATTTATTGAAAATATATCACCTGGTTTTTTGCCTTATGACTTTTTCTTTTGCCATTTAGAATAAGTTTTACATTTCAATGTCATAAAATTTTATTTTGGTGCTACTCTTTCAAAGGGATTTCTCATCAAGCTTTATAAAAATATGTTAGCAAAAATCTTTTTTGCTGGTACTTTTATATTAAATTGCATAATCGATGTGGAATTTATGTTGGTGTGAATTGTCCCTTTTCCCCAAATGATTTACCCCTAGATCTTATATTGAATAGTTCTAATTTCATGTTTAATCTGAAATTCTAACTTAATTATGTATAAATTTTTAAAAATGTGTTTGGGTCTGCTTCTGAATTTCCTACTCTGTTTAATTAATCTGTCTCATTTGGAGTCAGTTTTCATTATCAGAATTTTAATACACGGTAGTAAATGCTCTTTCATTGGTCTTTTTCATTTTCTCAGTCTTTCTTTTTCTGGTTCTTCTCACACACCACAGTCTTCAAATAACCTTTGTTTTGATTTGGATTATATTAAATTCAGCATGATTTGTCAGTATCAATATTTTAAAATATTAAGTCTTTCCATCATGAAAGTTGGTATATTTTCTACAATCATTCAGATATCCTTTTGTATTCCTGAGTAGAGGTTTATGGTTCTTATCATACAGGTTGTAGTCATTTTTTGATACGCTCCTTTTAGGCATTACATTTTTATGATTTATTAAGTGTGGCTCTTCACTTTCACTTTCTAAGTGGTTATAGACACGTTATTGTTTTCCATAAACTAAGTTTATAACTACCAACCTCATTGAAGCCTCTTATTAGTTCTAATATGTCCTCTGGGATTTTCCAAGTAGATGATGGTAATTTTTATCTTCAGTTTTCAGCTGTTATTCCTGCTGTCTCATGTTTTTTTTCTATTAGTTGGTTCTTCTAGAACAATGTTAAACTGTCATAATGACTAGGTATCTTTGTTTTGTTCCTTCCTTTGAATGGCAGTGTCTCCTTTCAAAGTTAATCATGATGCTGGCTCTTAGTTTGGAAAAAACAAATTATAGATAAATGTATATGGATGTATACCTTCTGGGTGGCTCAGAGGTTAAGAATCTGCCTGCTGATGTAGGAGACTCAAGAGATGTAGGTTTGATCCCTGGGTTGGGAAGATGCCCTGGAGGAGGAAATGGCAACCCACTCCTGTATTCTCGCCTGGAAAAAAAAAAAAAAAAACATGAACAGAGGGCCTGGTGGGCTGCAGTCCATGAGGTCACAAAGAATTGGACATGACTGATCAACTGAGTACATGCGATGTGCGAACACACACGCACACAGATGCACACACCCATCCATCCATTCATCGTATCTGCTACTAGCTTACGTTTTTGGTCGACTAAGAGTTTATTTTGGAAAAACATTAAAATCTAAGTCACAGTACATTTTATCAAAAGGCCTTCAGGATCTATTGAGGTGATAATCTGTTTTGCTTTCATTGCCTTATTTAGCACATTCTCAGTTCAACATTTGTCTACCGTCTACTCTGTTACTAGTCATTTGTTTCCTCCTCTTGGCAAATCAGAAACTGCCGAAGAGTAATCAGGTTGACTGTCCAGGAAATGCCGAAGGACCCCGTGAAACACAAATCTCCTTGGCTCTCATTCTGGCCACTCAGAATGTAATTTGGAGAATCTCTTTAAAAAAAAAAAAAAGAAAAAAAAAAAAAAA
>SJYA01003046.1:1447640-1517839 GCA_006410615.1 Neotragus moschatus
CCCCCCCCCCCCCCCCCCCCCCGCCCTGCAGCAGCCTCTGGAGATACACTTAGTGTGGCAGGGTGGGGAGATGGGAGCCGCCCGGATTCCAGGGTGGGTGGAGGAGAGTCGTCTGGCAGAGCCGTCCGACTCAGGGGACATGAGGAAGAGACACACTTCGTGGTGTCAAGCCCCTGAGATGCCAAGTCTCTGCTGCAGCAGCCGGCGCTGGCTCATTATCCTGACAAGCACCATCAGGCTCTTAACCACTCACTGTGCCTGTCACAATTCCCATTTTCCCCGGGTCACCAAGCCTCCAGATCTGTCCAGAGCATCACGCTGTGAACCAACCACCAGTTCCGATCATGAAGAAAACGGATTGAAGGGAGGCCCTGCACAGAGTCCTGGGGGTGGGGGAAGCTGACGGCTGAGTTACTTTTGAGCTTTCAGAGTAGTTAATGCCAGGGCTGGGCTGCAGGGCGTCACTCAGAGCTCATCAACACCTCGGACCAATTTTCAAATGCTCTAGACTTGATTAAACCCTGGGCACAGTTTGCCAAGTGCTTCCTCCCCCACCTTAATTGTTTAGATTGAGTAGAATTTGAGTAAAATTTAATCCAGATGTTTCTGATTCGCTTAAGTTTAAATCACCAGAAAATGCTCTTAGGTTGCTATTTGATGTTGAAGAGGTTTTTCAAGCTTTTTCCCCCTACTTAATAGGAGAGGTCACATTTGGGTAGGGGTAAAGCTGTCCCATGCACCCCAAGGTTTTATCTGATTTGATTTGAAAACCCGTTCTTGTGAAATCTGAGTCAGAACTCAATTTTACTTTGACCTCCCCTTTAAATCCCTACCATGAGCATCTGTGTGTGCGAGAGAGAGTTGGAGTAATTTGCATGCAGACGATATCAGGGATTCTTGTTTGAAAAAAATGTTACCCCCGGCCCTGGCTTCTCCAGCCTCATGACCTGATTGGAGCTGGCAAGTGGCCACTCCCTTCCTGAACTATAGGAGAAGCCACTGGGCCAGGTAAGCACACCCATTTCATAGTACTTCACTACCTGGGCACTTGCTAAGCTGAAGTCAGTCGGTCTAGCACCAAGTGTCTGAGAGTTGATAGATGAGAGCTTATGCAAGGTCATCAACCATAGTCTAGGGCAGGGGTTCTCAAAGTGTGGTCCCTGAGCAGCAGCAGCAGCAGTATCACCTGGGAACTTGTTCGTTTTTCTTTTAGTCACTCAGTTGTGTCTGACTGTTTGTGGCCCCATGGACTTTAACCTGACAGGTTCCTCTGTCCATGGAATTTCCCAGGCAAGAATACTGGAGTGGGTAGCCATTTCCTACTCTAGGGGGTCTTCCCCACCCAGGGATTGAACGAAGGTCTCCCATATTGCAGGCAGATACTTTACCAAACTTGTTGGAAATGTGCTTTTATGAGCCGAGTCCTAGACATACCAAATTAGAAACTCCTGAGCGGGGTGTCCAGCAGTTCTGTTTGAAGATGCCTTCTAGGGTGTTCTGATGCACCCTGAAATTTGAGAGCCTCTAGTCTAGGCCTTCGGTAACACTTATTCTCTTAGAACTTTGTAGGGATTAATGAGATAACATGGTCACACGACTCAAGACCCTCAGACCCAGGCTTTATTTACCCAGTGCTCTAAGAGTGACCTTTGTGATTGAATTGGAAGGCCAAAGAAATCAGAAAACAACTTAACTTTTTCCTGCTCTGAATTAGTTTTTTTTTTTTTTTTTTTAAACAGTGTCTTCATTGACTGTTGTTTTTGGGGCAGTGCAGACACAGCTGAAGGGCCTGTTTTAACAGCAGCACTCCCCAAGTAGGAATTCTTCTGCATACCACTATCAGTTTCTGGAGCTTAAAAAATGCAATTGCCTGAACCTGCAGACTTTTAGGATGTGCGCTGAGGGCTCTCTGGAGTTGGCAGACTGATATGGGAGGATCTTCCTCCCACCCTGAGTTCTTTCATCCAGTCTTACATTTGCCAAATGTAGCCCAGTTTCTGCTATATTCTGGTTCTGTCCTGGCTGGTCTTGGGGATTCCCACCAGAGGTCAAGCTTTTAACCACTGTGCTTAACCAAAAGGTTCCTTGATGAAAGGTTGACTAGAACAAGTAGACACAGCCCTCTAAGGAGCATTTCCCAGTAAGAGTGGGAGTGAAGGGCATCCTGGGGAGGGTGGAGGAGTGGTCCTTCGGGACTGCCTGGAGAAGGTGATCCCTGGGTCTTAGAGGGAAAGATGCTCTGGGAAGGTGGGGGAGGTGCAGGGAGAGGCCTGGAATCAGAAGGGCAACTGCAAGCATTTCAGAATGTCTGGGGCATGGGAGACCCAAGGCTTCAGTGAAGCTGGAGACGGTGGGACCAGTTTATGAATCGTCTCCCGTGATATAGTAAGTTTCTCCTGTTTCTTGGAATCCTGTTTAAACCTAAATTTTTAAAAAAATTTTTAAAAATATATATTTATTTATTTTCGATCGTGCAGAGTCTTTGTTGCTACAGCCAACACACCGCTTTCTGGTTGCCGTGTGCTCACTTCTCACTGTGGTGGCTTCTCCTGTTGTGGAGCATGGGCTCCGGGGCTTGTGGGCATCAGTAATTGTGGTGCACGAGCTCAGCTGCCCTGAGATATGTGGGATCTTCTCAGACCAGGTGCCAAACCGGGGTCCCTTGCTCTGCAAAGCAGATTCTTAACCCGGAAGGGAAGCCCCTTTTTAGATTTTTTGATGTTTACCATTTAAAAACTACTTATTGAATTTGTTACAGCATTGCTTCTGTTCTATGTTTTGGTTTTTTGGCCGAGGCATGTGGAATCTTAGCTCCCTGACCAGGGATTGAACCCGCACCCCCTGCATTGGAAGGTGAAATCTTAACCACTGGACCACCAGCGAAGTCCCTGTTTAAATGTCTTGCAGAGAGCATCCGTGGTGTCTGCATCACCAGTCCTTCATCTCTCTTGGTCTCTCCCAGCACTCTTGGTACATGGAAAGGCAATGAGATGTGGTGGAGAGGAACAAGGTTCAGAGTCAGAGACTCGAAGCAAAGAAGTGCCCTGGACACATCCACTGTGGTGTCGGGATGCTGCCATTGCTGCAATCCTATTTGGTCACCCACAGGTTTGAGGCCCAAACCTTTTGCTTAGCATCTGATACACCTGCTCTTAGTTCCTGCTGGCATCACCATTCACCGACAGATTCTCTGCTTCTGTGTTCATTTCCACCCTTCCCCCTGTTCATCTGACCCCTCCTGCCCATCCAGGAACATGTCACGTCCATGAATCTTCTTATCGTTCAGCTGCTAAGTCATGTCCGACCCCATGGACTGCAGCAAGCCAGGCACCTTTGTCCTTCATTATCTCCCAGAGT
Organism: Neotragus moschatus; assembly: GCA_006410615.1. Lineage (NCBI taxonomy): Eukaryota > Metazoa > Chordata > Mammalia > Artiodactyla > Bovidae > Neotragus > Neotragus moschatus. The sequence continues at coordinate 1,450,998 of SJYA01003046.1, forward strand.
TTGCTCAGACTCATGTCTATTGAGTTGGTGATGCCAGCCAACCATCTCATTCTCTGTCGTCCCCTTCTCCTCCTGCCTTCAATCTTTCCCAGCGTTAGGGTCTTTCCCAATGAGTCAGCTCTTCGCATCAGGTGGCCAAAGTATAGGAGCTTCAGCTTCAGCATCAGTCCTTCCAATGTGTATTCAGGACTGATTTCCTTTAGGATGGACTGGTTTGATCTCCTTGCAGTCCAAGGGACTCTCAAGAGACTTCTCCAGCACCACAGTTAGAAAGCATCAATTCTTCAGTGCTCATCCTTCTTTATAGTCCAACTCTCACATCTGTACATGACTACTGGAAAAAACATGGAAAGAAAGTGAAGTCGCTCAGTCATGTCCAACTCTTTGCAACCCATGGACTGTACCTACCAGGCGCCTCAGTCAATGGAAATTTTCCAGACAAGAGTACTGGAGTGGGTTGCCATTTCCTTCTCCAGGGGATCTTCCCAACCCAGGGATCGAACTCTGGTCTCCTGCACTGCAGGCAGACGCTTTATTGTCTGAGCCACCAGGGAAGCCCACCAGGGTAAAACCATAGCTTTGTTTATATGGATCTTTATTGGCAAAGTGATGTCTCTGCTTTTTAAAACACTGTCTAGGTTTATTATAGCTTTTCTTCTAAGAAATAATTGTCTTTTAACTGTGGCTGCAATAAACTTCCACAGTGATTTTGGAGCATAAGAAAATAAAATCTGCCACTGTTTCTACTTCTTCCCCTTCTATTTGCCAAGAAGTGATGGGACTGAACTGAGTGCCATGATCTTAGTTTTTTGGATGTTGAGTTTTAAGCCAGTTTTTTCACTCTCTTCTTTCATCTTCATCAAGAGGCTCTTTAGTTCTTCTTTATTTTCTGCCATTAGAGTGCTGTCATCTGCATATCTGAGGTCACTGATATTTCCCCCTGCAATCTTGATTCCAGCTTGTGAGTCCAGCCCAGCATTTTGCATGATGCGCTCTGTACGCAAGTTATATGAGGGTGACAATATACAGCCTTGACATACTCCTTTCCCAATTTGGAACCAGTCTGTTGTTCCATGTGCGGTTCTAACAATTGCTTCTTGACCTGAATACAAGTTTCTCAGGAGGCAGGTAAGGCGGTCTGGTATTCCCATCTCTGTAAGAATCTTCAACAGTTTGTTGTGATCCACACAGTCAAAGGGTTTAGCATAGTCAATGAAGCAAGCGTAGATGTTTTTCTGGACTCTCTTCCTCCCTTCTTCTATGACCCAAGAGATGTTGGCAGTGTAATCTCTGATTCCTCTGCCTTTTCTAAATCTAGCTTGTACATTTGGAAGTTCTTAAACCACCTCAGTCCATGGCAGCCAGCCAACTCATGGTCTTTCAGAACTTTCTATCTGTCCCTTAATCATCTGGGATTTCAGGTCTTATGTATATCTGGATCTTATTGGCTTATATATTTTTCTGCTGCTTGAGAGAAGTGTCCTTCCCACAGACTCGAAGGAAGGTGTGTGCCCCGCATGAACACTCACATCCAGGCATGGTAGCCTGAGAAGTGGAAAGTCCTGCTGCAGCTTTGGCAAGGGTGATACAAAGGGTTCAGTTTTATTTTTCTCAGGGACAATAAATTACCAATCATTGGGGTGCAGTAACCATATGAACCATAAACCATTAAGGACTTAAATTTTGTTGTTGTTGTTGGTAGAGTAGAGAGGGATTTGTGTATTTCCAGAATGTGTAATTTCCAGAAATCTGATCTCAATTCCTCTGATTAAAACTTCAATATTTCCACATTCCTCCAGGATGACATTCAAATGCCTTCTTATGGTTTTAAGTCCTGCACACAGTCTGGGCTCGTCAACCCTCTAACTTCCCCTCCAGCCCTTGGCCCTCGTGGTCCACGCTCCTACCATCCGTAAGGGCTCCTAGGGACCCAGGATGGGCATTTTCTCTCACCACTGCTCCTGCGAGCAAGATCTCATCAACTTTCAGCTTCTGCCCTCTCCGTGGTCACGTGCTTACTCTTACTCCGTAACTCAGATGCTTGTGCCTCACTTCCGGCAGGAAGTGGTTCCCGAATCCTCTTCGTCTGAGTTCAGTCCCTCTGATGGGATCTTACATAGTCCTCCCTTCTCATTGCACCCATCCCCTTTTTAATCACCTTGTCCTTAACCTCCCTAGACGATACATTCCTGAGGGCAGGGACTGATTCTAGCTCGTGGTGGATGGGTTGGAGTCTCTCAGTGTTGGGTTCTCCCAAGGAGCAATGAATGAACGGATACTTAGCTGAAAGCGTGGGAGTGAGGGTTGCCGGGCAGAACAGGGTTCCTTATGAGCACTCGTTAAGTCAGATCCCTGCTGGAGATGGTCAGCGGCTTTGTGGCCAGAGCCGGGAGTGCCACATTTGTACCCGTCATAAAAACATCGTTTACTAAGGTTTCCAGCAAATCCTCTTAAATGACACCGTTTCTCTGCCTTGATTGACATATGTTGCTTTTCTTGAAGACGTGTCATGACAATTTCACGTTTCAAGTGCTGCAAGAATGTGCCTAGGTTAAAACTTTCTGCTCTTTGCCAGGATGTCAAGTTTTATTCCTGGATGCATTTTTTCCCCAGCCGGCTTTTCTGTACCTGATAATGGAGGATTAGCTGCCCGTGGCGAACATCACCATTATAATACAGGTGATCGTTACCTGAAGCCCACAGAATGACTCCTGGCTGAACAGAAGAAGCGATTTGGAGGGGGTGATAACGCGAGGCATGCTAAAGAACTGCATTGTTNTCCTGGATGCATTTTTTCCCCAGCCGGCTTTTCTGTACCTGATAATGGAGGATTAGCTGCCCGTGGCGAACATCACCATTATAATACAGGTGATCGTTACCTGAAGCCCACAGAATGACTCCTGGCTGAACAGAAGAAGCGATTTGGAGGGGGTGATAACGCGAGGCATGCTAAAGAACTGCATTGTTCCCTCTACTTAGGAGTGGAAGAATTACAATGAAGAAGCGGAACCACACCATTCTTTCTTTCAAAGTGCCTCTAAACAGTCCTGATATTAGCTGTGGTCTCTGAACTTTTAATGACACTGAGAAAGGGCTTTCTGCAAATGTTTGCAAAGCACATGGATACAAAAATTCCCAAAGAATTTGCTGCAAAATTAACCTGCCAGCCGAATATTTGCCAAAGATACGAATGAGTCACATTGACAACAACATTCTCTGGCCAAGAAATGGGCTGAGGATTTTTGAGATGATAGAAGTGGTGATATACAAATATTTTGGGTGAGACGTAATCAGTTAATTGGTTTATTAAATTATAAAACCATTGTTTGTCCGAAAGAGCAATAAAACTAACTAAATGAATAGTCACCTCTTTGAAGACGTCTTACGTTAATTATGTTTATGCGTCAGTCGCAGCCGCCGAGTTAGACAAAGGGCTCTTTATCTGTACATACCATAGCTACATTGTATTGTGGTTCAGATGATGGCCTCGACTTTATGTCTACATAATTACAGAAATCTTATCCCTTTTGTGTTTGCACATCATTTTCGGTTTTTTGGAATAGTTAAACTCCATTTTACTTTTTAATAACATTTTAGAAATCATTGTGATTCAGGTAAACAGAATTTGATTGCTTTGATGGATTGAAAATGGTTAGCTCAGCCCGAGTTTATTTGATTTGTTTCTTTAGGGATTACAAAGAATAGGATTTTATCTCCAGACTGACAAAAGAGACAAACTCTGCATTTTTGCCTGTGGAGTGGCAGAGTTGCCGAGCCACACAGCTCCTCCACCAGGGAGAAGCACTAGGCGGGAGCTGGGATTTTATCTACCCTCTGAGTTGTCATTCCCTCAGACGGTGGTGGTGGTGGTAGGGCAGGAAGGAAGGGGAGGCGTGCCTTATTTTTACTTAGAATTCTTAAGTGGGAGCAAACCTGGGTGGTGACCTGCACTAAATACAGCAAATCCCATGGAGGTAACCTGGTGAATCGACCCTGTCCTTCTCAGCCATAGTCAACTTAGGCATAGGCCTCTCTGTTAATTGAATGCATTTTCGAAGGCAATGTGCCAATTACTTGCCAGATTCACCATGAGACCCCTCCCCGGTGATTTCCCGCAAGATATTCTGATCAAAGACCCTGGCAGATTATGTGGTGTTTCTGACATTGCTCTTCATTTTATCCGATGTGACCTGACATTTGTATGGCAGAAAGAGACCAGGAAAACATCAGGGACAATGCAGAGGAAAGTGACAATGTGTTGTAAGATTATCTGTTATTGACACGGTCCTCTTGCTTGAGAGGGTTAATCAAGACCTCTTAATTCCTGGTTCTTCAGAAGATCATGAACCTTCTTAGTCTGCCCAAACTTCTTTAAGCTCTGACTTCTTGGGGGGCACAGGGTTGTGGAGCCATGTAGCTAGCCAGCTTTGAGTTGTTGGGTTTCAACTGTTGTTTAGTCGCTAAGTTGTGTCTAACTCTTGTGACCTCAAGGACTGTAGCCATCCAGGCTCCTCTGGCCATGGGATTTACCAAGGAGGAATACTGGAGTGGATTGCCATTTCCTCCTGCAGAGGATCTTCCTGACCCAGAGATCGAACCCATGTCTCTTGTGTCTCTTGCTTTGGCAGGTGGATTCTTTACCACTGAGCTGCCAGGGTAAACCCCACTATGTGTAGTAATGACGTGCAGGGAGAAAAAGGAGTAGCGATTTATAGAAAACCTGGATTCAGACTCCAATCCTGTCTCATCACCTGTGAACCTTAGACAGATTTCCAAACCTCATTCACCTTGGTCTTCCCGGGGCAAGGGGGTCAGTGGAAGGAGTGCATTAGTCCACATGAGCCCCTGGAACAGGGCTTGGTGTGGAGCAGATGTCCAGAGAAAGCTTGTTGATGTTCCTCATTGTCTATGGAAAATATGGCTATCACCATGAGGCACTTGCTTTGTGGCTGAGAAGGCCATACACAGATGAAGACCAAATAGTTTAAGCACACTGGCACCTTTTTGCCCTAAGAGTCCCTAATGAGGGATAGCGTTTTAAAACAACACGTATAGAGTTACAGGAAACCTTGTTACATCGTGATGGGGTCTTTTGATTGTGACTGAAACAGGCCAATTTCATACAGATTCCATGCTATGAACAATCACAAACGTTCGGCAAATAACCACATGCAAATACCTACCAGGTCAAATCTCATTACAAACTCATGTACACCCGTGGCGGATTCATGTTGATGTATGGCAAAACCAATACAGTATTGTAAAGTAAAATAAAGTAAAATTAAAAAAAAAAATCTCATTACAACAAATCTAGCTGTTAAAAGCTAAAGAGCAACCTCTGAAAAAAGTGTCTTTAATGGCACTAAAGTGTTCCTAGTCTTATTTGCTGGTTAATTGATTTAAGAAAGGAACTGATGCAATAAAAATAATAGCTTGGGTAATGCTTTGAAATTTTATACAATGCCATTTGGTTTTAATAAAAACTTAATCCTGGAAATATGCAGAGTAAATTCATAATCAGAATTAGGAGATATTAATCAGCGAAGGCTCTCAGGTGGAGGTGTCGTTTTTCGTTTGTTTGCTTTTTGTTTTTGTTTGTTTTTGGAAAGGCGAGGAAAGAGGAGATGGAGAAAGTTCTCTCTACAAAAGGCAGGGATAATCAAAATCATGGTGAAAAGTGAGGTCAGCAATCTGACGGCAGGAGAAAGGCTGGCTGAGGGTTAAAAAAATGACTCCCAGGCCAAGGACTCTAAGAGATGGGGTGAGTTTGGGGGCTGAAAATGAGAATGGTATTGGAGGAAAGTCAGGATTTACTGAACACTCAAGAAACTGGCCGCTCAAATGATTTTCCACTGCCTTGAAAGCTTTTAATATACCACAGGTCCCCAACTCTCCCAGATAAAATGAGTTCTTTTAGCATCACTTGCAAGGAGTTGAAACTGTCTTGCAGATATTGGCACATGGAATCGTTCTCTTTCTCTTACTATTTGCGCCACGATGTGTCTGCCTTGGGGCTGAGGCTATACGTGTGGGTAAGTCCAGGTTGCAATGGATGCAGTCTTCCTTCTCTGATCTCCTTCTCTCCACTGGGAGTTCTTTGGGAACATCACCAAGCAGCAGGACCCTGGGGCAGGCAGGACTGGGCAGGGGAATTGAGGAAATGGGATGAGGCTTGGGGCAGGGATGGACCACATCAAGGGGCACTGGAATTGACAGCAGAGATTTCCAGTCTCCATGGCCACAAAGGGCATTCCTGGATGTGCCTCCAGGTGATAACATGACAATCCTAAGTTCTGAGGAACTGCACTGTAAGACTGGGAATTGTGCTAGAGCCAAAGAGAGCCCGCAGACAAAGATCAGTTGGGTTCTTTGATCTTTGGAACTTTGGGTTCCAAAGATCAGTTGGACCCCAGGCAGGCCGACTGGTGAGGTCAAGGCCAGCAAGGGTCTGCACTGAAGGTGACTGGTGTCATGGACGTGAAGATGTACCACCTAGTGCCACCTTGAAGAAGGATTTGCTGCCTAGCCACAGGAAGCAGGGTCAGAAGACAGTTTCCACCCATGAGCGTGTTCAGGGTCACCTGAGACAATGCCTTGCCTGGCGTCCCACCCTTCCTTGGGGAGGCTCACATCCAGTGACGGGATCATCCAGGCAGGGGTATAATGGCCTGGCCATTTTGCTGTAATACGGGCGTTTCTACAGGTCGGTGTTCCTCCTAGAGCTTCTGCCATCTTGGTGGAGTTTTAGGACTGTGTAACTTACTCTGATGCTGGGAGGGATTGGGGGCAGGAGGAGAAAGGGATGACCGAGGATGAGATGGCTGCATGGCATCCCTGACTTGATGGGCTTGAGTCTGAGTGAACTCCGGGAGTTGGTGATGGACAGGGAGGCCTGGCGTGTGCAATTCTTGGGGTTGCAAAGAGTTGGACACGACTGAGCAACTGAACTGAACTGACTGAACTTACACTTCCTCCTTTCCTAATTCCTCTCCTTCCTTTCACAGCTATTGAGCCCAACAAACATCTTGCAACTCAAACTCCATCACACATCAGCTTCCGGAAAACTCAACCCATGCCAGGAGGGGAGGACTGTGACCCTGCCAAGAGGGAGAGCAAGAGAACTTTGCAGATAACAGGTGCTCACATTTCGGTGGCAGAGAATTAAGGAGTCCACAGGCATCCACTGGGCAGGAGAACAAGCAGAATTCTGGAGCCTCAGGAAGACAAGACAGGCGTGGGCAACCAGATGGGGCAATGAGCCCGATACGACACCACCAGGTGCCCCTAACCTGCTCCCTGGGGCAGGATGTCAGGTCCGGTGTGGGCAGCTGAAGCCAGTAGGTGAGAGGGCAGGTGAGTAGTCTCCTCTGACAAAAAAGAGGGATGCATGAAGAGATGAAAGTGCAGAGCTCAGTTCCACTGATGTCTTGAGAAAGCCAAAGCATCTCTTGGCAGGTGCCACATATCTGTGCTTGCAGGTATGACTGGAGTATAAGCCCATGAACAAGTCACGGGTGGAGTGCCTGCAGTCTGACCAGCAAGCAGTGGAGGTTGGCACAGCCTAGGTTCTTGGAGACTGTGCATACTGGTTGCTGTGGAAGAAGTGGGTTTGTTTTTCCAGTGCCTGGTCTTATCTATGGCTCTGAATATCTTTCAACATTCAGGCCTCTGGTACGGAAAGCAATGGCTGACAGGCACGTTTCCAGCCAATTTACGTGTAAATAAAATTATTTAACTTGGTACTGATTTCTTTGCTTGTCAAACAGTCTCTCTAGAGTTGGCGTGCAGTGTAAAATACTGCTTTCTATCTGTCGATCTGCTCTTGCAATCCACTTCACCAACTATCCCAGAAATGTTTTTCGGAAATGATGGATGACCAGTGGTACAGAAGGGTATCTTTGTAAAGGGATGGTACCTTGAGCATCCACCCTCCACTGGGATAACCTTGTGTCTGAACCTTGCTGAAGGGGAAGATACACATTTAGGTTTTGAGGAAGAAAAATGACATCTCTTCAAGGACAAAGTTCTGGAATTTATATATCGTAGCACCCAAGGCAATCACAGCTGATGATTAATTCCTAATGAAAGCTAAACTTAGAGCAATTTTCCTTGTTGGTTCCATTTCTCATTTGCCTTCACTGTAATATTAAAGGGATAGTGAGCATTTGGGAAGCCTGGAGAGGATATTTCATGTGAAAAATTATAAGATTCAATTTATTCCCCAGATGAAACTTTCTGGTGATGCGAGGTAGAAAGGTCCTCTGATTCTCATTTCATAGGTAAATATGTTTGTCATTGATAGAGGGGGAATTCTTTACAGAGGAGTGTGAAGTATGGTTCATTATGCTATTTGTATATAGCTTTCAGATTCTGAGAAATCTTTGAATTATGATCTCTGAGGAAGCCACAGACAAGCAAAATCCAGGACAATGGCACACGTTGCCGTACGTCAATGTAGCAAATTGATTCTGCAAGTCTCAGCTCACAGCAGATAGTGTGACCCAAAGAGTTTTACTTGCTTTCTCTGCACTGGCCTGCATCTTCACTGGTAAGTATTCGATGATGGGAAACCTCATTCTCCATTTTAAACAAGGTCGTTTTCTGACTTCAGTCTTATTTCTTTGAATTTCTGGCCCATCCTCCCTCAGATTTCAATCCTACAGGCAGGTGCCAACCCGACAACTTCATGAGGTACATTTCTTACTGCCCCTTGGGCCAGGTCAGAGATTGAGCATGGAACCAAGGCAGATGTCTTGTGTCTTTCCGTGATGGGTAATGGGATGCCCCACAGACTTATTCCAGGTGTCTAACTGAGGAGCAGGATCTAATTCTTTGGTTTGTCATCAAATGAGTGGTAAAACCGTTCATGTAGCTCTGCTCATTTTCCTGATGGGATGCTCTGACTGCCCTAGGAATATATCATCGATCTTTCTTTCTTGATACCTGTCTTCCTAGCCAGCAAAGAGAATTTCTGCTTAGTCAGAAATGATGACTCCCCATTGTAGAGTCTTGATAATGGAAACAATAGCAGCCATTTATTTAGCGTCTACTATGTGCAAAAAACTTTATAGGTCTGTCATTTTATTCCCTCAATAATGTTAAGGAGAAGGACATGACTATCCCCACTGACAGTGGAGAGAACTGGGGTCTAGAGAGATTATGTGATGGTTGGAGGACACAAAGCAATAGAGTCCCCAGGTTTGCCTGACCCTAAAATCCATGCTTGTAATCACCATTGCTGAGCTCTGTCAAAAGTATGATAGGACCTCTGGGGTACCGGGGGGTGGGGTGGGAGGTGGTTTACTGCACAATGATGTCCCATCAGTCTCACTACTGCCAACTCCTGGTGCATATGTGCAAAAATTCATTAGACCCAGAAGAGCTTGGCTGAACAGAATATGTGTCACTAGCCTGATTAGCTACTGCTTAGATATTAAATATGTAAATTATATACTTACCAGATATTCACCAGTTATTAGACAATGTCAGTTAGATATTAATTGGGTATTTATAATTAATTAGTGAATATTAAATAACAATTGTGCCGGTTTCAACTTCCACCAGCAAGATAGAGAATACCTTCTCCATATCCTTGTCTACATCTGGATCTGGTATTGCCAGCTTAAAAAAAAATGTTCAGTATGATGGGTAGTGAAATTCCATCTCACAGAATTTTGATTTGCATTTCCTTCGTTACTGATAGCAGCCATACTGATAAGTTGTGTTCCATATTGGCCATTTGGGTTTCTTCTTCTATGAGTTGCCAGTTCACGTATTTTTCTTTTTTTCTATTAGATATTTATCTGTTAAGAATTGATTTACAGGAATTCTTCTTATAGCCTGGATACTAAGATTTCATTGATCATATTGTGTATGCTGTGAATATTTTCCTCTGATCTTCTCTGTTAGCTTTAAGGTGATTTTTGCAAAAGTTTTATACAGTATAATTGCATACATTAATCTTTGTTTTTGTTTTGCCAGGTACTTTTGCATATCACATAGATAGTCTATGTTTTTTTCTAAAGTTTATTATTTTTTTGTTTATTTTCACACCAAGGCATATAGTACATCTGAAATGTATTATTTTTCTTTGGTTTGAGGTATTCTTTAAATTCATTTTGTAAAAAAGAATAACCAGCTTTCCCAGTACCCTTTATTATGATTGCTTCCTTTCTACTCTGATTTATAATACTCTTCTCCCCTATATCAAGTTTCTATGTGTTTGTAGGTTTGCTTCTGAACTTGTCTAACCTTGTGCCAATATTGATATATTAGTATATCTTGATAAAAAGCAAGTCATGCTTCTTTATTCTTCTTCAGATGGCATATTGTTATTCTTAGTCATATGGATTTTAGCCTAGGCGTGCCAATAATCTACTAAAAAATTAACTTGTTGTCTGACTAACTAAATACACCAATCTTTGGGGTATTTAAGGATTTGATTATACAGTGTGTGGGCTTTCATCCTCCAGGTGAATTCATTCATTAAAAAAAAAAAATTCATCTGCAACTCACCTGAACTAGCTTTAAACCTGAATGTTGAGACACATTTTAAAATCCCCAGTCTATGTTTAATTAAATAAAAGTCAGGATTTCAGCCAATTTAATTAGAAAACTGAATCTGAGGTCTACAGGTCAGAAGATAGCAGCTTTGGGACACGGTAATTGTAGATAAGAATTACATAAAATCATCTGAAAAAAGGAAGAAAGTCATTGCTGCTTACAATGTAGCCTTTTGGTTGCATTTCATAAAGCTAGCCACCAGAGGGCAGAATGAGCATGAGAGTCCAGCTGATGACCTCTGGAAAAAGAAGAAAAATGTGTCCTTAGCTTCCACTAGGACTATGGCATGTTCAGTTTGTCCAGAGGTTAGAACCCTCATTGTGGGGGAGATCTTTTCCAACTGCTATTCAAGATGACATGTGCTGCTGTCTTATCTCAGTTGAAGCATGTTTTTCCCCAGCATGGTAAAAAAAAAAAGTTCACTTCCTAATTGTTGAAATCAAACCTTTGACTTCTGCCACAAGGAAATGCTGTTTAACGACATTTAAAAGGAAAAACCTCACTCCAGCCACTTATCATAATCTCAAACACCCAAGTGACCCACCAAATGAAATGTTTCCAATGGGGCTATTTTCTAGCTGACCGCCTTATTGTGTTCCTACTGATAAAGGGTCTAGTTTATTTAAATTGAAAGGTGGTGGGTGTATATTTCACAGTCTGGGCACTTTTTGGTGGTAACCAGTCCACATTTGCTTGTATTGTCAACATAAGTAGCATGCTTTTCTAGAGCACTGATTTCTCATAAATAGAATAACACATGGTATCATTCTCTTTGCCAAAGGAAACAAGCCAAGAGACCAACGTACTTTTCCCATCCAGGCTACACAGAGGGAAAAAGGCGCTGAGCCTTCAGTAGGGCGTACCTTCAGTTCAGCATGGCTTGCTGGATGCCTGTTACATGTTATTCTTTATCTGAGATATCATGGGGGCTCCTGTCTTGCTTTTAATTAAATGAATCTCGTTTGGGAGTGATGTCTTCAAACTGCGGATAGTCATTCAAACATCTAGAAGATAGGATCATTTAATGAAGAAAAAATGATGTTTAACATGGATCTTGAATTTGACTAAATACATGGTAGCTAAGAGGATTCTGATGACTGTGATTGTTATTTGGTTCAAAACTTATTNGCTCCTGTCTTGCTTTTAATTAAATGAATCTCGTTTGGGAGTGATGTCTTCAAACTGCGGATAGTCATTCAAACATCTAGAAGATAGGATCATTTAATGAAGAAAAAATGATGTTTAACATGGATCTTGAATTTGACTAAATACATGGTAGCTAAGAGGATTCTGATGACTGTGATTGTTATTTGGTTCAAAACTTATTGGTACTCCAAGAAATTATTCCCTATTTGTGTTCAGGGCAAACCCTAGCTGGAACCTCAGCTCCGATGCTCCCTCCTCTGGAATGCTTCCCCAGGGAGTGGCAGATTTTCTTTCCCTAAGTGTCCCTGGCCCTTCCTTACCACTGGTCAAGCCAAAACTGGTTTGCATATTTATGCTCCTGTTAGAACACACAACCATGGAGAACAGAGACCACGGGCTGCTGGTCATCTTTGGCTCCCAAGCACCAGCACAGGTTTGCATATACAACATAAACCAATCAATATTTGCTGAATGAAAGTGAAGGTCACTCCTGTCTCCCCAGCCCTGATGTAACTTGTTCAGACGGCACTGCCAAGCTTTCACTTGACCATCAGGGTGAAACCCAGAGCATCAGCCACAGGGCTCAGCTCTGCACTGGCATCCTGGCTGGGTGTGTTCTCCAGAGCCCCATACTATCTGAAAGCTGATTTACACTAGCTTAAATCCAAAGTTTTGATACTTCGAAAAGTTGAATCTTTCATTCAATGTAATAAATGACTTTCCTGTGCCCAGGATTTAAGGTTTATGGCCTGGGAGGCTGAGGAAGGGGAATGAAAAGAACATAGTCCTTCTGAATCTGGCAATAAACACTCAGATATCCTCTGCATAAGTGAAAAAAGATGAACAAATGATTCATAGGGTTGGGAATGTTGAATATGCTAAGAATAATGCATGTAGGCTTCCCGGGTGGCGCCAGTGGTAAAGAACCTGCTTGACAATGCAGGAGACATAAGAGACATGGGTTTGAGCCTTGGGTTGGGGAGATTCCCCAGGAGGAGGATACTGCGACCCATTCCAGTATTCTTGCCTGGAGAATCTAATGGACAAAGGAGCCTGGTGGGCTATGGTCCATAGGGTCGAGAAGAGCTGGACACGACTGAAGCAACTGAGCATGCTCACATGCAAGTGTTTAATGTATGCTGGGATCTATGCAAGTGATTGCTTTAAAGTTTTATCTTGTTTAATCTTCAAAGGTCTTGAAGTGAGTGCTCTTAGCTCCATTTTATAGATAAGAAAACTGAAGCTCAGAGCGGATAAATCTCTCACTGCCACACAGCTAGTGATTCTGAACCAAGATTTGAACCCAGGCGTTTTGACTCCAGAACCTGTGCTTTTAACCCCTGCATGTACAGCGGAATTCCTGGCATGTGGAATACATTAGATAAATAACAGATGAACTCCCCTCTCCTGATCTTGCTGTGCTGTCTCCAAAGGCTTTCAACAAAACTGTTACGGAGTAATGAGGGTCTGAAGAATGGTAAGTATGTTTCTCTTCAACTCCTGGCCCTTCTGATCTTTCTCTAGTAAGGAAATGTCTGGAAGTCACTGTGTGTTCAGTGAAGACAGGACCCCAGGTCTCCAAGGCAGTGGGCCTCCTGAAGCTGAGTTGTTGTTTAGTTGCTAAGTCGTGCCTGACTCTTGGTGACTCCATGGACTGCAGCACACCAGGCTTCCCGGTCCTTCACCATCCCCTGGAATTTGCTCAAACTCAAGTCCGTGGTGTTGATGATGCTGACAGTCTCAACTTCTGTCACCCTCTTCTCCTGCCCTCAATCTTTCCCAGCATCAGGGTCTTTTCTAATGAAGCTGGGATGAGACCCCAAAGCCCATGAATCTGTCAAGGAGAGAACTGTGGTTCACCCATCACAGTGACATTCCTCTTTTTCCCAAGAGCATCAGAATCACCTTTAAGATACCCAGTTGGGAGCAACTTCAACTGGGGGAGAGAAGTGGGGAGTGTCACTGGGGATGGGACACAAGCCAGGATTTGCCCTCCTAAATCTGGCCCAAGCGATAGAAGGCATCTTTGGCCTGAAGAAGTGTAATACAAAGAAAATCCTAATTGCTACAGCTAAGTAATTAGAAGATCCAACCTATAAATCATAGTGCGGGCAACCCCTTTAATTACGTGCACGATTAAATAGGTGACTAACGTGCATTCTTCCCTAGATGAGCATACTTAATATCCTGTAATGGCAACAAGTTTCCAGCCGATTTATCGTCATTTTGTTTGGTCAGATGATTTTTCTGCATTTTAATGTGTTTTGTGGTTACATATTTGCTGTGAACAAACAATGCTTTTCCCAGGTAGCGTGCTGTGAAGGACTGGCTGCATGATTTGTTTACAATTCTTTTAGGCCTCTCAGAAATCAAACAACATTATGTACTTATTTTTAAGTAGCTGCACTAAAATCTTAAACAGCCTCCTTAGAGTCTTTCTTTCTCTGCCGGTTTGTACACACACAATAATACAATATTTAAAAAATGGTCAATCTCCTTGAGTCTTGCTTTTAACACGTGGAGGTGCAGTTTTGCTATGAAACAACTGTCCAATCAGAAGCATCTATTAACTCCAAAATGGTATCTGAATTGAAAGGAGCCAAAGTCAGTCCATTGGAGTGTGCACATAGTATTACATTAGGCATGTCACTGAAATTTGAAAGAGTGATGATAATAATATGACAGGAAATTCTGAACATACCCTCTAAATCTTCTCTGGAGAAGGGAATGGCAGCCCACTTCAGTATTCCTGCCTGCAGAATTCCATGGACAGAGGAGCCTGGAGGGCTACAGTCCATGGGGTCATAAAGAATTGGACACAACTGAGCGACTTTCACTTCCCTTCACTGCTAAAAGCTTATGTTTGGGTTCATCGGAATGGTGGTGGGAAGATTTCAGGCATTAGAATCAGGTAGATTTGGGTTCTAATCCCAACTCTGCCTCTCACTGGTCTGATGAAGTTATTTATGTTCATTGAAACTGAATTCCAGGAAAGAAAAGATAATCCTACCTGCTTTACAGAGTTGCTGTGAGAACTGAAGACACTGCTTGTTAGACCCCAGCATGGCACCTGGGCTCCAGCAGGTTCTCAGTACATGCTAGCTGCTACTGCAGCTGTAACCTGAATAAATCTGGGGCTTCCTGCTCACGGGATCCAAAAGAAACTCAAATCAGACTCCAAAAGCCTTGAGGATAATTTGTATATCCCTACACAACCCTTTCTGGCCCTCAGGCAGCAGAGGGAAGATTGTAGACACAGCAGAGCCAAATTTCTTAAATTCCATCTTTATTCACCTTTCTCCCCAAAGTTCCTCAGATCATTGTTCTCCCTGTCCTCCCCATCACGCTCCAGCCCATACCATTTTCTTGGCACACCTCTGCTCCCGTGGGGTCCCTCTCCCGGCTTCCTGGGTGCTTGCTTTCCTCCAGGTGACTGAGCTTTCCTGACGCAAGGAGATCCTTGTGTGTTTAGCTTCCTCTGATCTGGGCTCCCAGCCATTGCCTCAGTCAGCAGAGCCAGGCCCAGAAGTCAAGCACTGAGGAAATTCTCCTCCTTAAGAAGGAAGAGGGCTAAAAATCCTGATGCTCTCATGTTTTCTCTGCCCACGAAACACTGTCAAGTTGCCATGTTTAATAGACATCAATAACAGGTAGGTAGAATATTAGAGTTTATGTTTTTTGTGGAGTAGATGGAGGAGGATGATTTGGAAGTCAGAAAATTGTCTTCTGGAAGCGAAGGTGAAAAGTGAAAGTGAAAGTCACTCGGTCGTGTCCAACTCTTTGGGACCCCATGGACTATACAGTCCATGGAATCCTCCAGCCCAGAATCCTGGAGAGGGGGAGCTGTTCCCTTCTCCAGGGGATCTTCCCACCCCAGGGATCAAACCCAAGTTTCCTGCACTGCAGGTGGATTCTTTACCAGCTGAGACGCCAGGGAAGGAGAGAAGGCAGGGGAAGTCAGCAAACGTGATGATAGAAGGGCTGGGCAGAAGAGAAGAGAGAGGGACTTTTACAGTCTGGGAGCCCACAGCTGTGCCTTCTGCAGCGTGGGAATCCACGACTAGTGTGTGTGGAGCGTTCGTCACTGTTCTCAGCCCCCACGTGTGTGCTGATGAATTCTCACGGCCCTCAGAGGCAGGAGCCTTATTGATCCATACTGCAGACGAGTCAGTTGAGGCCCAGCAGGTCTAAGTGACTTGTCTGAGGTCACAAAGCCAGAGCTCAAAATGCAGGCAGCCTGGCTCTTAGCCCCATGATATCCAGTCCCATGGTTGCGGAGGTGGGTACTCAAGGAAATTTCCACACTGAAGATTAGTCTGCAGCAAACAGAGGCTTTTAGAAGAGAAGCAACGAGGTCTTCAGCTGCACAGTGGTGGCCCTCGTGCCTAAAACTCTGCGGGAGCATGGTGGGTAAACATCTGGGAACAGGTGTCCACTGTGTAGGGGATAAACGAGCTCCTCTCTCAGTAGGGGAGAGAGGCAGGGATCTCTCTGAAATCAGGCAATTGAGAATTCTCCCACTGACAGACTCCAGACTCAGGGAGCCAATACTAGGGTTTCATGTCACAAAATAACCAGAGATCCAGAGAGACACAAAACTATTAAAAGTCTGAAAGGCTGCCATGATGGTGGGAGTAGGGGGGTGAGCAGAAACTGCTCTTTTGTTTTTTTCTTTAAAAATATGGCCTGGCCGTCCAGTGGTTATTACTTCACACTTTCACTGTCGAGGGCATGGGTTCAATCCCTGTTTGGGGAACCAAGATCCCACAAGCTGTATGGCGCAGCTGAAAGAAAAAAAATACTGGCCTGGAAGCATAAGGAGTATATCCTTTGAATAAGCCCTCCTCCCCAAAGTATAAAAGGATGAAGGGAGAGTGGAGGCGTCGGGGATGGTGCCTGGCGAAGGAACACCATCCCCCAAGCAGGACAAGGCAGGGGAAAAGAGCGGAGATGTATGTAGGTAGTTACCGTTGTTTGGCTCTTGTAAGACGGTTCATCTAAGGAAAGGCAGACGTTTCTAGGGTCCTGACTTATGGGCCCCACTTAAACAAATGCCTTTCTAGCCCAGTAATACTAATCCTAAGTCAGCTGCAGCCTCAGGGAACCCCTCTGCCTCTGTGGACATGGAAGTTGTCACTGTATTTCTTGATGGGACTGGAAATGAAAGCAGAGGAATCAACGCAGAAGGTCAATTTCAAAAAGATTTTCTAATGTGGTTTTTCATACTCGGTGCGAGGCTTTGGATTAGCATCCAAAAATGAAGGTTATTCCTTTCTACCCAGCTCTAATTCTGAATCCGTCGAGGGCTACCCGTCCTATTTAGTGCAAAGAATTTCACAGGAGGTAAACAGCATCTGGGCATCACTTACCTCCTTTGATGTTTAACACAATTTACAATGAAAGCTTTGGGAGACATTTAAAACCGTGCAAGGTCCTAAATCATTAAAGGAATGTGGTGCTAGACTTAAAAAATGATAATTGAATGCATTCAACAATAAAGCTGCCAAATTTTAGTGGCCTGTTTGCTAGAGGCTCTTTTAGAGAAACTGAGCTAGATTTAAAAAAAAAAATAAAAAAGCACACAGCAGAATTTCTCAAGTGAGAACTTAGTGTTACATAAATTAAACTTGGACGGATGCAGGTAGAAGTGAAAATAAAAATAGATTAGCTAATGATACAAAAATGCTAAACGATCAGAAAGGAATCCTACTGGACACTGTTTGGAGTGTTTGACTGGTTTGTCACCCATATCTCTGGGCCCCTATAACCATGATTGAACCATTTGCCTGGGACAGTCTCAATTTATATCTACTAACCTGATGTAAAGGCTTCCCAGGTGGCACCAGTGGTAAAGAATTTGCCTGCCGATGCAGGAGTTGCAGAAGACTCGGGTTCGGTCCCTGGGTCAGGGAGATCCTCTGGAATAGAAAATGGCAACCCACACCAGTATTCTTGCCTGGATAATTCCATGGGCAGAGGAGCCTGGTGGGCTACAGTCCATGGGGTCACAAAGAATCAGACATGACTGAGTGACTGAGCACAGAGGCACACACACACATCCTGATGTAAAAATTTCAAGTATTTCCTATGGAGATCTTCCAAAATACATAAAAATATACAGAATAGAATAATAAAGCCCCATGCATCCTTATTTCTTCTTCTGTACTGTTTTAAAACAAATTCCAGTTATCATAATTATAAAAGATAACCTAAAAAGAAACCCAATCACAATACCATTCTCACACCTTTTTAGGTGAACCCGTAATTCCCTCATACAGGCAAATATCAAGTCAGTGATAAAATTTCTAGCCCCCTACCCAGTGTTTGTTTGTTTGAACTGAGATTCAAATAACCGTGTGCATTGCAGTATTTTACTATACGTATTAAGTCCCTTTCTTGAGAGTCCCTCGGACTGCAAGGAGATCCAACCAGTCCGTTCTGAAGGAGATCAGCCCTGGGATTTCTTTGGAAGGAAAGACGCTAAAGCTGAAGCTCCAGTACTTTGGCCACCTCATGGGAAGAGTTGACTCATTGGAAAAGACTCTGATGCTGGGAGGGATTGGGGACAGGAGGAGAAGGGGACCACTGAGGATGAGATGGCTGGATGGCATCCCGGACTCGATGGACGTGAGTCTGAATGAACTCTGGGAGATGGTGATGGACAAGGAGGCCTGGCATGCTGCGATTCATGGGGTCGCAAAGAATTGGACACAACTGAGTGACTGAACTGAACTGAACTGATTAATTCATGAATTTAAGTTTACTTATTTGTTTCAACTCATTACAGTTATTATTGTTATTGATACTCAAATTGTCCTATGTTTGGCCAGTGGGAACTTCTTCAAGTTGGCTCTTGAGTTCTTTGACAAGATCCCAATAGTCTTTGATAACGTTCTTGCTTCTCATATAGCAAGAGTTTTCAGGTTCGCCTTGTATACTTCCTGCTACAGCACTGGGATTAGTTATTGCTTTGAGAAGCCCCTGTGTCCTTTTACTGGGACACAGTATTTAGAAACCACAGTCTGGGCACTGGGGTGCTCATTCCTTTCACTTGATCATGGCTTATCAGCATTTTCAGTTGATACAGCTAGGAGAAATTTATTTCTTATTTTAAAAATTATTTACTTTTGGCCATGTGGCTCTTTGTTGCTGTGTGTGGGCTTTCTCTAGGTGTGGCTAAGTGAGGGCTACTCTCTAGTTGCGACGCCTGGGCGTCTTATCCTCTGGGCTTCTCCTGTGGAGCACGGGCTCTAGGGCACTCAGGTTTCAGAGTTGTGGTGCACAGGTTTAGCTGCCCCGTGGCATGTGGAATCTTCCCATACCTGGGATCAAACCCATGTCCCCTGCATTGGTAGGTGAATTAACCACTGACCATCAGGGAGGTCTGGGACAAATTTCAAGAGAGAGCATACATTTATGCTGATACTTCCAATTCACGTTTGGTGATTACAAGATTTTTCCTTGAAACTCTGTCTTACATTTGTGTCTCCAGTTTAGCATACCAAGCATACGGAATCACCAGTCACCATGCTAAGACCTCTTCTGCCATTTTGATCATACTGTTATCTAGTAGATTGCTTGGGAAGAGCTCAGGAGAAAACCATCTTCTTTCATGTTCATAACATTTTATCTGAAGTATTTATATTTCAATGTTAATTTGACTGGCTAAAAATACATAAAGTCACTTTTTTTGCCCTTTATTATATTAAAATATCATTCCATTTTCTTCTGGCATAAAGCATGGCTATGGGATAATCCGATGCTCATCTTAGTTTCTTTCTAAGTGGTTTGGCTTGTTTAGGGATGCCCAAGGATTTTCTTCTTCAAGTCCCTTCGTCTCTCGACACTGCTGCAATGTTGGGCTTTCCGGGTTATCTCTCCTCCCTTCATTCTTTTTTCCCTCCCTTCCCACCTCCTCTCTCCCTACGGCCCTCCCTCCTCTCCTTCCTCCTTCTTTCTTTTTATTGCCCACGGTATGCCCTTTCAATATATAGTTTCAGATGATTTTCATTCCAGGAAACTGTTCTTAAATTTTAATTTTCAGTACTTGTTCTGCTCTAGAAGTTTGGTTTCTGTCTTTGAGTAGGAAGGGAAACTCCTATTATACACACGTTGCTTCTTCTTTTTTTTTTTTTTTTAACCTATCTCCTGTATCCGCCATTTTCCTTTGAATCTATTTTTATCTCTTTATTTCCTTTTAATTGAAAAAAAATTCTTGTCACTTTGCCTTTACCTTATAAGGCATTATATGCTGTCTACTCATTTATTTCTTATAACTCTGTCTTTATTTATGAAATAATTTATTATTTTACTTCTAAATTTTCCCTAAATTTACTGCTAAATTTTTCTAAATAATCTCATGTCTGAGTTTGAAAAATTCTGACTTAGGATTTTCTTTCGTATTTTCCATATCTTTATGCCATCTTTGTTATTTCTTTTAGCTCATTTTAAGATATTGCTTGCATTTCTTATGTATTTGGGGGGCATGTCTTTCTGAAATGCTGTTATTCTCTTTTTAAAAAATGATAACTTCACCTAGGATTCAGCTGCAATCATATTTTGTTGGTTGTGTTAGTCAGTCATGTCTGACTCTTTGTGACCCTATGGACTGTAACCCATCAGGCTCCTCTGTCTGTGGAATTCTCCAGGCAGGAATACTGGGGTGGGTTGCCATTGCCTCCTCCTGGGGATCTTCCCAACCCAGGGATTGAACTCTAGTCTCCTGCATTGGGAGTGAATGCTTTACTGTCTGAGCTGCTAGGGAAGCCCTATTTTGTTTGTTATTATCATGTAAAATGAGATTTCCTTTACTTTTAGGCAGGGAAGAGTTAGAACTTTTTTCCCCTAACTTTAGATCTCTTTTTTGTCTTTTTCTCTACAGAGTGATACGAAACGTAGCTTATACTCTGGAGAACCGCCTCCTTCATTACCTACCCACAGTTTTATCTGGATCTGACTGTTTCCTTTGCGGCCCCTGCCTTACTCTGCGTTATACTCCCAGAGGGGAGATTTGTCCTGGGAGGAAAGTTTGGTTTGTTTCTTTGAGAGTTCGTAGGGCCCACACAACTGCTGCCCCTTAAGATAGGGATTCCTGGGCTTCCCTGGTGACTCAGGGATAAAGCATCCACCTGCCAATGCAGGGGACATGGGTTGAATCCCTGGTCTGGGAAGATCCCACATGCTTCTGGGACACCGAAGCCTGTGTTCCACAATTACTGAGCCCATGCTCTGAAACTGCTGAAGCTTGGGTGCTTATAGTCTGTGCTCTACAAGAGAAACCACTGCACGGAGAAGCCTGCGCACCGCACCTAGAAAGTAGCCCCTGCTTGCTGCAACTGGAGAAAGCCTGCACGCAGCAACAAAGATCCAGCACAGGCATAACTAACTAGTCAGATAAATAAATCTTAAAAAAAGAGAAGGGTCCCCAAGATCTGAGATCCAACATCTGATGACCAGAGGAGGAGCGGATGTAAAAATAATAGAAAAGTGCACGATAAATGTAATGCCATTGAATCATCCCCAAGCCATCCCCACCTCCTGGCCCAGTTCATGGAAAAACTGTCTTCCACGAAACCATTCCCTGTGCCAAAAAAGCTGGGTACTGCCACCTTGAGATATTTTCAGAAGCCTTTGCACTCATCTGAAAATTGGATTGTGCAAAAATCTCTCCGTTTCAGTTGCTGTTTTCAGATTGTCCTGCCATGTTTCTAGTATGGACTCATCAGGGATTTGGGGTGGGGGTTCTCCTGTTTTCAAGTTCATTCAATCTCCCCTAGCTTCCTTTTGCTTCCTCCTTCAGTTGATAAATATATAACTCTTGTAACTCTTAAATATTCGATTGCTTTTTGGAGTTAGTGGGGCTAACCACTTAGTTTTTGTGGTAGATATTATGCATGGGTTTTGCTTTTGCTGCCCTAGTTGCTATGACTATGATTGTAGGAGGGTTGTAGAGATTATAAATGGACACTTTCACACTGCATATTCCAATACAATTCCTAATAGCATTCCCTTTACTCTCAGAAGTGAAGTTTGAACAATAAATTACATGGTTACTCTACTTATCCTCAATCAGAAATCCAAATGACTCTGAAAATTGAAAGATTTTCCAACTCATTTGGGGCAAATTCAAACCTGAGCTGAATTTACTTGATAGCAAAAGCTGACCTGGTCTGACTTAAAGCTGTTTATAACTTTTACATGTTCCATGTATTATGAATATCAGTACTCTTTCTTTCTTTTTTTTTTTTTTTTGCAGAAGTGTTCATGTTTTTAATCTTAGACTATGGCCCAGGACCCAGTGATGATATTATATAACATACAGCGTATGAGCCACATTACCACTTTAAACTATGAAAAGTTGTAAAATCTGAAACATCCTTGGATCTATAAATTTCAGACAAGGAATTATAGACCTGTAAGGAGCTTTGCCCTCATTGCTATTAAAAGTTGCGGTAGAGTAGGGCTTCCCTGGTGGCTCAGTGGTAAAGAATCCACCTGCCACTGTAGGAAACACAGGTTCAATCCCTGGTCCGGGAAGATCCCATGTGCTGCTGAGCAACCAAGTCCATGCACCGCAACTATTGAGCCTGTGCTCTAGAGCCTGGGAGTCACAACTATTGAGTCCATGTACTACAACTTCTGAAGTCCAGGCACCCTAGAGCCTGAAACACCCTAGCACCCTAGCACCTGAAACAAGAGAAACAACTAGAGAATGGGCCCCACTCTTAGCAACTAGAGAAAGGCCCTTGCAGTGACGGAGACCCAGCAGTCCTGCTGCTGCTGCTGCTAAGTCACTGCAGTCGTGTCCGACCCTGTGCGACCCCACGGACGGCTGCCCTCCAGTCTCCTCTGTCCCTGGGACTCTCCAGGCAAGAACACTGGAGTGTGTTGCCATTTTCTTTTTCAATGCATGCATGCAGGCAGGTCGCTTCAGTCATGTCCAACTCTGTGCGACCCCACGGACGGCTGACCTCCAGGCTCCTCTGTCCCTGGGATTCTCCAAGCAAGAACACTGGAGTGGGTTGCCATTTCCTTTTCCAATGCATGCATGCGTGCAGGTCGCTTCAGTAATGTCTGACTCTGTGCGACCATGTAGACAGCAGCCCACCAGGCTCCTCTGTCCACAGGATTCTCTAGGCAAGAATACTGGGATGGGTTGTCATTTTCTTCTCCAAGACCCAGCACAGCTATAAGTAAATAAATAATTGTAGTAGGGTGAATTTTTGTCCCAAGTCAACTGCAGGTTTTCCTCCCCCTGGTGTTAGGCATGACTGACCAAATCATGGGTGATTGATTTAATCTTCAGCCCCACTCTCCTCCCAGGAGGTTTTGGGGGTCGGATTGAAAGTTCTAGTCCTCTAATCACTTGGTTGCTTCTCCAGGGAACCAGAGCCTGGTCCTTAGATACTATCCAAAAGTTACCTCATTAGCATAATAAAAGACACTTTTGCGGATCTCCTCAGAAAATTCCAAAGGTTTTAAGAGCTCTGTGCAGAAATGGGGACAAAGACCAAATATTTATTTCTTTTTATAACACCGAAGGCAGGGTGGAATCGGGATATCTGGGGAAGGCATTGCTGAAATTCAGGAGAGGAAGCTGGTCCTGGCAGGTGGCTTGGAGGTGGGTTTTTTGCTCAGGACCTTGTATGTTCTTCCAAAAGAATATACCATATACTCTTCTGGAAGCTTTAAGTGTGCTATTTTTATGATAATTGTGTGTTGCAGGTTTATAGGCGTCCCATGTTTGATGTAGTGATTTATGAAACAGTGACACCATTTCACACCTGTCATCCTAGGGTTTTGAAGAGGATGACACATTTTCTCCTCTGAGGAAGCCAATTAATTAACCTGATTTCACCCTTCCTACAAAGGAGGGTGTTGCACACCCATTTCAGAGTTATTAAACTGAGGCCAGGCTGCACCCTTAGCCCTCTCAATTCTTCCCTGTGCAATAAGGGAACAGAATTTCGATTTCAGAATATCCTCCTCCATACCTTTTTGAACCTTTGGAGCTTACATGTAGGTAGAAATGAGAATTATTCTGGAATAATTCTAGAATATCATGATGAAGAAAGGGGCAGGAATTCTAAATAGATCGTTGAGCCCCCTTCCTAACTGTATTTGAAATGAAGATGCATTCTCAAACATGAGCAAATTCAGCTCTGGGCTTGGAGAGAAAAGGCAGGAAAGAGGAGGGCAGGCAGGAGGGTGTTCTGGGGAAATCGAGTCATGTGTGTGCCCTCCTGTCTCTGCAGTTTGAGACCACCTTCCTCTTGCAAGCATCTGCCAGGGGGAGACTGTGTCCTCAAGGAGCCCTAAGCCCACCGCCCAGTCTCTTGCTTCTTTGAGGCTGTCTCGGGTTAAATGATTTGCATTATGGGTTTCGTGGCACAAGTGGTAAAGAACCCACCTGCCAATGCAGGAGATGTAAGAGACTCGGGTTCGATCCCTGGGTTGGGAAGATCTCCTGGAGGAGGGCATGGGAACCCACTCCAGTATTCTTGCCTGGAGAATCTCATGGACAGAGGGGCCTGGCGGGCTACAGTCCACTGGGTCGCAAAGAGTCAGACACGATTGAAGCGACCTTAGCATGCAAGGCAAGCCAACTACTTCAGCTGATGCTCAACTGAAGTGAAGGCAATTTCTTCCAGGGCTGGGGGAGAAATGCCTCTACTAAATGGGCTGATGAGCCCCAGTGCCTTCAATGGAGATGTGATACAGTGCTGTGCTGATGGGGGAACTTCACGTGTCTTCAAGAATTTTAGGGTTTTACATTATTTCCGTGGTCCCCGTTGACCATAGGTCCTAACCTCTGTGTGGCCCTCTCCTTCCTACTTCTCTGCTGTGGGTTCTGAGTCCGGACCCTTTCGAGTGGATCTGAGAAAGCACTGGACACTCTAGGATGGAACGACCCACTGTATGTAATTGCCTCTGATTGTACTTGTTTGCCAAGAGGCAGTCAAGTTGACCTTGGCAGTTTTCTTCTAAAGTCATGTTCATGTGCAATTTTGAGGGCTGAGGCACCTCTAGGAACTTAAGAACTTGAGGGTAGTCAAGAGTTCTTTGGATTCAGGGCACATTTAATCATTTTTCCTTGCTGAGTGTGAGGAACTGTTTCTCCTGTCTTTCTTGGTGGAGGAAGGAACAAAGCACCAGCCACATATGCGTGCATGTCTTTTCTGATCGGTCTTGGTTTCAGCAACAGGCCAGCTGGCTGTTTAGGAAAAAAATCAAGAGCTCAGAGCACATTGCCTGCATTGGTCTGAATTCTCCCACTCTGCCAAGGACTTAGAAGGGGCAGCATCTGCACCCACGGCTGTCATGGGCATTCAGGCTCTTGGATAACAAGATAAAGGGCAAAAGCTGAATTTTCTCGTGCCAAGAGAAGGAAGAGTATCGGAGCCAAGAAGATCAAACCAGTGCTGCCGAGACTGGCTAAATGGTACCCATTAACCTCTGTCAGTGCTGGAGTCCAGCAATGGGAATTTTGCCAGAAATCAGCCCCCAGTGGAAAGCAAGGTTTGGCTGGCTCCATATCACCACAGCATGGAGGCATGGGGATTTCCAGAAAAAGCAGCTAAGTTGTTCCATTCCTCAGTCTGCAAGGAGGAACCCAGGGCTGGAACCAAGCAATTTGTGAACTGACGGGATGCAGGTCCAGGCCTTGTCCAGTGGAAGAAGTGGACAAAGGCAGTTCTTCCTTGCTGTGGTCACGCTCCTGGCAGACAGCTGCTTCACATGGAGAGTGTGCGTATCATCATGGGCCAGGCGTTGGCCCACGTTGAATATCTGTCTTCTGAGAACTGCTTCCATGTTTCCTGTTCCTGGAATCCGGGGGACTTGCAGTTTTCCACCGCTGCTCGGATTCCTTGGCTCTGCTCCTCATTGTGGCGAGGAGTAAAAACTCCTTGCCACGTGTTAAACAATTTCATGCACTTTGCTCCAGAGAAGATTGGAGACACTGATCACCTGAGGGCATCATTGTAAAACCTGCAGGCAAATACCTAAAAGCCACCCCTGAGATTTCTCCTCCTCTTTCTTTGATAGGTTAGCATCCTGGCTTTTCTTAGCAAAAACCACCTTTCTCTCAGCTAATCATACTGGATTAATGAATTTAGGTGTTTACTACAGTCACTTAAATGTGTCAAAACTCTGCCCTGAGTTTTATGGAATAGTTATTAACAAAAGTCATTTATTTCAGGCAGAGAAACCTCAAATTTGGCCAAAAGCCTGCAAAAGCATCTCTGCAGAGCAGAGTTCCTCTCATTTGAACAACTGGGGTTTCAGTTGTTGCTGATCAGAATTGCTCCTTCTGATCTCTTCTGGATCTTGCATTAATTGGGTTTCTCTTTTTCCAGTCTTTCAAGCTTTTCTAGTCACTAACATTCAGGGAAAATGGATAACTTATTGCAAGAGATAATTTTGTTTCTAGTAAATGTAGCAGGTCAGCAGAATTCTAGGCTTGGATGAGAAATCTCATTCACTTCTGTCTCTGGGACAGGGAGGTAGACTAGGAGCTTATTTGTAGAAAGTCTTTATTAAAGGAAATCCCATGAGTCATTTTGGAGCAAATGGATTCTAGAACAGTGATTTAAAATGACAGGTTGTAACTAAAAGTATTTCATTACCAGTATTTTTTAAAAGAAAGTGAAATAGAGTGGAGCAGAGCACATCACACATAGGAAGGGTAGGGGTCGTTTCTCAAAATTTTGTTTCAATTGCTTGGGTGTAACTGACTGGGTCACAATGGAAACTATATTGTATCCAATGGTTTATAGTCAGGAAATTTTGAAGGTCACTGCTGGGTATGTGAATCCTTGGGTTCCATCTAGTTCTGCTGCTGCCTCTATGACCTTGGGCAAGACATTGCTCTCTGATGGGCCTCAGTTTCTCATGTGAAAAATGACAATTGTCCATAAGTGTCCTCAGTTCTGAAATCCAATGATTAAGTAAAATTCTCAAAGGACTCCATTTCAGCTTTCAATTACTATCCATTAAAAAAAATCCTCCTGCATTGTCACCCTCTATCTTCCATAGTTTGGAAAGGCATGACTTACCAAGTTGCTCCGAAGAGCACAGACCACAGAGAGGAACATAGGCCAAGCGGATGGGAGCGACTTCAATAGACTGGCTTGGCTCGAGGACAATCTCTTTGAGTTTCCTATAGATGTTTTATACCAGATTTCTCTAGTTACACTACAATTATATTTCAGCTACATTTGAAAATACATACAAATCTTCTTTTGGATGGTGGGGGTAGGTGGGTGGGGAAGGACAAGTAATTGCTCAGGAAACGATGAACTTGATTAATTTGGAAAACCACTCCCAGCTAACATTGAGCCTCGGGCCACTCACAGTTCCTGCTTTGTATTATGGCTAATGGGATGTCAAAGAAGCCTTGGTCTAATAAGAGCAACCAAGGAGACCGAGTGAGCCGGGCCTGGGAGGGGATATTGGCAGGGTGCAGCAGTGATTGAGAGCTTTTTATATCTGGGCTGAGGTTCTTTCAAAACAGTCTTTTAGATTATTGATCCCGTCATTCATAAGTTCGTAACAGCCTAATTTGGAAGGCATCTCACACTATGACTTGGATCTCATTATGCTTGTTGAGAATCACTCCTCCAAATTAATATCCCCCTAAATTCACAAAGAGAAAAACCAAGGCATCTCAGGCACAACCAGAAATCAGCTGTGTTGTGGGAGTTAAAACATACAACTTTAGGAAGGGGCTCTACTAGAGAGCTGGTATAAGTGTTCCAGGAATGAATGTGTCCTTCAGGTTCTTAAATCCTGGATCTGAATCTAACTTGTTCGCAGGAAGGAAGTGGCCTAGAATCATTGCCATCATCTGAGTTCATTGTACTTAATTCCTTCAGTGAATTTTGTAGCCTCAGCAAAACATCAGAAGCAGAAGGAAGCCTGCAGATTATCTCAGTCGAGATCCTTATTTTCAGGAGAGGAAAACGAGGCACTCCCTTCTAGCTAGCCTTTCTGTATGAGTTGACATGCAGTGCTTTTGTCTCTTTGCATAAATTTTAAGACAATATTATTTTGCTTTTGAGAGTTGACTATCAGCAACCAGTTGGCTAATTATGGATTAAGCTTTGCTTCACATGGACTTTCCTGATACTGAAGTTCGGTAATTGGTAAGCACATTGCCTCTCAACTACCCTACAAAAATCTAACATCCTCGATTCACGACCCAGTCCTTTTAGAACTCAAAGCCAGAGACACCTTGACGTGTACCAGAAAAGTTGGGGAGGCTTTTATTAGCTTTGATTTTGACTCCATTCTCATAAATTATGCAAAATGTGTCACTTATATGAACAGCCCAGAAGAGCAGTTGCCAGTTGTAATATAAAAAATGATACCACGGAAACTGACACCCGGTTGTGGCAGATACCCTGTCAAAAGAATGATTTATAATCTGGAAATACAAGCAGCAAGAGAGGCCCACCAGCCAGGGCTGTATCATCTAAAGCGATCAAATCCCGCAAATATAAAGCAATTTTGCATTACCATTTCCAAGTGCTCCCCACAATAAGGACTCTTGTATGCCCAAGTTTAATATTCAGAGCAGAAACCACAAACTCTAGCAGCCGCTTCTGGTCAAGATAGTTAATAACAGTTCCCAGGCAGAGGCAGGCGGTAATAGCATCGCTCCAAGCAGCTGGGGATTTGCCTTGTATGTCAGCCTCTCTCTCTGAGAACTAGAGAACGATGGTAGGTCAGGCATCCATTTGCTTTATGTATTGATGTAATTTCGTCAGAATTTATGATGTGGGAATTATTGCACAGGCAAGCAATGCAATCTAACCTTCATCTCACACAATGCAGGAAAGATATTATGTTTTTGAGAAAAATATACTGACTTGTTGAATCAGATTACACACGTGCAGTCCTAATGGATTTCAATATTTCCTTGGACGAGTCATTGCTATTTGCATCGTATGTATTAAATTGGCTTGTGCAGAAGATAGCTTTACAAATAAAAAAGAATTCTAATACTGTTTCTCCTTTCATTCTCAAGTTCTGGCATGTGAATTCATTACTGGTAAATTTTAAACATCTGTGTGTGTGTGTAATAGTTTATCCTAATTTCCCTAGCCTATATTTAGGTTTTTAATATCCAAATATTACAATAACATGTATGATTCTCTTTCATCCTCATGAAGAGTTCGTTGAGCTTCAGTTGTCAGATGCAGGAAATGCTGATAGTCTTCAAGGACTATCTTATAAACGATCATCGCAGTGAGTCCATATGTCCTGTTGTTTGGCCCTTGAAACCATTTGATTATCTTGAGTACTACAGTTTTCTTCCAATGGGAAAGGTAATATAAAATATGTTTAAGAATGAAGGGTTTTCAAGCTCACACTTACCTCACGTAAGAACTAAACATTTCTCGAATCAAAAAATCCTTTCCATTTATTTTTGAGAAAGAAATAACAGCTTAGAAATGTGAGAGTAGTGCCCCAGATCTGTACGTCTGCAGAAGAGTGTTTATCCAGTACTTTTTGATATGGCTAAAGACATGAGTATTGGCTAGCAAGGAGATCAAACCAGTCAATCCTAAAGGAAATAATCCCTGAATATACACTGGAAGGACTGATGCTGAAGCTGAAGCTCCCACCTAGTGCCAAGAGCAGACTCATTGAAAAAGACCCTAATGATGAGAAAGATTGAGGGCAGGAGGAGAAGGGGATGCCAGAGGATGAGATGGTTGGATGGCGTCATCAACTCAATGGACACGAGTTTGAGCAATTTCTGGGAGATAGTGAAGGACAGGGAAGCCTGGTGTGCTGCAGTCCATAGGGTTGCAATGAGTCAGACACAACTGAGCAACTGGACAGTGTACATAAAAGATTATGATTAATCCAGACAACCCCAAACTGGTTTTAATTGCTCTACAATGGTTCTGTTGAATTGCAAATGCATTGCAGAGTTAAAATGTATACATTCCAGAACTTAACTTTTGAATATGTGTACCTAACAGAAGGCATATTTTATCTAAATAGAAAAAAACTCTCATGTTTTATTAGCTGGCATCTCCAAATAATAATAACAGCTCTTCATTTTGTACCTATTGCCACAGACTATACCGAGTGCCTAATGTATGTTATCTCTGATCTTTACCTCCCCTCCCATTCTGAGGTCACCGTTATTACGCTCATCCTTCAAATGAAAACAGGGTGTTCAGAAAGGTTAAATGCCTTGCTCAAGGACATTTATGTAGTGAGGGGTAGCGCTGGCATTTGAACCAAGGCTTGTTGGATTTCAGAGACTGGATTCTTGTCTGCGCTTCCTGAGGCTATTCCTTCCAGAAAGCTGGCTGGGTTATGGGCTCCTCTCAACTGTTTTTTGACCACCCCAAAGCCGCTTCCACTTTCTTTTTCCTAATTATCCCCCACTAGTGGTTCAGATGGTAAAGAATTTGCCTGCAGTGTGGGAGATCTGGATTCCATCCCTGGGTTGGGAATATCCCTTGGAGAATCCCTTGGACAAAGAAGCCTGGCAGGCTACAGTCCATACGGTCGCAAAGAGTTGGACATGACTAAGTGACTAAGCACAGCACAGAGGAACTTGAAAGTCTTTTATAAGATAAACCAAAAGTCGGCTGAGGTGGCCGGAGTTCAGGAAGCCGTTTGTTTCCTTAAGAAAAGTAGAACAGAGTTAGGGAGTTTGGGATGTACGTGTATACACTGCTTATACAATAGATCTACTGTATAACACACAGAACTCTGCTCAGTAAGGGGGCATTTGGGGGAGAATGGGTACATGTATATGTATGGCTGTCCCTCCAATCCTGATGCCTTACTGATAGCTTCTAACTTTCAACCTTTGACTCTTTTCTGAGGATAGATGGACCAGNGTACGTGTATACACTGCTTATACAATAGATCTACTGTATAACACACAGAACTCTGCTCAGTAAGGGGGCATTTGGGGGAGAATGGGTACATGTATATGTATGGCTGTCCCTCCAATCCTGATGCCTTACTGATAGCTTCTAACTTTCAACCTTTGACTCTTTTCTGAGGATAGATGGACCAGAAGCTCCCCTTACACACACACACATCTTTCAAGACCTTCTTTGGAGGGCATTGTCCTCGTAGTTCCCACTAGTATGGGAGAGGGAAACCAATCTCTCCTACGATAATGGACATGGCAGATTTAGTCCCACTACGATGATGAAAAATTGTTCATTCATTTATTTATTGCAAACCGTGATGGAGCGTATACGATATGCTAGACACTGTGGGGGGAAACGAACAAGACACGGTGCTCAACTTTGAAAAGCCCACAATGAGTTGCAGAGATGGCTCAAAAGCCAATGATTATAACGCAGTGCAATCAGTGCTAGTAGACAAATGGGCAATGGGTCACAGGACCGGAGAAGGAAGGCCCCTGCATTTCCCCGGGACACGAGCGTCAGTGTCTCACGTGGCTGCTCTTCCTCGTCCCCTGTCCAGATCCACTCTTCCTTGACTCTGTTTCCCACTGGCCTGTCACCTGCCTTGTGGATTCATGGTGTCAGTCTGGCATCTAGTCTGTGAATTCCCTGAGGACAGGCACCCAGTCCTTCATATTTGCCTCTCTCAGCTTCTC
This sequence comes from Neotragus moschatus, assembly GCA_006410615.1. NCBI lineage: Eukaryota > Metazoa > Chordata > Mammalia > Artiodactyla > Bovidae > Neotragus > Neotragus moschatus. Next base: position 1,482,313 of record SJYA01003046.1, read on the forward strand.
TGGCCCAATAAAGAGCCTGAACAATATTTACAGGGGAAGAAATTGATGTGATTTTAAAGCAGAGCTTTTAAGAAATAGAGGGAGGGAGAGGATTATGTGGCTTTTATAGGGCTGTAGCTCAAGTCAGTTGCTGAGCAACAATTAGAGATCATAGCGTTGGAATTTATGGTCGCTTGTCAAGTTGGTAGAGTCAGGCAAAAGTGGTATAAACATAATTCCCAATTCCATCTGAAGTAGAACATCTTGGGACCTTTTCCTTCTAGTTACCCCCAAACAGACCTGATGTATTGCAGTTAAGCCTTCCTACACCATGCTTGGATAAACAATGGCAACATGGAAAACCTTCTCTTCGCAATGTGTTATCACGTACCTTTTAGGGTCCCTGCTGGGGATTTTTTTTTTTTTTTTGCTGCTGGCCGAGGCCTCTGCACACTGTATGTATTTGGAGAATCCCTCCTGCCTTTTTGACTGCTTTGTGGGTCTGTTTTTACTTAAGAGCATGCAGGAATGGAAATGTAGCTGCTAAATTAATCTGGTCTTGGTGAAATGAGTCTGCTTTGCTAGTGAGATGACTGAAATTTACATTTTCATCACTCTTCATAGCAGGCAGGCCTTTAACTCCTCTTTGCAAGATCTTTCCAAAACACATGTCAAGAGACCCACCTCCTCCAATAATGATGTCAGTGATGTTGGGGCAACGGGAAAGGAAGAATTAACTCTATTATTATAGTTTATTTTTAACAATCAAGTAGGGAAGAGGGGTGAATGGTGGGCTTGCAACCCTGGTTGCCTCACTCTCCTGCAGTCCAAGCCCTAAGTAGATTGTCATATTGCATTGTGTTGCCTGGGTGACGGGGTACTTGCACAGAGAGAGCTGATGAAAAGGCTGAGAGAGGTTCTTCGGGCAAAATGTGTTCTCCTTACTTGTGCTCAAAACCAATTCTTGATTGTCATTCCTGCCCAAGAAAAGTGATAGCTGTGAGTCAGCATTTTGAACTTGCTCAGTATGAAATGGGTTGCATGACAGGATGATCCATTTATTCAGTGCCTGCTGCAGCACATCTGATTTGAATGAAGTCGGTTAGAATGTATCTCATGGCCAACTTTTTTTCCTGGTCTATTCCACTGTTAATCTAATCTAGGTCATATGGCTACAGACACAGTTCATTGCAAAGCTACCAAACGGTTCTGTGGCTGCCTGTCACTCCTCCTTATCCATCCTATACTTTAACTCCTGAAAGAAAGTGAAACTATTAGTCACTCAGTAGTGTTCAACTTTTTGTAATCCCATGGATTGTAGCCCACCAGGCTCCTCTGTCCTTAGCATTCTCCAGGCAACAGTACTGGAGAGGGTTGCCATTCCTTTCTCCAGGGGATCTTCCCAACCCAGGGACCGAACCTAGGTCTTCCTCATTGCAGGCAGATTCTTTACCATCTGAGCCACCAGGAAAGCCCACTTTGACTCCTAGCCAGCCCTTTAAACATTTCCCCTTTACACGGACNCAGGCTCCTCTGTCCTTAGCATTCTCCAGGCAACAGTACTGGAGAGGGTTGCCATTCCTTTCTCCAGGGGATCTTCCCAACCCAGGGACCGAACCTAGGTCTTCCTCATTGCAGGCAGATTCTTTACCATCTGAGCCACCAGGAAAGCCCACTTTGATTCCTAGCCAGCCCTTTAAACACTTCCCCTTTACACGGACACGTTTGGAAAGATGGTAGAATAAGCTAACAGGAATGTTCTCTTTTAAGTTCCATCACTGAATCTTTAACATTATCTGAAATATAGGCCATATTCAGAAGTTTCAGCAAAGTTTCAGTTTAGTTCAGTCGCTCAGTCATGTCCGACTCTTTGTGACCCCATGAACTGCAGCACGCCAGGCCTCCCTGTCCATCGCCAACTCCCGGAGTTCACTCAGACTCGTGTCCATCGAGTCGGTNAACAAAAAAAAAAAAAAAAAAAAGGCAAATGAAAATTTAAGAAATAGTATAATAAGAGGTATGAATGACTTACATAAAGAAATCTTTATTGGGAAATACAAAAAGTTAAATGATCTAGAAAGGTTAGAATAGATGAGACATACAATAGTATTAATTTGTCCTAAAATTACATTTGTCCTCCCAGATAGCCCTAGTGGTAAAGAACCTGCAGGCCAGAGTAGGAGACATAAGAGATACGGGTTCTATCCCTGGCATCCGGAAGATCTCCTGGAGAAGGAAATGGCAACCCACTCTAGTATTCTTGCCTGGAGAATCCTGTGGACAGAGGAGCCTGGCAGACTACAGTTCATGTGGTCACAATGAGTTGAACACTACTGAAGTGACTTGGGAATGTAAAAATTGCATTTCCCAGCCCCCCTCCCTTTTAAAGTTACATATAGGCTAAAGCAACCTCATTTGAAATTTCAGGTTATGTCAGAAAAAAAGAATTTACAATTTTATTTGGAAAAAATAAAGTAAAAATATTATCAAAAAATAAAGTTTACAAGTGTGACTGCCAAAAATGTTGTTTAAGAAAAAGCCGGTCCTATCAAACATAAAGCCACATTATAAAACAACATTAGTAAAAAAAGGAGAGTAGAAATCTGACAAATGAAATGGCTCAGTGGAATAGAATAGAATCCCATAAATTAAATAGAAAAATGTAGTGTGTAATAAAGTGTCACAAGAAAGAAGGAAATGAATTATTTCATATATATTGAGAGTGAGAAAAGTTGCTTTATTCCTTCCTTCCTACAGAGCAAAAATAATCTCCATAAAGGAAAGAGATTAAGTTGAAAAATCAAATCAATGAAAACTGACCCAAAATAAAATAGCATCTCAGATATTTGGAAGAGTGAGAACTTTCTAAAGACTGAAGCAACTGAAGGATACAAAATAATAGTGAAGAAATTTCAAAATGCCTCTCCAGTGAAAATATAGAAACTAAAAATAAATCAGCCTGTTATAAAATATATTCATATTAAAAATGACAAACTGTAGCACAATTATTTATACTATTTAAAGATCCCACCCATCTTTATAAGAGTAATAAGTTAAGATTCCAATAAGGATATGGCCCAAAGCCTTCCTCTGACAATTTAAGTATGAAGAGATACATATAATTGTTTTTAAAATGTTTAAATTATCTAGTAACAAAATGCGAAAGAAAAATATCATTTGGAGAAGGCAATGGCACCCTGCTCCAGCAGTCTTGTCTGGAAAATCCCATGGACTGAGGAGCCTGATTGGCTGCAGTCCATGGGTCGCAAAGAGTCAGACACAACTGAGCGACTTCACTTTCACTTTTCACTGTCATGCATTGGAGAAGGAAATGGCAACTCACTCCAGTGTTCTTGCCTGGAGAATCCCAGTGACGGAGGAGCCTGGTGGGCTGCTGTCTATGGGGTCGCACAGAATTGGACACGACTGAAGCGACTTAGTAGCAGCAGCAGCAGCTTTATTAAGTAAAAATTAAGCCATATAATAGCAGATAATTATAAGATTTTTAGTAAAATTGGCAAATAATAATTGTTGGCATTAGTAAAAGTTAGTACAACCTACTTGGAAAAGCATTTGGCAATACAATTCAGGACCTACAAAATATTCATACTCTTTAACACGGTATAATCACTCTTTGGAATTAATTCAAAAGAAATAATTAGAAAGCAAAACATGATATGTGCAGAAACATGTTTACTGAGGCATTATTTATAATAACAAAATGCCCACAACAGCCTAAGAGGAAAAAAGGAACTAAACAAGAGTAATTACAAATTATGATAATAAATATTATGCAACAACAGAGAAAAGTTTTACAGGATAACTCAAAAAACAGCATGAAGCTCTATAACAGCTGTAGTAACAATTGTATAAAATGATGATAGGAGCCCTTCCCACGCCCAAAGTAAGATGAAATTATAAGAGTGGTATCACGCTGAGATTATGAGTAATTTTCTCTGTTAACGCGTTACATAATTTTGTTAGGAAAACCATTGGAATCAGTGTGTGTGTGTGTGTGTGTGTGTGTGTAAGTGGTGTGCAGGCATATATTGTAGTGTGAGTAATTGTGTGACCTTTAACAGGTCACTGGAGATGTTTAAGCTTTAGTGTGTCAATTTGTGAAAAGGAGATAATAACAGGATTCATTTTGTAGAGTTGTTACGACAGTTGAATGACGTAATGCATGTAAACACAAAATGCTTATGCCCGGCACTGATGTCATGGGAAGTAACACTGACGTTGGAAATGCTGATTTCGAGAATGGTGTCATGGTTGTACCCTTGGTGAATTTTCAGTGGTTCTCCACTATTCACGGAAAATTGTCCAAATTTCTAATCTTGCTCATTAAAAACCTCCATGATTTTGCCCATCCCATCTATCTGATTTTATCTGCGACTCCCTCAGATGAGTATTCTGCTTTAGTCAGGCTAACCTTGGATTTTTATGTATAGTTACTTAAACATTCCAAACACCAATAACTTAAACATTCAGCCACTGAATAACGACTCACTGAGAAACAGTCATGTTCAGACCCTCCCTTTGGAGTTGCAAGTACATTTTCATTGTAGAGGAGGGAGACAGACAGTGGGCAAGGGGAGCAAACAGAAGAACAATAGGGACTGAACCATCCCAAGCTAGGCTGATACTAGACTGGTCTGCACTGTTCTGGTTGTGATGGTTGTTGATGGATGTGGTGGCCTCTCTGACTGGTCATTATCTCTACCATTTGTACGGCCGATTCACTTCGCCGTGCAGCAGAAACTAACATTAACAGTGTAAGGCAACTATCCTCCAAACATTTGTTTATACATATTTTACTCTTGAAGGTATTTTCTTAAGATTTGGGTCTGTATGTGTTTTTAATAGTTTTTAATTTTAGCTGTATTAAAATCCTTAAATTCGATCCTTCAAGTTGGCCAAGTGCCATTAATCCTAAAAAAATCCTGAAAAGTCTGCAGGGTACCTTCTTCAGCTCTCCCACCCACTTCTCCTTCTCTAAACATTATTACCTGTTTCTACTCCTATTTCTCTAACTTGACAGGAAGATCCCCAGGATAGAGAACTTGCCATGTTTTCCATTGATTGGTTGGTGGTCGTTTTGTTCCTTCTCTTAAGAATTTCTAACAATATTTACCACAATGTTGAACATAGGATAGTAGTGAAAAGTGTGAAAGCATTAATTTCTCAGTTATGTCTAACTGTTTGTGACCCCATGGACTGTAGCCTTCCAGGCTTCTCTGTCCATGGAATTTTCTAGGCAAGAATATTGGAATGAGTCCCTATTCCCTTCTCCAGGGGAATCTTCCCAGCCCAGGGATTGACCTTGTGTCTCCTGCACTGTAGGCAGATTTTTTACTGTCTGAGCCACTGTATATATTATTAAATATGTGTTTGAATCAGCAAAAAAAAATTTAACGCAGGAAAGATCACTTATTTGTCATTATCCTGGGTTACTTCAAGAGGAAGTATTAAAATTGGCTCATTAATAAAAAGGAGTATTTCTGAGACTATTTTCCTTGAGTCTGAGACTGGTTCTGAGAACTCACTGGTGTCTCTGGCCAGAAACAGTGACCAGTGTATAGCTATGGTACATCAGGTGATTTTCTTACAAACTAACCTGTATGTGAGCAACAGCTAAAATCTTGGAACTGTCTTGCCTCATTGAAGTGCCTTCTTTCTAAGGTGGTACCCTGCTGCCAGTACCTAGATGTCCAGCTTAGGGGGAAACGAAAGACTAAAGGTGATAGCTTGGTGTTCAGCTGGGAGAGAGATTCTAACTTAGAGAAAAAGTTGTGCCCTCACCTTGAAAGCGCCCCGTTGTAAAGAAATCAGTCGGCTTGATGCTGGCACTGCCCCAGCTCTGTATTAACTATCCAGATTAATGTCAGATCATACCCCAGGAATTATTCATGAAGCCCCTCTGTACAGTATAATTGCAGATTTTGGCATCCAGAGTGAAGCCTCATTGTTTTATAGATTAGCTTCCCTTCCTGTACTACGGAAGAGACAATGATCTGAAACAACTCAGTCTAGGGGGAAGTGGAGTTCATGTATTTCACATGAAAAAGCGTTTGTCAAATGGGAGAGCCCAGGTCTCACTTACACTCCACCTTCAGAGTGGGGACCTGCAGCCACACTGAGAAGGAGCTGGCTGATGTCTGCTCCAGGCCCATGAATGGCTACTTTCATTGTGGATCTTTCCCAGGTGAATGGAATGGCTCTTTATCTTTGCTTAAGAATTAGTTTTGCCAAAGTGTAGCTCCACTAATCTCTACTACAGCATCACCAAATGTAATTTATGCATGTGGATGAAGAAACGTAGGTAGGTTTCAGTTCCAGGGAAGGGCACACATCAGCCAACTACCTCGCTGCCATGAATCATTAGAGACTATTCAATGCAATCAAAATATTAATACACTTTCAAAGAGGTTTAATATTTTACTGCAAATGTCAAGTTACCCTAGCAGTCAGCACACCTTAATTGTGAGATTTTAGACTCTAAGATCTTTCCAATTGTGACTTTTAAAGCTGAGGAAAAGGAGTTTGTTTCTTGTTTAAATGGAGTTTGCTTATTTTATTATGTTCTTGAGCCATTTTCCATGGGTCTAGTTGGTACATGAGTAATTTGCTTTCTGTGGGATAAGTGTATGTGTGTGTTTATACATGTATATCTACAGATATATATATATGCATGTGTGTATAATATATATGTGTACTACATAATAAGTTTTATATGAAAATAAATATCTTCTTTTGCTTCTAATTAAAACCTGGGGAAATGTAACAAAGCATTAACCAAAATAGGTGATGTACTAACCTAACATGAACTTACATTTTTCTCCTCATTAAATTAAAGCTGTCAAGTAACCCCTATATCCCAGGTTAGCCGTCAAGATTAGCAGGTTAATAGTTTTGCCTAATTATCAGGTTTCCCAGTTCTGCAAAATTTTTNAAAACCTGGGGAAATGTAACAAAGCATTAACCAAAATAGGTGATGTACTAACCTAACATGAACTTACATTTTTCTCCTCATTAAATTAAAGCTGTCAAGTAACCCCTATATCCCAGGTTAGCCGTCAGGATTAGCAGGTTAATAGTTTTGCCTAATTATCAGGTTTCCCAGTTCTGCAAAATTTTTCTGTAAGAATAAGTCTCTGAAAGACATTGTCTTTAAGTCAGTTTTCTCCCTGCTGTCTCCACATAGCACACCAATTATCAGACCAAGCGTTTCATTTCATTTAGCTGTTTGTTAGAGACTTTGTATATACGTGTACATATCTGTCTATCTATTCAGAGTATTAGGGAGTCATCTGGATCATTGAACCCAACGATTTAGATGCTTGAACAATATCTTCTCATATGTATCTCATCTCAACTTGACTGTATGTTTATAGCTTTGACCTGAAAATGATTAGCTACTGAGGTAGAAAATTAAGGGAGTGAGAAAAATCAGCAAGAACAGAAGGTGGGTTACTAAAAATAGGGGTTTCGCAGATACTGATGAAAATAGGTCAGCATCATGGGCTTTTTCTCTGACACCAGGATATTAACTGCAGGTTGATTCCTTCCATGGAAATCCATGAAATAAAGAAAAACACAATCTAATATACAGTAGATTCTAACAATAATTTAACTTGTTTCAAGCAGCTATGATTTATCTTGGCCTGATGAACCATAGGTAATTAATTTCCCTCATATCTCTTCAGTTATTTGGAAGTTATTTGATAAGTTTTGATTCACTCTATATAGTATATACATCTGTATCTTATACCTATAGACGCTCCGCTCCACTTCTTAGCAAAGAAAAACTTCTCCCGGCAGACCTGCCATATCTCCAGTTACCCTGTGGCCACCCTTAAGAGTGTTTGGCTTGAGCAGTGTTAGCACCTGTACAAGCCTACCAGCCCACTTTAGTTCTGAGAACACTTCAAGAATATTCCACAATGTGGTGGCATGCAGTTTCACCAGAGAGAGAAAATGCAATTCTAATTCAGATAGATGAAACCTGGAGCACGAGGATGCAGTGTTTTGCTCTGGTGTATTCTTGAATTACTGTTGCAAATCCCGTGCTATTTTTGTGGGCAAATAAGGACATCGTTGGCTTTCCTAAATATAAAGCCTGCCCCCCCCATAATGATGATTTGTAGCTCTTTTATCATTTTTTCAGAATACTATGATACTGTTCTGCATAGAGATCTCTCCATGCAAAGAAATCTCATGTAAAATTAGAAAGGATATGTCCATATGAGGTTTTGTATCCTACTGTGTCAGGCTCCCAGTCTTTCTCCTTTCAGACCATTCACATTCAATCATTTGTTTACTACCTGTATTTCCCATCAGTCTGTAATGTCTGTACTTTGGGGTCTGTGCCTGTCTTATTTACATCTATATCTTCTCAACTTAGCCCAGGGTTTAGAGGCACATTGGAGAAGGCAATGGCACCCCACTCGAGTACTCTTGCCTGGCAAATCCCATGGACGGAGGAGCCTGGTGGGCTGCTGTCCATGGGGTCGCAAAGAGTCGGACACGACTGAGAGACTTCACTTTCACATTTCACTTTCATGCATTGGAGAAGGAAATGGCAACCCACTCCAGTGTTCTTGCCTGGAGAATCCCAGGGGCGGTGGAGCCTGGTGGGCTGCCGTCTCTGCGGTCGCACAGAGTCGGACACGACTGAAGTGACTTAGCAGCAGCAGCAGTAGACACCTGATAAATTGAATCAGTGAATGGATGGATAGTCTATTCCTTAGTGTGTTCTTAAAACCTTAATACATAAGTCACTTCAACTCTTAACTTCCCTTTTCAAAGCTTTCCTGGTGGCTCAGATGGTAAAGAATCTGCCTGCAATGCAGGAGACCCAGATTTCATCCCTGGGTTGGGAAGATCCCCTGGAGAAGAGAATGACAACCCACTCCTGTATTCTTGCCTGGAGAACTCCATGGAGANAGTGTGTTCTTAAAACCTTAATACATAAGTCACTTCAACTCTTAACTTCCCTTTTCAAAGCTTTCCTGGTGGCTCAGATGGTAAAGAATCTGCCTGCAATGCAGGAGACCCAGATTTCATCCCTGGGTTGGGAAGATCCCCTGGAGAAGAGAATGACAACCCACTCCTGTATTCTTGCCTGGAGAACTCCATGGAGAGAGGAGCCTGGCAGGCTACAGTCCATAGGGTTGCAAAGAGTTGGACACAACTGAGCCACTAACACTTCCACAAAGTCCCACAAAAAGAAGATCAGCAATTCCCGAGAAGCTATGCCCTTTTCTCAAGAATTATCATCTAAAGAGTATTGTCAGCTGTATCCATCACTTTCTTGCTTGCAGAGATGGCAAAGAAGACAATTATCTGGGTAAAGTTTCACTGAGAGTTCTTTTTTTTCCCCTTGGGAATGTGTATGTTTTCAATTTAAAAGCTATGGCACTCATCCTCCTTGAGTAAAGGTTAGAAAAAAAAAAACCCTTAAAACAAAGATCTGGAAAACTTCTACTCCTGTCTATGCTACTACGAGCATTGAACTTAGAACTCTGATGTTGCACCATACATGTGACACTATCCAGCACTTACGTAGTGCTTTCTATGTGCCAAACACTGGCCTAAGTTATTTATATGCATCAACTCCTAGTCCTACCATGGAAGACAAATATTGTTATAACTTCATATTACAGAGGAGGACATGGAAGCTTGGAGAAGTTAACTTGGCCAGCGTCATGCAGGTAGTAAGTATCAGAGGATTTGCAGTATGTCCCATGGCCTTAGAACACTTTTGTTATTCCACTTCTTAATGCTATGAGAATACTTTGAAAACACCTCTGTTTTGGTTGCCCACACCCTCCCCCTCCCCCGCATTGCTAGGTTGTTGGTGCCCAAGTGGGGTCTCATAGATCAATAGCATGTCAGAGATGGTAAGTTATATTAGTTTATTTGCCTCTTTCACTTTGGAGTATAGCTACATTTTTTTTTAAGTGGAGAAGCTGAAGCTACTTATCTAGCAAGCAAGCAAACCAGTACAATTCCTAAGATACTATAGCGGAAGTGTTAGTCGCTCAGTTGTGTCCAGCTCTTCGTGACCCCATGGACTGTAGCCCTCCAGGCTCCTCTGTCCATGGGATTTTCCAGGCAAGAATACTGGAGTTGGTTGCCATTCCCTTCTCCAGGGGATGTTCCCAAACCAGGGATTGAACCCTGGTCTCCTGCATTGTTAGGCAGATTCTTTACTATCTGAACCACCAGGGAAGCCCAGCAGAAAAGTCTATTTTATTTCTTAAANGGAGCCTGGTGGGCTGCCGTCTCTGTGGTCGCACAGAGTCGGACACGACTGAAGTGACTTAGCAGCAGCAGCAGTAGACACCTGATAAACTGAATCAGTGAATGGATGGATAGTCTATTCCTTAGTGTGTACTTAAAACCTTAATACATAAGTCACTTCAACTCTTAACTTCCCTTTTCAAAGCTTTCCTGGTGACTCAGATAGTAAAGAATCTGCCTGCAATGCAGGAGACCCGGATTTGATCCCTGGGTTGGGAAGATCACCTGGAGAAGAGAATGACAACCCATTCCTGTATTCTTGCCTGGAGAACTCCATGGACAGAGGAGCCTGGCAGGCTACAGTCCATAGGGTTGCAAAGAGTTGGACACAACTGAGCCACTAACACTTCCACAAAGTCCCACAAAGAGAAGACCAGCAATTCCTGAGAAGCTATGCCCTTTTCTCAAGAATTATCATCTAAAGAGTATTGTCAGCTGTTATCCATCACTTTCTTGCCTGCAGAGATGGCAAAGAAGACAATTATCTGGGTAAAGTTTCACTGAGAGTTCTTTTTTTTCCCCTTGGGAATGTGTCTATTTTCAATTTAAAAGCTATGGCACTCATCCTCCTTGAGTAAAGGTTAGGAAAAAAAAAAACCCTTAAAACAAAGATCTGGAAAACTTCTGCTNTATCCATCACTTTCTTGCTTGCAGAGATGGCAAAGAAGACAATTATCTGGGTAAAGTTTCACTGAGAGTTCTTTTTTTTCCCCTTGGGAATGTGTCTATTTTCAATTTAAAAGCTATGGCACTCATCCTCCTTGAGTAAAGGTTAGGAAAAAAAAAAACCCTTAAAACAAAGATCTGGAAAACTTCTGCTCCTGTCTATGCTACTACAAGCATTGAACTTAGAACTCTGATGTTGCGCCATACATGTGACGCTATCCAGCACTTACATAGTGCTTTCAATGTGCCAAGCACTAGCCTAAGTTATTTATATGAATCAACTCCTAGTACTACCATGGAAGACAAATATTGTTATAACTTCATATTACAGAGGAGGACATGGAAGCTTGGAGAAGTTAACTTGGCCAGTGTTATGCAGGTAGTAAGTATCAGAGGATTTGCAGTATGTCCCATGACCTTAAAACACTTTTGTTATTCCACTTCTTAATGCTATGAGAATACTTTGAAAACACCTCTGTTTTGGTTGCCCGCAACCCCCCTGCCCCCGCATTGCTAGGTTGTTGGTGCCCAAGTGGGGTCTCATAGATCACTAGCATGTCAGAGATGGTAAGTTATATTAGTTTATTTGCCTCTTTCACTTTGGAGTATAGCTACATTTTTTTTTAAGTGGAGAAGCTGAAGCTACTTATCTAGCAAGCAAGCAAACCAGTACAATCCCTAAGATACTATAGCGGAAGTGTTAGTCGCTCAGTTGTGTCCAGCTCTTTGTGACCCCATGGACTGTAGCCCTCCAGGCTCCTCTGTCCATGGGATTTTCCAGGCAAGAATACTGGAGTGGGTTGCCATTTCCTTCTCCAGGGGATGTTCCCAAACCAGGGATTGAACCCTGGTCTCCTGCACTGTTAGGCAGATTCTTTACTATCTGAACCACCAGGGAAGCCCAGCAGAAAAGTCTATTTTATTTCTTAAAACACCGAGTTGTTTCCCCGTGGCTTAATGACAACCCACCTACCCTAACAGGAAACCTTCCTGTGGGTTGTTCCAGGCTCCTGTGTGAGCAGCGGCAGATTCGTCCAGCAGAGGGCGACAAGGTAACAAAACTCTGCCGCTTTCCAGTTGTGCTGCCTGCCTGGGCTTTGGGCAGCTCTGGTGTGCTCAAAGCCACAGTCCAAGGATGCTGCGAGTGATGGGTGAGGTACTAAGCCCTTAGTACCAGAATGAAAATTCTCATGTGTACAGAAAAAAAAAAAAAAGGAAAACCCTTGAAAGAGGGACTTGGCCTGTCTCTAGTGTGGTCTGGACATTGTGCATGTGAGAGGATTTGGTGCTAGTGGACAGAGGGCCTGGCAAGCTACAGTCCATGAAGTCGCAGAGTCAGACATGACTGAGTGCACACGCACGCATCTGTTTTCCCCTCCCCACTCCCGTGTTAAACCTGGAATCAAAACAGAGTGTACTCTGATTCCATTTTCATTAAGGAAAATGAGAATACGATGGGAGGGAGACGCTGACAGGAAATCACAGAGTTTACAGGTGAAGGCACCTGGAGGAAGTTTCAACTCTTCAGCAACACACTCCAGCCATCCTAGATTTTTTAAAAAACGTGTCTGTCAGTTTGTTTACTTATCACCTTTTCTGCCGTTTCACAATACATGGTGGGAAGGCCAGGGGACTCAGGGTTCAGAGACTAGGTTGCTGACCTTCTCTGCCATTTTTTACATTTGGTGCTTTGTGCTAAGTTGCTTCAGTCGTGTCCGACTCTGTGCAACCCTATGAACTATAGCCCGCCAGGCTCCTCTGTCCATGGGATTCTCCAGGCAAGAATACTGGAGTGAATTGCCATTCCCTTCTCCAGGGGATCTTCCTAACCCAGGGATCGAACCGGTGTGTCTTATGTCGAACCTGCATTGGCAGGCAGGTTCTTTACCACTAGCCCCACGTGGGAAGCCGTTTTACATTTGGGCTCTGGGTTAATTCACTCTTTCCTGATGTTCTTGGCTCTCGATGCTTAATTCAAGCATCTTAATTCAGCGTCGGCTATATTCACAGGAAACAGTCTTCAGAACTGTGCTTTCTGTGCTGGGAGCGTGCAGTGGTATCATTTCTTTTGAACTCCAGGTTGTTTTGAAAACATGGGGTGTGTGTCCTACAGTAGGAGACAAAACTAGAAATTCAAAGTGTTCTAGGGAACTCACAGGGATGAGGCAGGAAGCCAGGATAACTATGCAGGGGCAGGTTGACCCCACAGAGCCCCATTACCTGGCCATTTTCCTTCTGTGTCCCTTTGAGTGTGTTGTGCGTAATACAGAGCTTCATTCTTTCAGAAGTTACATCCAGCACAGGATGATGGATGTAACTATATTTTGTTTTGCCATTGAACAACATGGAATGGGCAAAGGGCTGTCATTTTTCTCATTCTGACAATAACATGGTTAAGGGTAACAATAATAAATAAATAAAATATGCCCTTGCCTAGAAACTGGTGGACTTACGGAAGCAACGTCAGTTTCTATGGCAGGGTCATCTGCAGTGAATGTTTATCAAGCAATTTCCGGCAGTTTCCTCAGCAGCAGTGGCTGCCTTTAAAAAACACACAGAACTGGGATGTGGCCATCAAGTGTCTCTGGCCCCTGATGTCAAGATTTCTGCTTTCTTCTCCCAGACAGGTAAACTCTTCATCTGTAGGTTGTCATGTGGAGTCCTCACCAGAACGGACACAGCCAGGGGCCAATCTGTCCTTCAAAGCGCTTGCTTCCATTCTGTGCGGAAAAATAGAAGCAGTGGTCAGGAACTTCAATCAGTGCTTTCAGATTCCAAAACTATGACACTGTCACACTGGTGTCATTAAAGCTAACTAACCATATTAAACGAATATTAAAATATGGGCTCCTTTGCATAACGTAATGAGCAAAACCGCTTTTAAGTTTCTCCCTGTGCTTTGAGGTGAGGTGGCATTTACATTCCCAAACTTTGAAGTCGGAACAAAATGTACAGGTAGAGGGTACTAGATCAAATAATAATCAACTTCAAAAAGCATTTTGGCTGTTGGATGTCCCAGGGCTAATTTCCTCTAGACATTTTAAATGTAAATGTCTAAACTCATTTAAAAATTGTAAATTGGTCTAGGTTCAATCAAAAAGCATCCTGACGCAGAACAGGGAGACCGGGCTAATTGTCATTTGTTTGTCAAATGAATTCCATTTGGAAAGCAATGAAACCTCCAAGCTAATTCTTTTAAGGTGAGCTGGTAGTTGTATTATCAGTTAAATGCAGTAAAATGCATAATCAGACGATGATAATGAAAACTGAACCTGTGTTAGCGGCTGGGGCTTTGCCCGCCACGGGGCATGGAGTGATGAAACTTAAGTACTGTAATGTTGCCTTGGCCACAATGGCACCAAGTCTGGTCTTTAGCCTTACAGACACTTTCTTTGCATTTTAAAAAACTTTATCAAAGCACCGTGGCAATATAGAAAATGTCAAAGTGAAATGCACTGTAGGCAAATTGAGATTTCATTAAGTTTAAATTTATTGCTTTTGACTGATGTATTACCATGCTTGTTAAGAACTAGTAATTTGGAATATCTGTCCGCCTGGTAAAATAGCTTTGTCTCCTTGCATATTACTTTGTATAGACTTTGAAAGACCACAAGAATTCACATCAAGTGTGGGCTGTTTTTCAGCAGTGTTTTGAAGATTGGAAGGCATTTGGCCTCGTGCTCTGATAAACTTGCGCACGCTTCCTGAATGTCTTGTCGAGGCATCAGAAATTTATTGTAGAACTCATCTTCATGGGACTTTTGTGGGTTTGGCCAGAGAGTGGCCCTAAGGTGGAGAATTGAAGTGACTCTTCTGCTGGATCTGTTTCATCTTCACACACACAAAGTGGGCCTGAGTGAGGGCTGACAGGTGAGGAGATAGATTGGGTTCAGTCAACAGAGACGCAGAAGTGCAGTGGTTTGGGGAAGGAAGATGGTGTAGTTCAACCCAGTGGTCTTCCAGTCTAGGAAGCGGAGATCCAGAGGTCCCACAGCTGGTGGGGGCAGAAGTAGTCGGTCTCGGTGCTCATTCTAAGTCATCCGAGAGGCCCTCCCCCATTGTTTAGCCACCACGGGCCCCTCCTCCCCTGCCCACACTGTTGGTTTCTAACACATTGGTCAGCAAACTTTCTAAAGCTTTATTGTGGTGTAATGAACACAGAAAAGAACCACAAATTTTTAAAACCTGTATTTTTAAAATATTTATTTATTTTTTGTCTTTATTTTTCGGCTGTGCTGGGTCTTCACTGCTGCTCGCGGGCTTTCTCTGGTTGCTGTGAGTGGGGCTGCTCTCTGGTTGCATCGTGAGGGCTTCTTATTGAGCCGGCTTCTCTTGTCGCATTCCATGAGCTCGAGGCATGCAGGTTTCAGTAGCTGCATCTTGCAGGCTCCAGAGCACGGGCTCCGTAGGTACGGCACATGGGCTCAGTGGCCCTGGGCCATGTGGGATCTTCCCGGATCAGGGATCGAACCTTGCATTGCATGGCTTCTTACCCACTGGGTCTTCAGGGAAGCCTGCACCTTTTTAACGTTCACATTTAATGAGTTCGGATATGTGCACGTGCCAGTGAAACCATCATCGCAATTGAGGCACTAAACAGATCCAAAATGTCCTTGTGTTCTTTTGTTTGTGGGTAGAGAGGTTGCTTTTTGGTAAGAACATTTAAATCGAGAACTACCCTCCTAACATAAAGTGTATGACTCCATGTGGTTAATGCTATAGACACTGGCACAGCAGATTTCTAGAACTTATTCTAGAATTTTGCTTGATTCCAACTTTATACCCGTCGAACAACATCTCCCTACTTTTGCCACCTCAGCCCCTGGCAACCACCATTCTATTTTCTGCTTCTGTGAGTTTAACTGTTTTATTTTATTTATATTTTTTGGCTGCGTGACTTGAAGGATCTAGTTCCCTAACCAGGGATTGCACCCTGGGCCCACAGCATTGAGAGCGATGAGTCCTACCCACTGGACCGCTGGGGAATTCCTGAATTTAACTATTTTAGATACTTCATATGTGTGAGTATCTATATATGTGGATATGCAGTATTTGTCTTTTAGTGACCAGTTTATTTCACATAGCTGATGTCCTCTGGCTCATCCACATTGTAGCAAATGGTAGAATTTCCTTCTATTTTGAGACTAAAATATTTTTGTAGGGAGACACGTGGTAGCCCAAGAGGCAAAGTATACAGGTATTTAAATGACCAGAGGGGGGAGAAATTTGTATAAGTGTTTGTGGATGAAAAAGCAAATTAGAATATAGCACTTGAGTACAATATTTTGTAATACAGGTCTACTAAGGAGAAGCATGAACTTCTTTTGGGATAAAATAACATTTCACTTGACTAGGGTTCTAGTGGAAAAACCATTCTTAGCTCACAGGCTTAATAACACAGGCAATGGCTGGTTTTGCCTGTAGGTCACAATTGGCAGGTTCTGGGTCTAACACGTGGTACTTTTCATTTTCTCCACTGGACACATCATCCTCCAGGATCACCTTCTGACTGTGCTGTTTAATTATCAGCCTGTCTGCACAAGAAAAGCAAGGCCCTGGAGAACATCTTTGGCTCCTGGAATAGCAGGTATGATAGATCTAGGGCTGGCACGTGGTAAACACTCCTGGGATGTTTGGTGACTAACCAGTGAATCCAGGTCCAGTCACCAGATCAAACAGATGAGAAGACACATAGCCTACCAGAGGGATAGGAAAAACACATAGGTTCATCAATACATCTCACTTACCCTATAGCAGCGGTATTTGTGGTCGTTTAGTTTTCGTGTCTGACTCTTGCGACCCATGGACTGTAGCCTGCCAGGCTCTTCTATCCATGGTATTCCGCAGACAAGAACACTGGAGTGGGTTGCCATTCCCTTCTCCAATTCCTTTTCCTTTTGCTATTACAAGCAGCGGTATTACTGAAACAAATAACAAACTTCAGATTATTTCTGATTCTGTCATTATTTCAATGCCTTGATTCCTTTCTAATTTTGCTATTACAAGGATATGATGATGAATCAGAACATGGAAAATTTTAATACTTTTACTACCTTGCAGTCCTTAGCTGTATATAAATACCCCAAGACCCCTTTTGTCATGATCCTAAATGCACTGACTTCTGTATCCAGCTGCCCTGCCACTTCTCTACCCTCCAAGTCCAGGCTTCTCTGCAGCTGAGAGCAGCTCCTGTGCAGCCATTCACTTGAGCATTTAATCAGGTGAGACTAGCCTGGACTGTGCTCAGTGGAAATGTGAGCCTTTCAGAAATCTGTTGTCAAAAAATATTGAAAAGATATTTATTTCCCAAGAGACTAGCTTTATTTCCCAAGAGACTACCGTGAACACGTTTGTACCTGAATAATAGGCATCAGTCCATTCTATAAGACCGTGAGACTGAAGTAAGCTCTCTGCTTAGCTTGTCCAGTCAAAAGAACTGGTAGGAAGATAGGAAGGGCCAGACTCCCAGAGGAATCACTCTGGTCATTTCCACACCAATTAACAACAGAAGGAACAGCAAGGAGAAAATGTCCCATTGTGATTCAAACCCAGGGCTGGCCTTCAAGGCCTAAGGCCCTGTTTCTCAATTGGGGAGTTCAGTTTTGACCCTCCCCATCCAGGAGACCCTTAGCAATGTCTAGAGACATTTTTGACCATCTCAACTTGAGAAGGGGGAAGCCAGGGATGCTGCTAACATCCTTCAATGCACAGGACTGTCCCCTGCAGCAAGAGATCATCTGGCCCCAAATGTCAATAGAGTATCCTTTTTTGTTTTTTAAATGCAGCCTGCTAAGTGCAGACGGGGGTCTAGGGCTTCTACCTTGACATTTGGATCACAGATAGTGGAGACCAAACAATTCCAACTATGAAGAGATAAAGAGACTGAACTTCAGCATGGAGAGCTGCATCAAACAACGTCTGTCTTTGAAGGATATTGAGACAACAGGTTTGGAGGACAAGGTACACCAAAACACCACTTCCCTCAAGAACAGCATGACCATCCATTGCTGAAACAACCCGTGTATCTTTTTTTGAAATATATTTAAAAACTGTAGTATAGTTGGTTTATGATGTTGTGCCAATTGCTACTCTACAGCCTAATGACTCAGTTATATACATTTTTTAAAATATATATTGTTCTATTACGGTTTATCCCAGAGTTGGATAGAATTCCTTGTGCTGGTCAGTAGGACCTTGGTGTTTACCCATTCTAAATATAAGGGTTTGCATCTACTTATCCCAAACTCCCAGTCCATCTCTCTCCCTGCACCCTCACTTGGCAACCACAAGTTTGACCTCTATGTCTGTGAATGTTTCTGTTTTGTAGACAGATTCATTGGTGCTGTATTTTAGATTCCACATGTGAGCGATGTCATATGGTATTTGCCTTTCTCTCTCTGACTTCTTTCACTCAGTATGAGTGAACTTCCCTCGTGTTGCTGCAGATGGCCTCATTTTGTTCTCTTTTATGGCTGAGCAGTGTTCCATTGTCTACATGTACCACTGCTTCCTCATCCATTTATCCGTCAGTGGACACTTAGGCTGCTTCCATGTTTTGGCTATTGTGAATACTGCTTCTGTGAACATAGGGGTTCATGTATCTTTTTGAATTGTAGTTTTGTCTGACAACCCAGAATCCTAGTTAAACTGCACCTTTGTGCTCCTCCAATGTGCTGTGAAATACTACTCATTATCAATTTACTAAGCCCTAACTAAATCACTTAATTACTAGAATTTTTTTCTGAGCTGTAGATTTGTGTGTGTGTATGTGTGTGTGTGTGTGTGTGGTGAGGGAGGCACTCACAAGAAGTCTAATTTGCAATAGGAATTATATGTATATTTAAAATCCAGGTTATATCCAGGTTAGAATCACAGGTTAGAATCACAACTCACTGAGTATACTCCCCAGTTCTTCTTCGGCTGCAATGTCAATTTGATGTATGTGACTCTGAAGGGTTCTAGGACTTTAATTCAACAAGGAAAGATTATTTGAAGATATCCAGTGTTTCATAAGGCAGAAGAGTTAACAGGAATTTCAGCCAGGCTGGAGGAAAGAA
This sequence comes from Neotragus moschatus, assembly GCA_006410615.1. NCBI lineage: Eukaryota > Metazoa > Chordata > Mammalia > Artiodactyla > Bovidae > Neotragus > Neotragus moschatus. The sequence goes on from SJYA01003046.1 coordinate 1,501,320, forward strand.
ATTTTGAAAATCTGCTAATTAGAAAATTAAGTCCTTTATATACAAACCTAAATCTAGTCTGGCTTGAATGCTTCGTGGATAAATATGTCAGNGTCTGTCTTTGAAGGATATTGAGACAACAGGTTTGGAGGACAAGGTACACCAAAACACCACTTCCCTCAAGAACAGCATGACCATCCATTGCTGAAACAACCCGTGTATCTTTTTTTGAAATATATTTAAAAACTGTAGTATAGTTGGTTTATGATGTTGTGCCAATTGCTACTCTACAGCCTAATGACTCAGTTATATACATTTTTTAAAATATATATTGTTCTATTACGGTTTATCCCAGAGTTGGATAGAATTCCTTGTGCTGGTCAGTAGGACCTTGGTGTTTACCCATTCTAAATATAAGGGTTTGCATCTACTTATCCCAAACTCCCAGTCCATCTCTCTCCCTGCACCCTCACTTGGCAACCACAAGTTTGACCTCTATGTCTGTGAACGTTTCTGTTTTGTAGACAGATTCATTGGTGCTGTATTTTAGATTCCACATGTGAGTGATGTCGTATGGTATTTGCCTTTCTCTCTCTGACTTCTTTCACTCAGTATGAGTGAACTTCCCTTGTGTTGCTGCAGATGGCCTTATTTTGTTCTCTTTTATGGCTGAGCAGTGTTCCATTGTCTACATGTACCACTGGTTCCTCATCCATTTATCCGTCAGTGGACACTTAGGCTGCTTCCATGTTTTGGCTATTGTGAATACTGCTTCTGTGAACATAGGGGTTCATGTATCTTTTTGAATTATAGTTTTGTCTGACAACCCAGAATCCTAGTTAAACTGCACCTTTGTGCTCCTCCAATGTGCTGTGAAATACTACTCATTATCAATTTACTAAGCCCTAACTAAATCACTTAATTACTAGAATTTTTTTCTGAGCTGTAGATTTGTGTGTGTGTGTGTGTATGTGTGTGTGTGTGTGTGTGTGTGTGTGTGGTGAGGGAGGCACTCACAAGAAGTCTAATTTGCAATAGGAATTATATGTATATTTAAAATCCAGGTTATATCCAGGTTAGAATCACAACTCACTGAGTATACTCTCCAATTCTTCTTCGGCTGCAATGTCAATTTGATGTACGTGACTCTGAAGGGTTCTAGGACTTTAATTCAACAAGGAAAGATTATTTGAAGATATCCAGTGTTTCATAAGGCAGAAGAGTTAACAGGAATTTCAGCCAGGCTGGAGGAAAGAAATTTTGAAAATCTTCTGCTAATTAGAAAATTAAGTCCTTTATATACAAACCTAAATCTATTCTGGCTTGAATGCTTCGTGGATAAATATGTCAGTGCAAATGCTCCTTGTCAGGGGGTGAAATTTTTATGACTCCATATTAAGGTGGTTTAAAATAAAATAAAAATCTGTTAATCTGATCAGTCTGGCCCACCTATGATTTTGAGGTACAAAAAGGGTATCTATGGACAGAATTATTTGGATGGAGATTAAGGTGATCAAGTCAACTGAGAAACACAAATTACTCCAGAGCAATAGTTCTCAAAATGTGACCACAGAGCAGCAGCAGCAGTTAGGAATTTGTTAGAATGCAAATTCTGGACACCTACCCCCACCCCCGCCAAACCTGCTGAGTCAGGATCCCTGAGGGTAGAGCCATACTCTTTCAACAAGGCCTCTCTTATCCTCTGTGGTGCCTGTTTGAGACCCTCCGCTCTGAGTATCGGAGAAGGCGATGGCACCCCACTCCTGTACTGCTGCTACTGCTGCTAAGTCGCTTCAGTCGTGTCCGACTCTGTGCGACCCCATAGACGGCAGCCCACCAGGCTCCCCTGTCCCTGGGCTTCTCCAGGCAAGAACACTGGAGTGGGTTGCCATTGCCTTCTCCAGTGCATGAAAGTGAAAAGTGAAAGTCTTGCTTGGAAAATCGCATGGACAGAGGAGCCGGGTGGGCTGCAGTCCATGAGGTCGCTAAGAGTCAGACACAACTGAGCGACTTCACTTTCACTTTTCACTTTCATGCATTGGAGAAGGAAATGGCAACCCACTCCAGTGTTCTTGCCTGGAGAATCACCTGCACAGAGGAGCCTGTCCATCTACAGTCCATGAGGGTTACAAGACTCAGACACAACTGAGTGACTGAACATGCCCTCAGCTATATCCTAGTACACTCAACACGTGGTCAGTGCAATCTCATATACAGCAATAGAATTATGGGCTGTTAACTAATTGACTCAATATTAAGTTGACAGTATTGCAGATTCCTGAATTCAGATAAATTTTATACTGGATAGTGTTAGAATTTGATGTTGTTTAGTTTACAAAAGTTCTTTTAAATATCGGTGATCCATGTTTGATATACATGATAATTCTTCATACAGGATGGTTAAATATTTCTTTCTTGGTTCTAATCATTTAAATTTTAATAATTAATTATTTTAAATGAATAAATTAATTTATAATTAATTATTTAGAAAGTATAATTGCTTTACAATGTTCTGTTCATTTCAGATGTACAACATGAATCAACTATGAGTGTACATACATCCCCTCCCTCCAGAGCCCACCACCATCCCGCCGCTCTAGGCCATCACAGAGCACCGAGCTGAGCCCCTGCGCTGCACAGCAGCTTGCCACTAGCTCTCTGCTGACAATGGCAGTGTATCCATGCCAGTGCCTCCCTTCCAATTTGTCTCACCCTCTCCTTTCCAGCCTGTGGCCACAAGTCTCTTCTCCATGTCTGTGTCTCTGTGAAATAGTTAAATATTCTTAAACGATTCTGAGTAAACGGGAGCTCACTGTTTACTTATCTTTTTCACTCTGGAGCTAGCCAAATTTTTAATAGAAAACAAAGTACCTTCTTTGAGTGGTCATTATAAAAAGGAAAAACTGGCTGAATCTTGGAGGACTCCTGTTTCATAGACACAGCTTCTAAATTCAATAAATTGTAGGGCCATAAGTGGCTCATAAAAATTACCATAGCTCCTGTTTTCAACAGAGAGTCCTCATTTGATCCTTTTCTTCCCTCCTAAGATGTCTCTTGGGAACCATCCCTGGTTGGGGGGCTGGTGAAGAAAACTAATGTTCTTCTCAGCAGGCTACTGTCACTCCCTCTGCAGGGCCATTAAACACTTGCCTTGAATGTATTTGCCAAAGATCATACTTATTAACTTAATTCTATTGGATTTGTAAGATCCAACATGCAAATTCATGTATGTCAACACACTCATTCATGGAAATATGTATTTCCGGGCAAGAACCAGTCAAGGTTGCCAAGAAAAGTGGGAGCCCTGTTCTCAGCTATCCATCTGCCATCCTTCTTACTGGTTTCAACTGAGATGATCTTAACTGAGAATTTAAAAATATTATTCAAAAAAGATTATTTCAGCCCGGTTGAGAACATGAGAGACTGTGAATATAAAAAATATATTTACCAAGGTTGCTGTTAATGTTGCCATAGGAGGGAGGCAGGAAAAATGTGTCACCTTGAATAAGTTTTACCTTTTTCATGTTCCCCCTTAATGCATTACTGAATAATGAATGGTTTGTGGACCATGTTTATTTCAGCTCTGGAAATAAGGTCTGCAACTCAGAAGGAGAAAAAAGATAGGTTTCCAATCACTAGCAATGATAAGGGACCTTGCGAGAATAAAGTTGAAAGAAGGAGGCTCTACAAATCCTCTCATTAACATCATGACACCTTACAAGAGAAAACTTGTACTGGAGAAGAAAGTTGGAAGCAGGTTACACTTAAGAGGAAAAAACTCTAACCGACTGCCCCTGCCTCTCTCTGTCTCTCTCTCTTTCTGTCTCTCTCTCTTTCTCTCTCTCTCTCTCTTACACACACACACACACACACACACACACACACACACACACACACACACATAGGTCCTTCATGATCCAGAAGCAAAGAAGCACTTTGCTATTGTTNACAGGTTACACTTAAGAGGAAAAAACCTTAACCGACTGCCCCTGTCTCTCTCTGTCTCTCTGTCTCTCTCTCTTTCTCTCTCTCTCTCTCACACACACACACACACACACACACACACATAGGTCCTTCATGATCTAGAAGCAAAGAAGCACTTTGCTATTGTTCAGTCACAAAGTCATGTCCAGCTCTTTTGTGAGCCCCTGGACTGTAGCCCACCAGGCTCCTCTGCCCATGGGATTTCCTAGGCAAGAGTAGTGGGGTTACCATTTCCTTTTCCAGGGGATCTTCCTGACCCAGGGATCAAACCCATGTCTCCTGCATTGGCAGGTGGGTTCCTTACCACTGAGCCACCAGGGAAGCCCTCACAGTGTCTAAGTCCTTGGAAACAGAAGTCAGACAGCTGTGGAAATGTGGTCACGGGACAGTATAACCCGTGGATACGTAGGAAATGGCACCTCTAGGACAAAGAAGCTGGAGTCGTTTGCATGGCTGCCTCGGGAGTGTGAAGGCACTTCTGGTGGAGGCAGACATCTGGAAACAGATAAAGTCCACGAAGAATGCCTCTTTCTGACTTCAGAGATTAGCGTAGATGTGGACACATTAGGTCTGTTTTAGGGAGACTCTCCTCTGTTACAGATCCCGGGGACTGGGGCGATTGGATTACCTAATAATGGGTCGCTTTAGTCCTGCCATCGTCACTTATCAGGTACATTAGTTTAAAACCTGCAATTTTGAACTTAGCATTACTGAGCTTTCCAAAGATTAAATTACCCAACTTTTGTTGGTGAGTATCTCTGTGAAATTTCCTGAAAAGGATAGTCCTTCTTCTTTGTGCGAAAGTGAAGCCAAATCACATACTTTATTGATATTTAGAGACATACAAATGATAGTGCTAATGTACTTTAATGTCTGTCTGCTTGACTGGAAAGACTGTGGGTTTGTGTTTTGGGGCTTTTGTTTTTCTTAAGATAATGTGGAACACTGTAGTCTCTTTGTGAGCTTAATCGGAGTAGGTAGATTTTTTTTTTCTTCCTCTTGTTTTTCCCAAAGCATTATTTCAGATGAAGTTTTACACCAAAAGTCTTTTTCAAAGGAGGCTCCGTGTTTGCCCCTGCTATGGGTACAGTCTTTACCGTGGTCCAGCACCAAAAAAAAACACAAACAAACAAACACATATCCCCTTGCCTGTTTGTCTTCTTAATAGCTTCGGTGGAAAATGTAAGAACACTGACGCTTTAACAAAAACGAGTTGATTTAACACTCTGTACTCGAAAATGCCTCCACTAAGGGGAAGAGTCTTAATCTCTAAGCCATGAAGATTTAATGTTTTCAGAGTAATTTTACAGATATTCTGCCTGCCAGTGCCCAGTAGGGTTTAGAGTTCTTGAGTCACGATGGGCTTAACAAGCATCCAGGCATGAACCAACTTTGTTCATGTTTTGAGCGAGAGGAATAAATGTTGATCCGTGGTGACTGAGCAGAATTAAAAGATAATTTACCTGCTGTCTTTTTAGGGAGTTTGTATATACCTTCTGCCTATCGGAGATGAATTATAAGCCAACTCTGGCAAAGATAGGAATGGAACCAGAATATCCCAGCAAAAATGGTTGATGACATCTTGAATTTTTCTCAGAAAGAGATGGATATGCAAGGATAAGAGTAAGCGATCTGCTAAGGTGCTGATGAAAGAGGCAGGGCTTGCTTAAACCACAGCATAAAGAAAATCCAGGATGCGTGAAAGTCCATGTCTGTTGTGGTCATTTTGACACAGCTCAGGTTTCTGGTAGCTTCTGGTAAACGGATTTTTGATCATTCAGGAGTCTGTGATAGCTAGTCACGGNTTCTGGCAAAGATAGGAATGGAACCAGAATATCCCAGCAAAAATGGTTGATGACATCTTGAATTTCTCTCAGAAAGAGATGGATATGCAAGGATAAGAGTAAGCGATCTGCTAAGGTGCTGGAGAAAGAGGCAGGGCTTGCTTAAACCACAGCATAACGAAAATCCAGGATGCGTCAAAGTCCATGTCTGTTGTGGTCATTTTGACACAGCTCAGGTATCTGGTAGCTGTTGGTAAATGGATTTTTGATCATTCAGGAGTCTGTGATAGGTAGTCACGGTTAAAAAATATTTTTCGCCTATATAACCTCTAGGGTTCGATACTGCTGTTACTGCTGTTTAATCGCTTCAGTTGTGTCCAACTCTGTGAGACACTATGGACTGTACCCCACCAGTTTCCTCTATCCATGGAATTCTCCAGGCAAGAATACTGGAGTGGGTTGCCATGCCCTCTCCAGAGAATCTTCCCAACCCAGGGATCAAACACAGGTCTCCTGTATTGCAGGCAGAGTCTTTACCACTGAACCACCAGGGAAGCCCAGAATTTGGTACTATATTGATTTAAAAAATGAATTTATTGAAGGGTTTGTGAGAAATATAAACAGCAGGCAAAGATGAATATCGTGGCTTTATTTCTAAATTTTTATGTTGCATAAATGGCAAAGCTTAAGCTGTTTCATGTTATTATCATAATCCATACGTATTTAGCAACCTGTGAAAATGATAGTTGCCACTCCAGTAACACAAAGAAAGTTGTCTTAATTAGTCAGAAAACTGTATCCCGTTCCTGTAAATTTCGTGATGTCTTGGTAGACTCAGGCCCATTTAAGTCAGAAGATATTTTTAGCGATGAGTTGCTTTAAATGGTGAATGTAGAAGTGATACTCATGGTGCCCCACTGGCATTAGAGCATCTGAAATATCGCTCTCCGTTGTTGCTTCTGAGTCCTCAGTTTGGACATGGAAAACTTTCGAGGAGACTCTATTTTCCGGGCCTGAATTAGAATTCAGAGTGGGCTGAGATATTTTTCCCCATCTTTTTACATACCCCCAAGTTTATATTGCTCCCTGGTCTATTTCAGGATGTTTATTACATACATTCACTCCCAGGTGTGGCAATGCATGGGAACACAGTATCTCCAATCTTAACAAACAGCTGTTCGGGTCTGGCCAAATCCTCTGAAGGGTCTCTGGCAGCAAAAGGAGCTTTAAGTAAATAGTTTATTTTATTTTTAAGTTAAATATGGGGAAATCATCTATTGAGGCTTTTTCCCTAGCCACTTAAACCGCGTATGAATTGAGATACCAAAAGGAATTTAGTATTTCTTTTTAAACAAGATATACTGTTTTCAACCGGAGAAGAATAAAGCCAGGAGTCAGGTTGTGCCTGGAGGCTGAATTCTCCTGCACAAAGGGACTCGGGGGACAAATGAGTGTGGGGTGCACTAATGGACACAGAGTTCCACAGTTCCTTCTCAGAGGCGACTCCAGAGAGGCCAAGAAAGGAAAAGCCAGGAGGGCGAGGTCACCCCCGATAAGTACAAAGAAGTTGCTCCCAGTGCTTTCTCCCATTGTGCCGGTTACACTTATTGGTGTGAATAATGTTGTTTTGTTTTCAGAAAGACAGTCATGAGCAAGAAAAAAGAGTGGTGAGTGATAAGCCGAACTCAGGGAATTTGAGAATGACACGTTTGTGATAATATATGTTAATTTAGTTGGATGGATGTGAATATTTTCATAAAGAACAAAGAGAAAGATGGACTCTGGCTTAGATTCATCCGTTTAGACTTTTATAGAGGCATTACCCGTGTTTAAAATGCACAAATCTCTTGGAAACATTTTTTTTAAATGCATATTTTTGTGGTGGCTTATTTATTTTAAATTACCATATTTTTCTTGCTTTGGAGATAAAAACTCTAGTGGAGCCAGACTTCAAATAGATGATGTTCTGAGCACATCAAAACAAAGAAAGTGTTTCTGAAACCAAATAAAAGCATTTTTTGAATGACTCCCTCATCCATTCAAGGCTCCTTTCAGCTTAGCGGCACTGGCTCAGATAAAGTCCCGAACACCTCACAGCCTATTCAAAAGTATCAGATTCAACTGAAGGTGAAGAAAATGGGCTATCTGCAATATTCATGAGTTGGGAACGTCCCAAGTTTGACCATTGTCTGAATGACTTTACAACCGCTTGGGGTATGTATTACATAACAGATATTCACAGGCACCCAGCACTCCTATCAAGCCAAGCCTTGTAAGTGAGTCCAAAGCATCCCCACCACCCCCTAGCCCTGCCCTGTTCTTTTCTAATTCAGGTCCGAAGAGAAATACTGCCCAGGCTTTGAAGTGTGCTATCCTCTACTCCTGGGTTTCAGACTGAACTAAAGGCCTTGATAACCCTTCTTCAAGTGGTATTAACGAAAATGTATTGTTTTAATCTATTGGGGCTAGTTTTTTCCTCTCACTGGACCAAAGCACATCTGAATGTAGCAAAACTTTCTGAAATGAGATAGGTTCATTTTACTGGGACAATCTGAGTCCTCAGCAAGAGTACTAAGTGATCCGAATAACCCTGGAAGGAAGGATGAAAGGAAGGGGTGCAGGGAGGGAGGAAGTCTTACACTCTGCCCAACAGGAATGCAACATTCAAGGTTCTGCCACTGGATTAGGAGTTGCAAGATGAATGATACTCGTTTTTACTATTTCCATCTCAAAGTAGCTGCCCTCTGCTTAAGACACAATCTTTAACAGAAGTGAAGTGCAGTGAAAGTCGCTCAGCTGTGTCTGACTCTTTGCAACCACGAGGACTATATAGTCCATGGAATTCTCCAGGCTGGAATACTGGGGTGGGTAGCCTTTACCAGCTCAGCCTCAGGGGAAGCCCAAGAATACTGGAGTGGGTAGCCTATCCCTTCTCCAGTGGATCTTCCCAACCCAGAAAGCGAACTGGGGTCTTCTGCATTGTGGGCAGATTCTTTACCAACTAAGCTCTCAGGGAAGCTCGGTCAGACATAAATACATAGGACCATATACCTTGGAGCATGGGTTGTTGGAAAGAGCACCTGGGTTTGAGTCCTAACTCTGCCTTTAGCTGTGATCTTGGATAAACAACTGGATTCTTCTGGTCAGCTTTCCCATCTACATATGAGGATATTGAATCTCATCTCTAAAATCACGTCGTTTTATTATCTCCACTATTCTCCTTCTGCCCAAACAGCATTCTAGCTGGGACTTTCTTGGTGGTTTAGTGGTTAAGAATCTGCCTGCCAATACAGAGGACATGGGATTGATGCGATGTGGAAGATCCCACATGCCGCAGGGCAACTAAGCCTGTGCACCACAACTGCGGAGCCCGTGCGGCCTGGAATCCAAGCTCCGCAGCAAGCAAAGCCACCACAATGAGACGCCTGCGCACCACAGCTAGAGAAACCCATGTGCAACAATGAAGGCTGGATGGCAGGCCAAGCGTGACAGCTAAGATTGCCTTCAAAGCTGGTGGAGACGACTGGGAAACAAAGGCCTTGGGAATGCCAGGGAAGCTGATGAAGCATCAGGGTGAGTTCTGACCTGCCCCCAGTACACGTTCACCTCCTAACCCCCAGAAACTATGACTGTGACCTTATTTAGGACAAGGTTCTCGGCAGGTGCAGTTAAATTATGAACGTTGGGATGAGGCCATCCTGGATGATCTAGGTGGGCTCTAATCCAGGGACGGGTGTCCCTATAAGAGACAGAAGAGGAGAAAACACGGACACCAAGGAGAGGGTGGGTGAAGGACGGGCAGAGAGTACAGTAACGCAGCCACAAGCCACAGAGCATCTGGAGCCAGCAGAAGCTGGAGGACGCAGGAAAACATTCCGCCCAGAACCGGGACAAACTGAGAGTCGAGCAAGAGAGTACTACAAGTAGACATCTTGATTTAGGACTGCAGACCTCTGGAACTGTCCGAGAATAACTTTCTGTCATTTTAAGCTTATTGTAATATGTTATGGAGTCCTGGGATGCTAACGCAGTGCCAGCCTGGCTGCTCCACATTGTCCCTTGAGGGCCACAGCCCCACGCTGTCTGCAGGCTGCATGGGGCCATGCCAGGCACATGGTACCACATCTCTTCTTTTCGGATGACAGCTTTGACTCAAGAAAGTGCAAGTGAAGGGTGTATAGGACAGTGGCAAGGCTGCTGGGCTGGATGAGGTGCTACTTCAGGGACTTGGCTATGTGTTTCCCTTCCGACCAGAGCACGGTGCCTCCATGCACTTGACTTCAAGTCCATGGATTTGCAGGAATGATTGGTCCATTTATAAATTATCAGAGAGGTTTTAGGCTTCAAGGAGGTAGAGTTTTTCTGGGCAGGCGTTAACAATAGTCACTGGCCGATCTCTGTGGAAGGCCGAGAAAAAGGGTGAAGAAAACAATGTCAGCTCTCTTGTCCTTACTTGCATCTTCTCAGCCCACCTGCAGAGAGCATCTGGGCACCTGATCAGGTGGGAAAGAATGAACGTGTCCTTTCCCACCTATTGGGATGTCCAGTAGGCAGGTCCGTGAGGGAACAATTTCAACTGGTGACCCAGCCTTCAGAGACGTTTTGTCTTAGCTACTCTCTCGCAACATTACCAATTCTTCTAGCTCCCAGTGTTTAATCTGAAGAAAGGGGACTGTGAGAGATGAAAAGATTAGGTGGAGGCCATGCTCCCACCACCCCTCCCCCTAGCTCTCACCTTGGGATCTGAAGCTCCGACACTCACTTCCAGAAGGAGGAGGCTGAAGGGAGGGGAACCACCTCTACGTAGCTTACAGGGATCTTCACAGTCCATCGGGCCCCCTGCTTTCCATGCATCTGACCAGTGCTACCCTCCGTCCAGAGCTCAGCTTAGGTATCACAGCTTTGGGGAGGCAGACCCTCCATGATCTAGACTGGCTTATGTGCTTTTCTGGAGGATGCTAAGCCACCTCGAAATGATTCTACCAGAGCACCTCAAATGCCAATCAGAGTTTCCCTACCTGCATGTATCTGCCCCAGAAGCTTCTCAAGGAGGGCAGTGCCTCTGCTTTTGTCTTATTTTTTTCTTTATGTGTCTATGGTTGTGTATGTAACACATTAATAAGACATCATAAGAGTTTCAGGCATTACATAACAGTAAAGAGTGGACACCTCCTTCACCCTAACTGTGCCCCCACTCTGTCCTCAAGGTAAATTCTGATCACCATTTGGCAAGTCTCCAGCCAGACTTTTATCTTGGCATTCACAAACATGTGTCCATCTGGCTAGTTAGCTAGCTATCCGTCCATCCGTCTAACCTATCTGTCATTTATCATTTAATCCTTCATTTTACTCTGTTTTCCTGTAACTTGCTTTTTTCCTTTAAGGCCATGTTTTGGAGATCTTTTCATGTCTGTACATAGCGATCAACAGAATTTCATAGTCACCCGCTCACCCACAGCTAGACAATCAACTTCCTCTCTCTGTTGTGAGCCAGGCAGCAAGGCCCAGCCTCATTCATATCATTCTTATTCATGTGTACCATTGCACAAATGCAAGTAGTTCTTTTAAATAGATACAATTGCTGAGTTCCAATTTTAAACACTCTGGTGATTTCTATAAGGCCTCTTCCTTGCTTTATCCTTTGCCTGTGCACTTGGAGCTTTCCCAGATTGATCTTATCTCTGGGGCAATTTTTCCCTTTTTTGAGCTTTAGTTTCTGCTAGATTCTAGGTTCATTTCTTTTTAGGTTTGATCTCTTCTTTCTACCTTTCAGTAATTCCTTAAGATGTCTCTCTCTTTTTGGCACTGTTACAAAACACACACACACACACCACTCCGCTTCTGATGACTTACAGAGGTGAAAGACCCATGTGCTTAGGCTGCTGTCTTGAGGCAGGTTGAAAACTACCCTCTGTCCCCTACCTGGTACTTGACATAGAGGCTGTGTTGTCTGCACTTGACCTAGATGTCTGCCTTGACATCTCCGAGGCAGAGTCTGTGTTGGGAGAATAAATGAGTTTTTGCTTTAGGCAGGTACTAACATTTGACCAAGGACACATGCCTCCTTCCAGGGGTTGATTTGGGTGTGCTGGTGGATTACCCTTCAATTAATCACGCACAACTCTATAAGGTATTGTGGAGCTGACTACCTTCCTATGTGGGAGGGCTGGTTTGTGGGAAAATTTTGCGTCTTTAATTTCACATAAATTTACCATACAAGATGATGATTCCAGGTTGTTCACGACGGTCGTGAAGATTCTCACCACCCAGCAGCAAATCAATTTAATGGAGCTCAATTGGATGACTTGTGTCTGATTAAAGGATATGTTGGCATACATGTCAGGCACTCAGCTGATTTTTAAATTTCCTTTAAAGACGTAATACCACTGAAATGTAAAGAGATGCATGACCATTAGTAGGAGAATGTCAAAGGATACTTGAAAGCGAGTACCTGCCCAGAATACTTGGCTTAAATTTTCCAAGTTCCACTTGAGATTCACAGAAACACTCTAGCAACCTGGATTCTATTTATTGAACCAAACCAGGCCCTCCTCTGCTGCCCTGCGCCGCCTGCATGCGCCCCTGCTGACAGGTGCTGCAGCTGTAAGCCCTGCTGGGCCCTCCTCAGCAGCCATCTGTCAGCGAGGCCTTCACTCCTCCAGGCAACAGGCGTGTTGATAAGAATATACACTTTCTACAGTTGACAGACTTTGCTATTCAAAACACTGTTGAAAAAATGGCTATAGGAATTTAATTAGCAACTTCCATTAAGAGATTAGATGAGAAGAACAAAGAGAAACCAAGGGAACGTCTTCTTAATAAAACCGGAGATGCTGCAGAATATTCATAGTGTAACAAAGGAAACGGGAAATCTGTTCCGTGCATTGTTAGAGGTGACAGAGAAGTTCTGATGTTTTCTCATAGCCTGGTGTGTCTACGACTAATGAGGCGCCTGGTGGAGGACAGAGCTCCTACGGAGCACCACATCCTGGCTGCATCGGGTGAACCTGTGGGTTTTCTCACGTATCCCATGCATGGCTCCTGCGGCTGGCTCACTTAGCACCAACATTCAGGAGCAAACCCTAAATGGGCCGACTGGCTTATCACTGTGCCATGGCCTCTGGTCACCTCTGTGAACTGGTCATCCAGCTTATATTTGTGTGTTGGGTCAATAGAGGTGAGAGCCTATAAAGACCAGAACAAATCAATCTCTTCTACTAAGAAATCAGAAGCCTATGAGGTATTCAGCAGTTAGTCATGTGTGTGTGCGTATGTGTGTGTGTATGTGTGTGTGTCTGTGTATTAGTGAAGGGGTGGAGGTACATTATGCTTACACAAGGCCAGGGTTTGTTTTGTCTATACCCCATAGATTGATTAACAAAACAAATGGTTAGCTCAAGACCCTATGGTGTAGGCACAAGCATGAATTTGTGATTCCTTCAAGTCAATACTCTTATAAAGGTTGCACAGTAAAGTAACCCAGTGATGACAAAAGTCAAGAAGAAGGGTATATGGGAAAGGAAGCTTTGATCCAGAAAGCTACCAACCATTCCTGGCAAGTAGCTGCTTCTATCAGAATCAAATGTTTCCCCCATGCCCCTGAGACAGTGAAACGGTTTCTGGGTTACAAAGTCTATTTTGATTTTGATCTGATTCAAAGGGTTGATAAATAGATTCAGATGGGAACCCCCATGCCATTATCAGATTGAAAACAACTAGCTCATCATTTTCATTTTTAACTGACATAAACTCAGATGTACTAAGATAGTCTTTACATTTTCCAGAGGAAGTCTAATATCCACAGGAAATTTGAGAATATAAAATTTATATAAACTTGGGTTTGTATTAAAACCAATCCATACTATAGTTCTGCCAAATGGATGTGCACAAATGCACACACACACACACACACACACACACACACACACACAGAGAGAAATGTCTAGGAAAGTTAAAATGAAATTCTTATGAGATTAACTCTTCTTAGCTCCAAAGCCAAAATTAGGTAAAAACTACATTAATTAACAACTGAGTCACAACCTTCAAACTGTGAATACAAGATATCTCTGTAGTGGGTTCTAGTTACTAAAAGGTTAATTGATTTTTTTTATTTCTAGGGAAAAAAATAAGGCTAATTCAAGATAATGAGATAGATGGGTGGATTTAAGTGGAGAAAAAAAGCTAGAAAATTGCTGATGGCTTGGCAAAAGAGCCAAAGAAAATTATCATCGTTGTCTTTTGTTCTTGTGAACTCGAAGCCGTTTCTTGTAGTTGTTAGTGTAAAATGAGCTGAATTAGAGAACGTGTGATTTCAGTGGCTGCTAAATGTAGCCAGCCCCCTTTATGTGGGTCATAAGTTCTGTGCTCAGGATGTTGTAGGGTGACACAATGATGGCCCCAACCCTTCTGGAAACTGGGGCCTTCTGCTTCCTCCTGCTTGTCCTCCCTGGGGCCCCTTTCTGCATTTACTCTGAATAAAGTTCCCTTAGACCAATGGCTTATAGTTACACAGTCTTTATAACTCATGTGGAGAACCACCGATCTGTATTTCCTTATAAAGAAGGGGTTAGAATGGGCCACTGGCAAAAAACATTATTTCCTGAAATTGCCGATAATAAGAAGACCCCCTGACCACCCCACTATGGTTCTCTCTCCCCCTGTGTGTCATTACAGGGGACTAAAAAAATCTCTCTCTCTCTGAATCTTCTTCTTTAGGCCCAACTTCAGAGTTGAATAAATTTCCATCTTTCTGTCATGGACCTGGGAAGCAAAGGTGCTTTTTCAGTGACTTCTGGTGTCTTGCAAAGTCCCTGCTCCCCTTGGGATTTCTCTACCAGCCAGGCTGAGGCCCTTGAGCTGTGAGCTACAATCCAGGAAGCCCTTCTAGCTTTGGCTGCACAGACAAGGATGCGTTCATTCCTCAAACATTTCTTAAGCACTTACTATATGCCAGGCTCTTTTCTAGGCACTGGAGATATAGCAGAAAGAAAATAGAAAGGACATAAATATCTGCCTTCATGGACCTTGCATTGTAGTGGAGAGAGATGGGCAATAAACAAGTTAAAAATTGTGTTCAGTGTCATGGAGCTTCTGTTAACTAAAAGAAGAAAGATCGGGAGTTCTTTTTCAGTGTGGTAACTTCTGTGAAGAGAGGGGGTTAATTAGTGTATGGAATACTGAGGCACCTCCCCCGCTTCAAAATAAGGCAGGGATATTTGTGGCTTCTGCACTTCAGAGGTCCAGTGGAAAAAAAAACGAATATCAGACATGAATAATATGGGGGAAGAGCTGTGATGTTTTTCACCAACAAGGAGAAGCTCACAAAGTGAAGATGTAAGCCTGTGGTCAGTTCAAGAAACAGTGTGATCGACAGGGGGTTTGGGATGGACACGCACACACTGCTCTGTTCAGAATGGATAATCAACCAGGGCCTACTGTGCAGCACAGGGGACTCTGCTCAATGTTATGTAACAACTCAAATGGGAGAAGAATCTGCAAAAAGAGTAGACACGTGTATCCTTAGAACTGGATCACTTTGCAGCACAGCTGAAACTATCATAACATTGTTAATCGGCTGTATTCTAATACAAAATAAAATAAAAGAAGACGTGCTCAAGGAAATTAAATGCTGCCTTATATATTTCTTCTCCTTTTTAAAACAAACATGGAATGGAAAAATCTTGGAAAGAGGAAGCAACCTTTGGCTCTTGATCTTGAGAAGTCAGAGGTGGCCAAAGCTATTTAGGGATGAAGAGGGCTATCTGATCTTTGGGGAACAGCCAGCCCGCTTTTCCTAAGATTAACCTTATAGGAACAACGTCGTCCTCTATCCTGCATTATCTCTTTTAAACTTAATGTTTAAATAGCTATACTTAAATGATAAGGCACTAGCTTTTCACCTCCAGGATCCTAACTGGATTCAAACTCTAGTCTTCTGGGAAATGAGTTTGGTCATCTAAGCTGAGCCTCATAGACAAAAGTCCTTATCTCCATACTCCAAGCATAATTCAGTCCATCATAGTAGGACTGGAAGTCTGCTCTTGGGAAAAGAAAGAGAATGAGCTGGGGTGAAAACTAAATTATTGAAGGAGTTAAATCAATCCTGAATTCAAATCCCAACCGTTTAAGTCGTAGTACCTTTCTGTTCAGACTGCAAAACTGCTTTTCACACCATGCTTTCCGAGCTGCACTCTGAAAGGAGGAAGTCACTTACTGTTGCTAAGCCTCCAAAAATGAGGGCACAGCTGCACAGAGGAAGAAGTTTGAGCCCTTTAATAAATTTACATTTCCTTTGAATGCTGGTTTCCTTATCAAGCTCAGAAGAATACTTCACATCTTTGCCCTGTATGTGTGCTGCAAGCAACAACTGTGACTTTTATCTTTCATAGACTTGAAGATGTCTAAACATGTCAAGGAAATATCGTGTGCGAAGATGTTATGTTCGAAAGCAGATTCAGTAAGTTTAGAATAACACAACCCATGTTGTCCCCCAAACACTCTAAAAATAAAAATAGAATTGAGCCAAAAAGGGACTTCCAGAGCCCTGATCTCTGGTTTACTTTGCCTGGCACTCAGAAAGGAATGATTACAGGCAAAGTGCTTTGACAACTCAGCCTATTGATGAGAAATAGACTAGGGAGGGATACTCTGAGTCTTTTGAATGGCCTGCTTTCCAGGTATTTGGAGGCATGCATTTATTTCTCCCCCCCCCCCCCCCCCCCCCCCCCCCCCCCCCCCCCCCGGCCCCCCCCCCCCCCCCCCCCCCCCCCCCCC
>SJYA01003046.1:1517851-1548739 GCA_006410615.1 Neotragus moschatus
CCCCACCCCTCAGCCCCCTGACCCGCCACTGGCCTGCTCCCACCCCGCTGCTCCTCTCCTCTCTCTGTACCATTTATCAAGTTGGCATTTTGCTCACAATAAAATGGATGACAGTTTCATTACAGAATGGCATCACTTGTCAAACTTTGAATTACTGATCATAAAAATATCTGTTACGCTTTGAAGGATTGTTGGAGGACTTCCACTTTATATAAATATATATATATATTTTATCAGTAGGACTGTTTAGTGCAACATGCACAAGGAGGGAACAGAGGAGGGGGGAGGAGAAACCCAACGCAGCCAAGAAGCCCAGGGTTGGCTCTATCCTACCCATACCAACAAGCTTCTATCACAGCTCTAGACAGCAGAAATAAAAGGGAGCTTTTTGGCTCACAGCTATAAAAAAAAATTATCATAGTGATGAAGTTCCTCAGCCATCAACAGAGCTGTGATAACGCTGTTTGATGATGATTTTCCCATGAATGTTAAACAGCCGCCACTGCAGAGGGAAAGGAGCTTATCTGCACCTAATACTGATCTCTAATTCCTGCCCTTCTTGAACCATCCATTTTCTAACAGCATTAACTGGCAAATTTACATCCCATCTTAATGCTGCTAAAGAGGACAGGAGATGAAGAGTAAATGACAGCAGTGTAATGAGGGTGGCTTTTTTTCTCCTTTCTCTTTAATGGCTAAAGATTTACACAATTGTCTGTAAGCTTATATAGAGAGCTTACCTGAACCTTTTCCCAGCATGGATTCAACTTACAGGAGCTTTTGTTAACTAAATACACATAAATATTTTTAAGGAGGTTTAATAGTGTGACTTCAAAAGAAAGTCAAGAGATGGCAAAAGGAAAAAAAAAAACAAATTTCAACGTCACAAATAATATAAACGTCTCCAAGAGCTAATGATTTCCGAACAAACAAGGCGGTAAAAATAACCACCTAACATTCTCTCAGGTTGAAGAATGTTAACCTAAGAGCTCAAAAGATTTCGAATAGTAAGGAATAATTAATTAAAACAAGGATTTAGAGAGAGCTATGTTCCGCATGCCGCCAAGACCCAGGATTTCTCTGATCGTGTAACATCCATCAAAATACTACCTGTTCACTAACAGGGTGTGAAGAAATAGCAGGTAATTTCAATGGTAAGTCTGCACGTTGGGAGCTACAATAGCTCGATGTAGGAAAATCCCATTTGTGCATTCAGATGATAAAAGTAAACCAAATAAAAATCACCATGGACGAGCCATTTAACATCACAGGCTGGAAACCTTGAAGTTGTCTTTGACTCTTCTCTCTCTTTCATCCTCTTTATCCAATCCATTACCAATCCTGCTTTCCCTTCCTTTGAAATGTTTTTTTGAATTTACTCCCTCTTCTCTCCTGCTACTCTCACCCACGTCTCCAGAACCTCTCGTTTTAAATGGTACTGATTCTTCTTGTTTGCTTCTAGCCTCCGTGGGCCCTTCCATGTATTGTTAGAACTATTTCAGGGTTTTCACTATGTGATCTGACTTCTTAAAAAAAAGAAGTTAACTATTTGTGTCGCCTGCCCCTGTTTCTGCCTCCACCACTTATAACAATGGTTCTTAAAGTGTGATGGACCACAAGAATAAATGCTTAAGCATATTAAGCACACATTTAGTGAAAGGTGTGTAAGACTGGTGCATTGAAAACTACAAGACATTTTAAAGGGAAATTAAAGAGGTAAATAAATGGACAGATGAGCCACATTCAAAGATTTGAACAAAGATTGACAAGCTTTTTCTGTAAACGGACAGAGAGTAAATATTGGTGGCTTTTCAGGCCACACAGGTCTCTCTGGAGTATTTTTCTTTGTTTTGTTTTACAACCCTTCCAAAATGGTAAAACCACTTTTAGCTTGAGGGCATACAAGAACGGGCTAGATTTAGGCTGCAGACCATAGTTTACTGTATCCTGGCTTGGAAGATTCAATATTATTAAGTTGGCAGTCCTCCCCAAATTGATCTCAAGATTCGATGCAATGCCAACATAATCCTACCAGGCTTTTTTGAAGAAATAAATGACATTATTTAAAAAATTTTTTAAATTAATTAATTAATTTTTTTTTCATCTCAGGTGTACATGAGTTCCCAATCTTGAATGCCCCCCCCACCTCCCACTCCACACCAACTCTCTGGATCATCCCCGTGCACCAGTCCCAAGCATCCAAAATTTATATGGAAAAGGAAAGAACCTAAAATAGCTAAGACAATTTAGAAAAAGAAGACCAGAATTGGAGGACTCATCCTATCTGACCCTGTGACTTATTCTAAAGCTATAATAATCAAAACAATGATGCGTTAGCATAAAAATAGATCAAGAAACAGACTTGATCTGTCCAGAGACAGACCCACAGTTACATGGTCAATTGATTTTGATCAAAGATAACAAGGTAATTCAGTGGAAATAAGTTAGTCTTTTCAACAAATAGTGCTGGAACAAATGGGTATCTGTATGAAAATGAAGAAACCTCAGCCCTTATCTCACACCATATATAAACATGAACTCAAAATAGGTCATAGATCTAAAAGTAAGAGCTAAACTGATTAAACTTCTGGAAAAAAATACAGAGGATATCTGTGATATTGGCACAGACCAAGATTTCTTAAAGTGAAAAGTATTTGTCGCTTAGTCATGTCTGACTCTTTGCAACCCCATGGACTGTAGCCCGCCAGGCTCCTCTGTCCATGGGATTCTCCAGGCAAGAGTACTGGAGTGGGGTGCCATTCCCTTCTCCAGGGGACCTTCCTGACCCAGGGATCGAACCCATGTCTCCCACATTGCAAGCAGATTCTTTACCGTTTGAGCTACCCACTGGATATCAAAACACATAAAAGAAAAAAATGATAAAAAATGTTTTATCAAGATGAAAAATTTCTCTTCTTTGAAAGACATAATTTCAGGAAAACAAAAAGGAAAGTTACAGACTGGAGAAAAATGTTTACAAAATATCCAACAGTTGCTTTGTATTCAGAGCAAGTGAAAAAGCTCTGAAAAAAAAAATGTGAAAATTTATTACTAAGTCATGTCTGATTCTTTGTGCCCCATTTGATTGCAGCCCTCCAAGGCTCCTCTGTCCATGGGATTTTCCAGGCAAGATCACTGGAATGGGTTGCCATTTCCTTCTCCAAGGGATCTTTCTGAACCAGGGATCAAACCTGGGTTTCCTGCTTGGTAGGTGGATTCTTTACCACTGAGCCACCAGGGAAGACCCTCAAAAGTTCTACAACTCAATAATAAAAAAACAACCCCATTAAAACATGGGCAAAAGAGTGGAAAAGAAACTTCACAAAAGAATATAGTCAGTAAGCATATGTGAATATGTTCAACATCACTAGTCATAAAAGAAAGACAAGTTAAAACCACGATGCGAATGAGAAACCTATTGGAACAGGTAAAGTAATAAAGATTGATAATTCCAAGGACTGGCAAAGTCTGTGGAGCTATTGGAAGTCCCATGCATGGTGGGTTAGAATGTTAAATGGGGCAGCCACTTTGGATAACAGTATGTTACTACCTTATAAAGTTAATTTAATGAAGCCAGATATGAAAGAAACTTGAATATATGTAAAGTAAAATTATTCTTCCACTAAATATTTTCTGTTCTATTATTCTCCATAAAGGTGTTCTTTATGCTGTATTGCTGTTCAGTCGCTCAGTCGTGTCTGACTCTTTGCGACCCCATGAACTGCACACACCAGGCTTCCCTGTCCTTCACCATCTCTCAGAGTTTGCTCAAACTCAGGTCCATTGAGTCAGTGATGCCATCCAACCATCCCATCCTCTGTCACCCTCTTCTCCTCTTGCCCTCAATCTTTCCCAGCATCAGGGATTGTAATGGGCTTATTATTATCATTTTAAATATAAAAATATTAATATTTTAAAAATTCCTCTGTGTTAATTTCTATGTAGTAAATACCAAGAAAGACAACCCATACAAACAAAAGCTCTTTGGAATTCTCAATAATTGTTAAGAATATAAAGGGGTCCTAAACCAAGAAACTCAGAGAACAGTTGGCTTATAAGAGTCACCCAAATAGATAATTGAAGTTCTACATAACTGGGATGTTCTTATCATTCGGACTTTATCTATTCTCAGTTGGAATCTAGCTCTCCAGCTGGGCCGGGCTCTCTCTCCATACCAGCTGATTGACTTTGAGGTCAGGTTCATGACTACCTGTTCATTCTTTACCTAATTTTAAATTGCATGACTTGGCAGCTTTTTTTTGTTTGTTTTAATCCTGTAGGTCACAGTTTCCTCACCAGTAGAATGGGGATTACAGTGGGATCAATTTCATAGGCTTGTGAGGATTGAGTTTATGCAAAGCCCTTAGATCAGTAACTGGTGACGGTAAGCATTCAGTCCCCGTGAGGTGGTGGTGTAATTGTCTTTGCTACTGTTATCAACCCTGCTTCCCTCCGTCTTTGGAAATGACATTTCTTCATGTTGCCCATACCACCACCACCCCCATCCTTGAGCTCTGGCATCTCTAATAAATGTGTCACTTGGTTTTGCTCTCTTTCTTTTAATTGCTTGAATCTAATTCTCATTTTACGTTCCCAACTGTATCTAAAGCTTCTTTGAACCAAACTCTTTCTTAGGCACAGTTTACTTAACACTGAACTGAGCAAACAATAGATGCGCAACAAATACTTACTGGGTTGTTCGTTCCCAATTCTGTAGTATGGGAACAACAATAATAGTGTCTTATTTATCTCTTCATGGGTATGTTGCAAAAATTGTATGTGACGCAGTTGAACTGCCTTAAAAAAAATCCACAAACCAAACCAGGACCTTTTCTTTGTGTTCCAATATGTCCTAAGGTCATGATAAGGAATCTTTTTAGAAACTGTTAAATGGATGCCCCTATTTATATTTTCTCTTAGAACTCTGAATTCCTTTGGCTTGTTGAATTTTTTATACCGAGCAACGCTATTTTGTGAAATAAGCATTTGGGGAAATATCAAAACTGGCTTCATAGGACTTATGAAGATGACACTTTCTCTTGACCCCGTTAAATATGTTCTCACTTAAGATTTTGCATTGTCAATTCTCTGCCCATGATATTCTCAGGAGGGAAAGGATTAGTCCATTAAAATCCTAACTGAACAAGACCTCACTGGCATTTTGAAAGCATTTTTGCAACATTATCAGAACTTAATTGGTACAGAACTTTTTCAGATACAGTGGTCATTAAATTTTAGCTCCAGTTTTTTCAGTGTTGAGCAAAATAATTTCACCTACACCAAAAACACCATGCTCTAAGGTATCCGGCTGAATTGATCACACCGATTCCATACCTAACAGAAAAAGAATATTAATTCCTTTAAGAAACATTTATTGAGCATCAGCTATGTACCTGGCCCTGGGGACATTCAGAGAGGTTCAATTCTAGGAGCAGGAGACAGAGAAAAAAATGAAAACAGAATAAGTGAGATTATTTTAGATATTGATGAGTGCAAAGCTAGCAATAAAATAGAGTGACAGGAAAGAGAATGACTTGGGGCTGGGGGGGTTCTATTTTGATAGAATGAACAGAAATTACAGATAATGGGGAATCCTCTGAAGGTCCTGTGGTTAGGACTCCATTCTTTCACTGCCTAAGGCATAGATTCAATTCCTGCTTGGGGAATTAAGATCTTGCAAGCTGCCAAAAGAGAAAAAAAAAAAAATACAGATAGATTTTTCAGAGATATTCAAAATATATGTCTAACGAAAAATCCTGTATGGGACTTATTTCTGTGAAGGGTGATTTTATTGTCTTTTTTTTTTTTTTCTTTTTTGTATTTTCTGTGTTTTCCTAATTTTTTACTTAAAAATGTACCCCTTTCTTATAAAATNAAATTACAGATAGATTTTTCAGAGATATTCAAAATATATGTCTAACGAAAAATCCTGTATGGGACTTATTTCTGTGAAGGGTGATTTTATTGTCTTTTTTTTTTTTTTCTTTTTTGTATTTTCTGTGTTTTCCTAATTTTTTACTTAAAAATGTACCCCTTTCTTATAAAAGAAAAAATGTATATACAAAATGTTACTCTGATAGCAAAATTGTGTTCACCTTGTGAATAAAGATATCATAATGAGAATTTCCTGGTGGCCCAGGGGTTAAGACTCAGAGCTTCCACTGCAGGGGGCATGTCAGGCAAGTTCCACATGTCACAAGGGATGGCCAAAAAGCAAAGATACCATAATGATCTTAAATTCTAAAGAGAGACTATTATTTGAGAATTCTCTATATTTACAATGTGGCTGCCTACTCAATGAGTCACTATTCATAAAGCACTTGGATNGATGACCATGTACTATATGCTAAGTCACTTCAGTTGTGTCCGACTCTTTGTAACCATAGGGGCCATAGCTTACCAGTCTCCTCCATCCATGGAATTCTCCAGGCAAAAACACTGCAGTGCGTAGCCATTTCCTTCTCCAGGGGATCTTCCCAACCCAAGGATCAAACTCCAGTCTCCTCCATTGGCAGGCGGGTTCTTTACTACTAGCACCACCTGGAAAGCCCTACTGATGGCCATATCCACCCAGAATTCTCAGCACTACCTTTTAATCTCCTATCTGGACTGGCTATAAGTGTATCCTCAACATCCCACATTAGGGATAACTAACTTGAACTTCTGCCCAGTCCTGACCTTTTCTTGACTGCTTCTCTTACCCAGCTCCTTCACCACACTCTGTATCTCATTAAGGGCTGCATTAGCTTCCTCGGCTCTTACTGTATTGGTTTCAGCTCAGGAGTGGACCAGGTCATGGCTCGCAGCATGCCCTGGATGAGGGCCTTTTATCACATTGGAGAGCTTGCTTCTGCCACAGAGCTCCTGGCTAAACTTTTCTGCAGTCATAAAATGACTACATTTCAGAGTCCATTTGCTGATAGTAACAATACCCTCCAACACTTAAGAGTTTGTCATATGCGATCTAAATTGATAGCATTAAATCCTATGAAATAGGTAGGTCCAATATTATCTCAGTGTACAGATTAGGCAGCTTAAGCTTCTGAGTTATTTGCTTTTGGAAATGCATCCAAAAAAAAAAATAAAAGTACTTGGCTGAGAAAGCACAAGTAAGAGCTACCACCTCTGGGCTCACTTTTCACTAACTCATGTTGCCAACCCTGGGAATGTAGGGCCACATGAGAAAATCCAATGTGATTCCTAAGTGGCTTATAACCTTGATCAAGAAGCTAATATTCACTGATTCGGTAAATATTTCTTGAGTGCCCACCATGTGGCAGGCACTCTTCTGGAGGGTTAGCACACGTTAGCTGACAAAAGGGACAAAACCCCTAGTGCTCATGGCACTTTGCACTTGGTGGTCTATTCCTTAGGAGTGCTGGTTCAGATCCGACTCTGCCCCTAGTTTCAGCTCTCAGATGGAGATAACTATACTGCTGTTGCTAGGCTTTGCATCTGTGATTCTGTGACTCCCCCTGAGAAGCCCTATCAGTTAGGAGCTGGCAGTCTGCTTGTGAGTCCCTGACCTCTTCCCAGTAGCAAATTTGGGCAACACTATTGCAAATCCTCTCAGAGAAGAAGCAAGAAATAAAACAACACGATTCGTCCTTAGTGCAGCTGTTGAAAGGGCTGGTGATGCAACAGCTGGGGCAGCTCTTAGTGACAGTCTTTCAAGTGAGGCTGAATGATGACACGGAACAAAAAAGCGGCTCTGTGATGTTGCTTGATTTTCAGTTGGTTTTACAAAAACTATTTCACCGGGGATAATCATTTTAGAGGGAAAAACATAAAACCTATAGCTGGGCTAAAAATATGGCATTTCTGTGGTGTGTGTTGAGCTTCAGGAAAGAAAATAATACAGAGTTGATTTGATTCACAAAATAAGCATTAAAGATCTGTTATACACTGTAATTATCTTGGAATTTTTTTATATGATGGGAACCTGAAAACCCAGCTCTTCGCTGTCAGAAATGTTTTCTTTCATTCCATCTTTTTTCTAATCTTCCTTAAAATATTGGTGTGAATTAAACTCACTGAGGAGGAAACCAGCAAACATCTTCCATAATACAGTTATGAAAATAACAGCAGAGCAGTTATTACTCCCATCTGGGACACCAGATGTTTGCAGGCTGGTGTGCGACTTGAAGCACGTTTCTGACCCTTAAACCAAGACCTGGTTAAATGTGCTTCAAATGTCCTCTTTCCGGCTCGAAACAAATAAACGCAAGTGAGCCAAGGCAAAACAGAAGTAATAGTATTGATAATCTGCTAAGAAGGCAAGAGAAATCACTGGCAAAGTAAAGTGACTTAAGGAGAATCTGATTGTATATAATGTTGATAATATAGAACGAGGGTGACGAATTCATGCCGTGCGAGCATCCGATCAGGCTACTGCCAAGAGCAGGAAGTCCAGTACAGGAAGTGTCCTCGAAACTTTAATCTTGAAATATCAGAAGTAATATACATTTTCTTTCTCCATATATCCAGAGGGTCAAGAGTGGACACGCATATAACAAAACTGAAAATACTCTCTAATCAGTTGTATTTTTTCTTTGTCATTTCTTGAAGCCCAAATGGTCTACCCATTTATCATTTCAGCACTGGAGTCACAAGAAAATGCCCTCATCTGAGATGGATTTGGTTGCCCATCATTTTGTCCATCCATAATCTTTGGCGAGTGGGACTCCATTTGAAGTCTATAATGAGAGAGGGAAGGGAAATGGGATGTCTAGGAGAGCACTGACTTTCTGCTCTCAACCAATAGATTTCTAGAAGTTTCTTCTAACTACAAAATGTTTGAGAAATACTCCTGATAATATATATGTAATGTGATAGGTTTATAAGATGGTTAGTTCTTCAAAGTTCAAAAAAACATACAGTGACTGTCTTGACCCAGGATGGCACGAAACAGTTCTCCTGACAGTTTGATGACAAGGATATGAGGAAAGAGTTTCTGAGCAGTAAGATCATGTGTCTACTTAACTCTGTGGACAGTAAAATACCGATTTCAGATTATTCTATGGCTTGGAAATATACTTTGTTGAAACCATGGTTTTATGCATTTCTTTCATAACTCCAAATAAGATTACAGTATGACTTGCATAGCAAATACTTCAAGAATTTTTTTAAAATAATTGAACTTTAAAGAAAAATTAGAAGAGAATTTGCATCATATCAGGGCTAATGAGTTTTTTAATGTTTGTATTTATAACCAAGTACTAGTGCATTTTAGTGATAGAGCCTACATAGAATTTTTGATGCAAATAATATATTCTATATAGGTTGTTATATGATTAATTTTACAAGACAGATTATTTATCTGCAGTTGTAAAGTCATCCCTTAATGTACCTATTTTGGAAGTTTGGACTTCTGTGTATCATTTTTCCCTAGAATGACCTCAGTGTATCACATAGCTTCAATTATCTACTCCCTGTGGTTCATAATCCATAGTTAACCAGGAATGAGAGGAAAAGAAAAAGATCTTTTTTCTCATCTAACTGTGTGGACAAAAATTGCAGATGGTTCTAATCCAAAGCCTTTATAATAAAGTTTTATTAAAAGCCAATGTTTATTATCACTTTAAAAGACTAAATAATTCTTCTAAGACCCAAAAAGCTTTTTCATCTTGCGTAAATAAGATTTTGTATAAAATCTTCATATAATGTTTATGCAATGGCAAGGCAACTCTCTACCTCGGTTTCCTCATTAGCAAAATAAAAAGCTTAAAATGTTGTCCTATTTGATTATAAACTATTTCTAGCAGGTAAGGAAGGTGGTACAAAGAAAGTTTGTGTGTGTGCACCTGACAGTGAGCTTTGGGTCTGAGAACTGAAATCTTCTTTTCCTTGTAAGATTATTTTGTATAAGGACATGATGTATAAAACACTAATCAGCATTTACTTATTCATAATTCATTCAAGGAAGCTCATTATTATGGCCTTTCACAGTCTCTGCCCAACATTCTCTAATTTCATCTTGCATTTAAGACAGAGAGGCTCGCCCCTCACATCCCTTGTGGATACAGCCAGGAATGAGGGTATGATATCCATGTGCTCAACTATAAAATCTGAAACACATTCAGTGGGCTGACCTCAACAGATGTTTTGGTGAGAGCTTCTAAGTGGAGCCAAAGAAGGGTGGAAAATTAGGTCATACTGCTAGGAAAGAAGTAAAGACAAAACTCTTGCCAAAGAGTCATTGTAGAGAGCAAGAAAAAGACCGTGGATTTATTGCTTGGGTGTGGAGTCTGGTTCTTTCCCTGGGCAGCAGGGAACAAGGTTCCCTCTGGCTTTATCCTGGAGAAAACAGCTGACCCTTGGCATACTATGCAGGGGAATTGTTTGATCTTTCTGGAACTGTAAGATATTTCAGGGTCATTTTGTAGAACTGATCATTTCTCTCAGGAATGCTTGTTCTTTTCATAAGAGAGTAAAACCAATATCTGGGCACTAGGTTAATGGTTTGCTACTGGGGAGTCATTGCTTCTATCACCTCTTAGCTGCCAGAGTTAAATACATACATATGTGTGGGTGTGTATACGTCAGTGAAAGTTAGTCATGTCAGACTCTTTGTGACCCCATGGACTGTACAGTCCGTGGAATTNTGCGATCCATGGGCTGTAGCCAGCCAGGCTCCTCTGTCCATAGGACTTTTCAGGCAAGAATACTGGAGCGGGTTGCCATTCCTCCTCCGGGGGATCTTCCTGACCCAAGGATCGAACCCTCATTTCCTCGTCTCTCCTGGACACATTTAGTTGCCCTCTTTCTTTCTCGATGATGACGATGATACCTGATGGCAAATGTCTGATGCTCATTTATTATAGACCAGGAAGTACTCCAAGCATGCCATATACTCTGCCTCACCTGCTTCTCACCAGAATANTCCTGACCCAAGGATCGAACCCTCATTTCCTCGTCTCTCCTGGACACATTTAGTTGCCCTCTTTCTTTCTCGATGATGACGATGATACCTGATGGCAAATGTCTGATGCTCATTTATTATAGACCAGGAAGTACTCCAAGCATGCCATATACTCTGCCTCACCTGCTTCTCACCAGAATAAGAAATAGCAGTTCTCACCCCTATTTTACAGACGAGGCACACAAATAGCAGGCTCGTCGGGGTCACACAGATGTAAGGAGCAGAGCGGGAAACTGGACCAGATTCTGCTTCATGCCGGATCTCAAGCTCTTTAACCAGAGGTTGGCAAACTAGGCCCAGGGCCAAATGGAACACAAGGACCCCCTTTATTTCCGTATTGCCTATGTTGTCTGCTGTAACTGCAGAGTAAATGGGAAAGACATCATATAGCACACAGAGTTGGAAATATTTACTGTCTGGCTCTACAGAAAATGTTTACTAGCCTCTGCACTACACTGTATGGTCTCTTTTATTTTACTTGATTTCTGTACGGTCTCTTTTACTGGTTTCTGAAAGAACTAAAAATAGAGGGAAAGCTGCAGAGAAAGAACTCAGTCAGATTAAGCCCCACTGCTGGCAGCTGTGCTGGTTAATTGCTTACTTAGTTTGCTGAGAAATAACAACAACAACAAAAAAAATAGGTGAGCTGAATAAACAGACTTTGAGCAATCTTTTCATCACCTCTCGAAAAAATAACTGGAATGTGTGGTTTTAAATATACACAAACAGGACTTCCCTGGTGGTCCGGTGGTTAAGAATCTGCCTTCCAATGCAGAGAACACAGGTTCAATCCCTGGTCCAGGAAGATCCCACATGCCTCAGGGCGACTAAGCCCATGTACCACAGCTACTGAGCCCACTGGGCTCTAGAGCCTTCAAGCCACAGCTAATGAAGCCTGTGCACCTAGAGCCCATGCTCTGCAACAAGAGAAGCCGCTACAAGAAAAGCCTGTGTACTGCAGCTAGAGAGTAGCCCCCACCCGCTGCAATTGGAGAAAGCCTGCTTGCAGCAATTAAACCTGTGCACCACAACCACTGAAGCCCATCTGCTCTAGGGTTTGTGCTCTGCAACAACAGAAGCCACCACAGTGAGAAGCCCACTCACAACTAGAGAAAGCCCATGTGCTGCAACAAAGACCCAGCATAGCCATAAATAAATAAATACAAGTAAATATACATCGACATATACATGTATTTGCATATATAGTAATAGTATAATTACATTGATATATATCTGATAAATATACTAGATATTAGCATATTATATATAACAGAGAGTTATATATATTGTAAGTTTTAAGTTTTTTTTTTATTGCATATTGTAAGTTTTACCTGTTTCTTCAACTGGAAAGTTTTCTTTTAAAACTGTGGAATGTTGGGAACTCCCTGGTGGTCCAGTGGGTAGGACTCGTCACTTTCACTCTGGTGGCCTGGGTTCAACCCCTAGTCTGGGAACTAAGGTCCTGAAAGCCAAGTAGTNTGCATATTGTAAGTTTTACCTGTTTCTTCAACTGGAAAGTTTTCTTTTAAAACTGTGGAATGTTGGGAACTCCCTGGTGGTCCAGTGGGTAGGACTCGTCACTTTCACTCTGGTGGCCTGGGTTCAACCCCTAGTCTGGGAACTAAGGTCCTGAAAGCCAAGTAGTGAGGTCAGAAATAAATAAACAAATAAAACTGTGGAATGTCTTCCCTAGGTAATTTCTGAAGAAGAAATTTGGGGTTTATAGTCCAAAGCCTGCTGTAGCTGAAGAACTATTTATTTGTTCAAAGTTTCTCTAGGCATCACTTTACTACTTGTCTTATTATTGATTCCTTGGTCTTAAATCATTCTTCTCTGGGGCTGCTGCTTTACTTTTATAGGTTTAAATTTGGTGCATGAGTACAGACTGGTGGATTTTATTTGAACATGACAAACAACTTATGACAGCTTTCATTCTGAGTACCATGGAGTCTCACCATCGTATTCGTAGGACACAGAGCACATAGTGATGCTTATGCCAAAGTCTCAATAAGTATATTGCCCAGAAGATTTTACTGTTTGCAAGTGTCATAAAACTAACTTAAACTACCCTAGGGGGGAAAATAGCTCATGTAACCGAAAAAGCCAAAAGCTGCAGCTTCAGGCCCAGGTGCCCAAGCGATGGTCAGGAATCTGACTCTGCTCTGTTAGCTTCACAGTCTCTGGCAGACTCTTGCCGCCTCACCTGCAGGAAGGTAGCCGCCATCAACACCAGCACGCTCCAGATTGGCAGTTCCAGAGGAGGAGCCAGCATCTTCCTCGGCGTGGCTTGGATCTTGACTAGAGCTCAACCTTGAGGAGGATGTGGCTTCACTGTGCCTGGGGTTGAGGAGCTGGCCGGTGGTAGAAGAAATGACCAGAGAGCATGGTCCCCTTCAGAACAAAACCTCTTGCTAGTCAAGCTTTGTCATCTCCAACCTGACCTCATAGGATTTCATCTACACTGTGCTCTTACAGGTCCTGTGGGGACCTGCTGATGGGATGAGAAATCCTGAGACCACCACGTGTTTCATATCAAAGGCGACTTCCCATGGCCAGTGAAGTGGAGGGCAGGGGGCTGCAGATGGCCTCAGGCACAGGGTCCTCAGCAAAAACTCAAACAGGAAGACTCTTGAGGACCGTGTCACTCCCCGATGTCTATGGACAACCTTGGGGGGTGGGGTGGAGACAGGAGCGCAGGTGGAAGGCTTGGCACCCTGGAGAGACAGGACCCAGACTCAGCCAGGAATCTGGGGATCCGTGTGGCTGCCTCCTGGCTCCTCTGGCAGAGCGCGCCCTGGCTTACCAAGCTTGAACCACGCTGCTGCTTCTCTTCTCTTTACTTAGCTGATGGTCATTCGCTCTTGCATTCTGTCCCTCAAGTGGGCAAGACCGAATTGAAGGAGGTCAAGTCTAGGGGTCATGAAAGCTATTTGCAAATACCCAGCTGTTTTCTGGTTAGATTCTATTTCCCATTTTATGAACCAACCAGAAAGCTAATTAGAACTTGAAAGAAAGAACTGTAAGATTAAAGATTTACCAAAAAGTGGAAAAATTAGGTGGATCAGGTCTCCTTTAACCCCCAAATCCAAAGGAATGGCTTTTCTGAACAGCTCAGAGGGACCCGATTCTTTTTGGGTTTTGGCTGCACTGAGTCTGCATTGCTACACACAGGCTTTCTCTAGGTGCGGCGGGCAGGGACTACCCTTTGTTGCAGTGCTCGGGCTTCTCATTGCAGTGGGTTCTCTTGTTGCAGAGCACGGGCTCAGTAGTTGTGGCCCACAGGCTTAGTTTCCCTAAGGCATGGGGATCTTCCTGGATCAGGGATCGAACCCATGTCCCCTGCATTGGCAGGCAGATTCTCAACCACTGGACCCCCCAGGGAAGTGCCGGGACCTCTTTTAAGTGCTAAAACCTAAAAGTAATGTACAACTTGGTGGTTCTGTATTCTGAATGTATCGTCTTGATTTTTCACATTGAAGATCCTGAACATAATTTACCTTTTTCTTGGAGACATAGAATTACTACCCCACTTTGAGTTATGGTGACATCCTGGGAGCTGTTGAGGTAAAAGCCATTTGTTGTTGTTGTTGTTCAGTTGCCCAGTCATGTCCAACTTTTTTTTACCCCATGGGCTGCAGCACACCAGGCCTCCCCGTCCCTCACCATCTCCCAGAGTTTGCCCAAGTTCATGTTCCTTGCATTAGTGATGCCATCCAGTCATCTCAGCCTCTGACACACTCTTCTCCTTCTGCCCTCAATCTTTCCCAGCATCAGGGACTTTTCCAATGAGTTGCATCAGATGACCAAAATCCTGGAGCTTCAGCTTCTGCATCAGGAAAAAAGCTGTTTGCCCAGCACCAAATTGCCCCTCCCCAAGCTTCTGAGAGCTAGTGACTCTGTTCTGTAGTCTCCATCCTGTCTTTTGAGATCCATGGCTCCTCCGTGCTGTGGTCAGTGTGCCTCCTCCCCCTGCCCTGCCACCCCACCTTCCAGACTGGGAATTAAGCTCAACATCTACATGTGTCAGATTCTTCTGGAAGGAAGATGGTCTNAGTGACTCTGTTCTGTAGTCTCCATCCTGTCTTTTGAGATCCATGGCTCCTCCGTGCTGTGGTCAGTGTGCCTCCTCCCCCTGCCCTGCCACCCCACCTTCCAGACTGGGAATTAAGCTCAACATCTACATGTGTCAGATTCTTCTGGAAGGAAGATGGTCTCGTCTCCCTGCTCCATGTATTTACTCACATATCTATATCAGCGTGGACTTGGTATGTCTTACACTCTGTGTCATAATCCCTTCCTTTTTATTTTCATTTTGCCTGCAGTAGGCCTTCACTGCAGCGTGAGGGTTTCTCCTGTTGCTCTGCATGGACTTAGTTGCCCCATGGCATGTGGGATCTTAGTTTCCCAGCCAGGGATTGAACCTGTGTCCTCTGCATCGGAAGGCGGATTCTTAACCACAGAGCCAGCGGGGATGTCCCTCATTATCTGTTTTGTTGCTCAAATTCTTCCAGCCTTGGCCTCTGGGAGCTCTTTCAGGCTGGTTGCCGTGCCCTTAGCATCCCCATACTTATGCTCTGGGCACTTCTTTACTCTCTGCTATTACGAGATTCTCCAGGCTTAGCAGGTATTCCCCCCTCCCCCGTCCCAGCCCCAGAATCAAAGACCTTTTTACTTACACTACTTTTGCCAACTGTTCAGCTCAGTCAGCAGTGAACACCTATTGTGAGTACCAGGCACTCTGCGGAGTGCCTGGCTCAGACAGCAACTGGCTAGTGAATGTTTAACAACCAGCTCTCTGAAAAATGTAAAGGATGACATGTGTAGCATAAGGTTTAATGATATCAAGAACGTCAAGAATGTGTAACACCTTCTTTCCAAATAATGAGAAATACAGTACTCTTTCCTGTAAATTCCACACAGCCAGCTGAGTCTCACAGAATGCTTTCATTGACTTTCGTTGAATTCTTGTATCCATAGCCAATTGTTGTAACTGATGAATGAGAGAGTTCCCAATCTGAGCACTGGTGGATATTTGGGGGTATTTTGGAAATATTTGCATTTATGAGTAATACAAGTCAAAAAGAAAGACGTTGGAACTTCGCACATTCTTCAGTGACGTGACTTTTTTTTTTTTTTCCTGCATCAGATAGTAGTTTTTAAGTACTAGAGAAATGTTCCCTCAATTTTTTGTACTACTTATAATGGCTGAAGCATGACATGCTTTTTTATCATCTGCACTATTAAGATTTTCCCATTACCTTAAGTCTAGGCAATCAGCAAAACAAACAAAAAAATCAAGCTCTGGTGGCTCAGAGGGTAAAGCGTCTGCCCACAATGCGGGAGACCTGGGTTCAATCCCTGTCTCGGGAACTTCCCCTGGAAAAGGAAAAGGCAACCCACTCCAGTACTCTTGCC
This sequence comes from Neotragus moschatus, assembly GCA_006410615.1. NCBI lineage: Eukaryota > Metazoa > Chordata > Mammalia > Artiodactyla > Bovidae > Neotragus > Neotragus moschatus. The sequence goes on from SJYA01003046.1 coordinate 1,534,188, forward strand.
TGGAAAATCCCATGGACAGAGAAGCCTGGTAGGTTACAGTCCATGGGGTCACAAAGAGTCAGACACGACTGACTTCACTTCACTTCACATGTAAACCACTATTATTAAATCTGTTCATAAAAGTTTTGGGTTTCCCAGGTGGTGCTCAATTCAGTTCAGTTCAGTGGCTCAGTCGTGTCCGACTCTTTGTGACCCCATGAACTGCAGCATGCCAGGCCTCCCTGTCCATCACCAACTCCCGGAGTCCACCCAAACCCATGTCCATTGAGTCAGTGATGCCATCCAACCATNTAATTCAAGGAGAATTTTACATATTTATGTGCTTGACTGCCATCTCCTAGGACTCTCCAGGCTTTTCACAGGAAGGAGTAAATTGAAGCTGAAAGAAACTATTCCGAAAAATACAGCACAGAAGAGGTTTCTGATCAATTCATTGTGTTTTTATGTAGCAAAATGACAACAGACATGCAAATAGATAGACGATTGGTCTAGCACATAGAGTGTGGGTTACAAAAACGGATCAGAGTTTAAATGTTAATAACACTTAGGAAAGCAGCTAGAATGTGATGATTGTATTTGATCTCACAGACCTGAAGCACCTTGAGAACAGCGACTGCATCAACTTCATTCACTGCTGGGGCCCATGTGAGCACAGAGTAGGGCTCAATGTGTATTCACTGAATAGAGAGATGGTGGTACCACTAGTTGATCTGAGTGATGTCACATAGTCTTTCTAATTGTATTGTGGGTAAAAGATGCTCTCCATGGTGACATCAGGGTAATACAGAAGGATTTTAGCACACTGGCTTCCCTGGTAGCTCAGCTGGTAAAGAATCCGCCTGCAATGCAGACCATGCTTCGATTCCTGACTCAGGAATTCCTGACTCATAGACTGGAGAAAGGATACGCTACCCACTCCAGTATTCTTGCCTGGAGAATTCCCACGGACAGAGGAGCTTTGTGGCCGCAGGGTCACAAAGAGTCGGACACGACTGAGTGACTAAGCAATTAATGCATTGATGAAGAAAAACGCTGCTTTGGCGCAGAGGTATTGCATCTATGAACTTAAATCTAAAGTGAACTTGTAGACATTTTGAAGTTGCTTCTTAAGTTTGAGGTTGAGGTCAGTTAGCTGCTCATTTAACTGGGAGTGGAAAGAAATTGGAACTTATGACTCTCAGCTGTTTCCAGGGGTAAATCTGTTTTCTTGTACCTACACAATTTAACCTGCTGCTGCTGCTGCTAAGTCATTTCAGTCGTGTCCGGCTCTGTGTGACCCCACAGACGGCAGCTCACCAGGCTCCCCCATCCCTGGGATTCTCCAGGCAAGAACACTGGAGTGGGTTGCCATTTCCTTCTCCAATGCAGGAAAGTGAAGAGTGAAAGTGAATCTAACCTGCTGGAGGATGCCAATACCCTTAGGTCTCTTGGCCTAGCTGTGGCTAGATCTCTTCTATTCTTGGTTTGTGTGAAGGAATAGTTCAAAGCTACCCTCACATACTCCATTTCAGAACGTGTGTCCTGTATTCATCCCCTATCTGTGATCACAGGTCACTCAGGTGACACTGCCACCCAGACAGGTGCTTCTCAGACCATCATGTGTACAGGCGTCTCTGGGGAACATATTAAAAATGCAGATTCTCACTCAGGGAGCTCGGAATGGAGCCTCCAGGTGAGGCTGATGCTGCTGGTCCATGGACCACATATGCAGTAACAGACTTGATTGTATGTAGTTGCTTGTATCTCTACAAGACGTGCGTGCCTGCGTGCTATGTTGCTTCAGTCGTGTTCGATTCTGTGACCCCAAGGACTGTGGCCTGTCAGGCTCCTCTGACCATAGCATTCTCCAGGCAAGAATACCGGAGTGGGTTGCTATGCCCTCCTCCGGGGGATTTTTCCGACTCAAGGATTGAACCCATGTCTCTTAGTCTCCTGCATTGGCAGGTGGGTGCTTTACCACTAGTGCCCCATGGGAAGTCCTCAGGTATATATACAAGATGCATAAAATGCTAAATTAAACTACTTGGTCTTTTAGCCTGAAACAGTTTTGAGTCAGTGACTCTGAACTTCTGATGGAATTCTTAGTTCCTTCCAGAATTCTCTTCCAAGTCTTAGCTCTGGAGGTGGGCCCCCAAACTACCCTCTTTGCCCTGGACTACTCTGCAGCTCCTTCGCCTGGAGTGATGACAAAGACTGCTATTCTCCAACATGCAAAGAATTCTTCCTATCTAACTCCACAAATTCTTCTTTTGACCTGGATTTTCCTGCATAAATTTTGCGAATATCTCCTAGAACCTATCCTGTCAGCTTCTACTGTTTCAGCCTCTGGAAGCCAGACCCTTGTCATTGATCTGTTTCGTTTTCCTGAGTCATTCCATAAGCTCCTTGATCAGTTCCATGCTTCATTTATGGTGACAATTTTGGACCTAGAATTAATCATGCTACTGGTCATGTGACCTGGCTCCACTGCCATTGCTTTGGTCAAAATCACCAGAATGCTTCACTGGAATGTTGAGTGTCTTAACTCACAAGCCTATATGTCTTTTGCTCTCTTCCAATCTGCAGTTTGACTGATATTTTTGAAATAAGAATCCAATGATCTCTTTGTCTCTCTCCACCCCAAGAAGCAGACCACTCCCTCATTCTGTGCTGGTGAGTGAGTTTTCCTAATTCATCCTTTGTATGTCCCAGTTTCACAAAGAGGATTTCAGCTCCAACTTCCTCCCTCCGTCAGCCAAAGCTTCATCTTCTCTTAGCCAAAGCTTTGTGTTACCGAGATCAATAACTCCTAGAAGGGCAACCATGGTGCCCCTCATTGGTCTATGTAGTTTCTTAATCCCTTCCAGCAACTGAGAATTTCCCCTTCTTATAAGATCTACCCCGCAGTAAAGAGAATATGTTTTATTCTGTGTGGAGCATCCCAGGTGTTTTAGCAGGAACATTTTTAGGTTGCCTACTGTTCCATGGGTCAAAACGCCTTCTCTCTGCACTCACCCCACACATCTTTCTGGTTTTCCACTGTTTATTTCCTCATTAAGATTTCTAGCGCTATCCTTTCCACCAGGAAGTCTCTCCTTACTTAAACTTTCAACCACAATGAAAGGTAAATTGTATAAGAAATATGTCCTGATTCCTTGATAAAGTTGGACTCCTCTCTTAACATATGTTTCTATGGTTCCTATGATACTCTTCTTACATAAATAGTACTTATTCCAATTGTACCGTATAGTCTACATCCCTTTCCAAAAGCTAAGTTCCTTAATAGGAGGGGAGAGGCCATGTTATTAATAGTCTCATTCCACTGTACATGGCTTCCAGTGCAACACGGAAATAATGATAACCAGCATACATTGAGCTCTTTCTGTATGCCTCACCACCGCTCCACTGGTATCCCTGTTTTACAAATGAGGAAACTGAAGGATAAAGAGATTAAGTTGTTAAGATTTGAAGTCATATCCAGGCAGTCTGGCTCCAGAAACTTCCGTCTAAATCTCTGCTTTGTGAAAGGTTGTTGCTTAGTGAATTTTGGGGGAAATGACCCTTCTTGAGAGCCCAGGAATGCTCCCTGCCAGAGCCAAGCAAAGATGTCTCCTTTCTTTATTTTTTACCATATGACCCTTCTCCCAGAACCTTCCATGGATGCACTTCCTGGATGAGGAACCCCTTGGGCTGCTGCTTATTTGCATGGCAGGGATTGTTGGCAAGCCTGAGCTTGGTCACATCACTTGTCTGCCTCCTTTCCCATGATCTTGATGAGAACTCACTCAAGTGATGCTTGGAAGAGATCTTTCAGAACTCTGCAGCTACCCGTAGAAGCAGATTCTGATTCGGTATCTGAAGCCTGAGAGTCTGCTTTTCTAACTACTTCCCAAGTGATGCTGATGTTGCTGGCCTGCAGACAGCTTTGGAAGGGTCAGAAGCCAGGTCAGCATAATCTACTCGCCAAGCTTTCATTTCCTAGCTTGTTTTTGCAGCGGACACTATCTACTTTGTAATCTTCATATGAGTAAAAGAATGTGTGTGAAGTACTTGGTACTGTGGTTGGAACATGTTAGGTGTCCAACTAATGGTTTTCTTGCTTTTCCTATTTTAGTTTTCTAAATACTAGTTGATATTAAATCTGTAAAGATCTTATCATTTACAATAGACGATATTTCGACTGAAAAATTAAAACACATGCACACAACTCTTGAACCATTGTTAGGAAAGGAATCCAATCAAGGCATTGAAAATATTCATCTGACATTATGTAGCATAAAAAATAGTCATCCTCACCTCTTTGAAACTTAAATTCACTCTGTAACTACCTAACCTCCGGATAGTCTCTGCCTGACTATTAAAAGCTGATGATGAATCACACTAAGAAGCCCTTATTGCTTCTGGGTTCTCACTATTACTGCAAATCCATAAATTGCCCAGAACTATATAGCTTTGAAGGTTGTTAGCTCTCAAGATTTCTATTATGAGTTGGCACTTAATCTTTGATCCTGACATCTTTTAGGCTTCCTATTTAATTATTTACTAAACACACATTTAAAAGCCCTAGAAACCAGACGTCTCCATGGCAGCTGCCCACCTTGCTCACCTCCCCACCTGTGTTTCTGACCTCTAGGCTGCCCAGAACGCTGAGCTGCACCCCCGTGCCCATGTTGCAAGGGACTCTGCTAATGCATTGATCAAGGAACTTCTCTTGGTCTGGAACTCCGTAACTGACATTCTGACTGACACCAAGCATGAAAATCACATTACCCTGGTTGTAAAAAACCCTCACTGGCTACCTGTAAAGTACAGGATTATGTGTAAAGTCCTAGTTATTAACTTACAAGTTCTTAAACTGACTTGGTTTTGAATACCTCAGAGACATCCTGCAACCATACATTCCCAGTCATTTTCTCTGGTCTCAGTCAATTGGATTAGTTCTTTTTGGCTGAAGACATTGAGCTACAGGGCATTTTTAATGTTTGCTCTCTACTTATGGAATTTATTAACCATGGAGGTCAGGCTGTCTTACTCTCTGTCAAGCTTTCAGTCCAAATTTAAGAGGCACCTTTTCCAGATTGCTGACTTGGCTAAATAAGCCATAAATCGATCTACTGTTGTTTAGTTTTTAAACCACTGTTCTTCTTTGGTATTTTTATGTATCTGCTCCAAGAGTTTGTTTGACATGTCACATTTAAATTTTATATTATTCCACTTAATATCTTTTTTTTCACATCCTAACTTGAAACACTGTCAAAGGGAATTTACTAATTAAATGCTTTGCATGACATATTACCTTTCCCCATCTGCTTCAGAAGCATGTCACAAGGACAATGAGATGTGAAAGTACTAGTTGGATTGTGAAATATCAGGTCTTATATTCAATTGTGTATATATGTTTCACCTTATCTTGGTACCTAATCAATCACTCCACTGTTAGGGTGCTCAGAAATTAATTGTTGAATGGACTTATATATGCTAGACACACAGGGGGACCGAAGTATAGGTCATGAGTTTCTTCAGCAAATTTTAATCTAGCATCTTTTGATCAGTATAAATACATTTATAGTTAACTAACAATAAAATATTTAAATATCAGGTGACAACAGAGAAAAACATGACTCAGGTTGCTACACAATTAAGGGCCAAGTATCGGGTTGGCCGAAAAGTTTGTTCGGAGTTTTCTGTACCATCTTAGGGAAAAACTTGAATGAACTTTTTGGCCAACTCAATATATTCTGCATATAGTCCCAGCTCCATAATTTCTGAGCAGAGTGCCATTCCTGAGGCTGGAGCAGTGGAGGGAAATCTGACTGAGACATTGGATTTGCAGTGGATCCAGGTAAGTGTGAGGGAATAAGGTAGGCAAAGAAGAGGTAAGGAGGCTGTAGGGTTGAAACAAAGATTGAATGAAAGCAGGAAGAAAGCCCAATGACGTTTTCCTTTTAAGTGGGAGGAAGGGTTTTAAATTCGACCCATTTGGCTGGAAGATGATTCAGAAAAAAATATAGATAGTGTTTTGTGATATATTTATCAAAATAGAAGTTTCTTTTCCTGAGGAGATAAGTTTTTTCTTAGAGTGTCAAGACCGTCAGCTGGGGTCAGAGAGATGGAGGAGCCCACGATGGGGAGGTCAGTAGAGTTCCCCAGAGAAAGGCCATGAAAGGTTCTGTTGGTGATGGTGTTTTACTTCCTGTTTTGATTTGTTTCTTTGAGGATTGGGGTGGTGGGGTTGCGATAGGGGAGGGCGGGTTCTGAGATCTGATGCTAGAACTTGATTACTTATTTGAGAATCACTGTTCCAAACATTTTAAACCGTGAAATCTCCACCAACGCTCTCACAAAGTCTACGGATCCTGTTTGGAAAGAACCATAGTCTCAAGATATCATGAGAAATCAGAGTCAATTCAAGCCAATCCAGCTCAGTTCTGTTCAACAAGTAGTTCCCAGGGCCTTCGTGGTTCTGGGGTGATCACTGTTGCTGCTGTGATGAGCCAAAGAATAGAGGAAGCAGAGTGCAGACTGTGGTTGTGAAGATATACTCAGGGGAAACATTAACCCATCAGACGGAACAGAGGCCAGGTAAATACCAAGATCAGTATCAAATATGGTTGCTCTGTGCTCTCAGATTTCAGAGAAAGACCCAAGAGGAAGAGAAAGGATTTGTTTGGGGGGAGAAAGTTGATGGAGAGTTGACTCTGAGGAATGAATGCCTCGCTACTTAAAGTAGGGTCCATGGACCAGCCGCACCAGCCACCAGCGTCATTTGAAAGCATCATTAAAATGCAGAATCTCAGGCCCCATCTCAGAGACATTGAATTAAAATCTGGATTTTAAAAAGACCCCAGGTGATTTATACTTTCATCCCCGGAAGGACTGTGTTAGAAGATGCCAGCTCAACTGCAAGAATGAAAACATCGGATAGACACACCTGAGAAAAGAAACGGGCCTGCAGGAGGTGCCCCACTTAGCTGAGTACTCCCCAGATTCCCCCTTCCTGGCAGATCGCCTAAACTTTAATGGATCTTGCATGAGCACCCAAAGACAGGATTGGCCTCATGTGCAAGGAAAGAGTCACTTAATAGTCAACCCTGTTGAAATATACTCCTGAGCTCTGACAGAAATGTTGAATTATTTGGACAGTGGGCACAGGCTTGGGAATAGGCAAGGGACTGAAATGCCCTCTCTAGCATGTCTGGTCTTACGCGTAAGTGCCTGAAGGTATTGATTTGAGCCATTTCCTTCAATGGTTGAAAAAATTATACACATGCCAAAAAAAAGAAACACCCCCAAAACCTAGCTTCCTGTTTCTGTCATATAAGTTCATGCTTGCCTGGTTTGAATTAGTTAGAGTGCTTCATTATGGAGCAAGGAGAGAAGAGACATTTTAATGGAATTGGCAAAACCCAAGCCACAATGGCCAACAGGATAGGCCTGGAAGTAAACAGCCAAGCCCTGGCTTTCTACATATGAAAAGGGTTTCTCATGCCTAGGATTAATGGAGTGCTTAAACAGCTATAGGGACCCTTTCATAATTATCACAGTCTTTCCTTTCCTTCCTTCCTTTCTTCCCTTCCGTTTCCCTTCCTTCCTTCTTTCTGTAAGGTTTTAAAAATAATGTGGTTTCCATGCAAATCAAAACCAGCTGAAAGCTTGCCAAGACCAAGATGTAATTGAAGATGGCATTTAAGCCTTTGTGTCTCCTCTGTCTCCAGAGATATCATCATAAAATAAAAGACTTCACCAGGTAACATTTTCTTCATTATTCAACACCACAATTCTGAAGCGAAAAAAAGATAATTGGACATACGGTGCTGTCGACACATAGTTTATGAGGCGCTCCTAGTTAATTAGTTATGGTAAAAGGTTTTATATAGTCATAATTACTTTATATTTCAGAGGAAAAGAAGCAAACATCCGTGTATTTTATTTTAGCTGGTGACAAGTTTATCAAAGTGATGCTGCTGTTTGGATGATCCTTCGCCACCTTCTTCAAACTTCCTGGGATGTAATACAAAGTGTCACGAGGGGGTTATAATAGCTCGGCTCTTGTCAACTTTAATAGGACCCACACATCTGAAATCTTTACACGTCATCTGGCTAGGTGCTATAAGAAAATATCATCTTGGTGTCCTGAATTTCCTTTGTCATCGATGGAGAGTTCACCTATGGAATAATTCAGAGCACGGTTACAACAATTTTGTTTAAAACAAGAGATGAGTCATCTTTGGGAAAATATTTTGTTTATTCTAACTTCTGGGGGAGCCATTGAAGAAAATATGATGGCAAAATAATATGCCAAGAAATGTAGCATTCTACAGTTNATGAGATGGTTGGATGGCATCACCGACTCAATGGACATGAGTTTGAGTGAACTCCGGGAATTGGTGATGAAAGAGAGGCCTGCTGTGCTGCAGTCCAGGGCTCACAAAGAGTCCAACACGATTGAGCGACTGAACTGAACTGAACTGAAATTGCTTCAGTCATGTCTGACTCTTTGCAACCCCGTGGATTGTAGCCTGCCAGTCTCCTCTATCCATGGGATTCTCTAGGCAAAAGTACTAGGATGGGTTGCCATTTCCTGCTCTTGGGGATCTTCCCAACCCAGCTGTTGAATCCTTGTCTTTTATGTCTCCTGTATTGGCAAGCGGGTGCTTTTACCACTAGTGCCACCTGGGAAGACCTTTGGATCATCTAGTAAATTAGTTTATTCAAGAGAAAACTAAGCTAATGCCAGAAATCAACAAGAAAGCTTTGTTTCTTTGTTTTAGATATATTGCTGGAACACACTTATTTTATGTTGAACTCATGGTTGTTATTGTAATATTTTAAAATACTCATCAAAAAACTAGAAAGGATGTATGCCTTGAATATTAAGAATGGCCAGATTCCTATGATTCTGTTGGGAAGTTAAAAGACTTCAAGTATATGAATTTAATGTGACCACAATCCACGTTTACAACTGAATACTTAGAAATGAGACCAAATTTTCACCTCCTGTGTTTCCTCTGGCTATAATCTTGCCAACTATACCAAGAAGCTCCTGGGAAGTATGCCTATCATGAAAATTGCTCAATTTTCAAAATGATCTGTGAATCATAATAGGAGTCTTAGTAGTTAAGTGTCTACAATAACATAAAATGCCTCCCAGCCCTTCAACAGGTGGTAGAGAGAAGTCGGATGACTGTTACAATGGTCTTTTTTTTTTACTTCATTTAAATCCCAGCCTATCAGACAACATTAGAAGAAAAACAAAACAAAAAAATCCTAGAGCAAAGGTATAATAAGATGCATAAGCTTATCGGGAAATAATATGATACAAGTTATAGGCCTAGTGCAGTGGAGCCAAACTGCCTAGATTAGAGTCCTGGATCTACCACTTAGCCTCTGTNCAGCCTATCAGACAACATTAGAAGAAAAACAAAACAAAAAAATCCTAGAGCAAAGGTATAATAAGATGCATAAGCTTATCGGGAAATAATATGATACAAGTTATAGGCCTAGTGCAGTGGAGCCAAACTGCCTAGATTAGAGTCCTGGATCTACCACTTAGCCTCTGTGCAATCTTGGGCAAGTTATTTAAGCTCTCTCTATGTTAGTGCGTGCTATAAAAACTCATGCACCAATGTCATCTACTAACCAAGATTATTATAAATGTTCTGAGGATCTTTACCTCACCAAAGTCACCTCTAAGCTGTCTCCTTTCTGCTTCTGGACCCTGGAGGCTAGCCCAGAAAAGTGGCAACAATGAGCTCTTCACCCTGCAGCTTTCTATCCTGTTTGGCTGATGGAAGGGACAGTTAAGAGAGCTTGAGGCAGGGGGACTTCCCTGGTGGTCCAGTGGTTAAGATTCTGAGCTTCCAGTGCAAGGGGGTGCAGATTTGATCCCTGGTCAGGGAACTAAGGTCCCACATGCAGTGCAGCATGGCCAAAAAAATAAAAATCTCAAAAAAAAAAAAAAAAAAGATTGGAGAGAGCTGGAGGCAGGAGGAAGAGTGAGGGCCAGATATTTATTCTCCTTGTTCCTCTCTGCCAGGTTGCCATGGTTGTCTGCAACCCACTCTTTCTGGGTACATATAACTACTCTCTTTCCTCACCCCTTCAGGCAGGCCAAGGGGAGGTAAAGGCTCCCTACTGCTGCCAGCCACAGGGTTGTGCAATCTTTTATTGCGTTTTCTTAAATTCCACTCACACCTTTGTAAATATTCTTTTTATTCTCTTCACTTCAATTTATCCAATTTGAGTGTGCCATCTGTTTCCTGCCAGCATCCTGACTAATAGAATGAGTTCCGCTTTGTAAAGCACTTGGAATAATAGCTGGCCCAGGATAAGCACTGTATAAGTATTCGATAGATACAAGAAATAAATGAGATTTAGAAACTTTTTTGTCGTTGATTTAAACATATCTTTCTGCATCCTGTCATACAATGCAAAATCGTCAGAAACATTTTCTCAAATAAAAGTGTTTTCTTCAGCAGAATTTCTGTATATAAAACAGCCATCATTCTATTCTAATGTTTTTAGTGCTTTGGTTAAAAAAATTTTATGTAATTCAATAAGATCCTATGGGGAATTTATGTAACTCTATTCATTGTAATCATATAATAAACATATAATTATTTCCTCCTTTTTTTCTACTTTGTTGTTCTTCTCCATATACCTTTCATCACATTTATAATACTGTCTTTTCTTTGATACTTTAAAACAATCTGCGATATAAACATATATATCTTTCAATCAATTGTCAAATATAACAGTATTTATAGTTTCTAAAACTATAAATGTTGATAAAAAACAACAGGCTTGTTACTTCTTTACATGAAAGACAAGAGATTTTGCGTATTGGATTCTACCTTTCTCATCAATTCTTTTTTGTTTGGTTGGTTGTTTTAGATTTATTTATTTATTTTTGACTCTATGTGGGTCTCTGTTGCTGCATGCAAGCTTTCTCTCAGTTCAGTTCAGTTCAGTCGCTCAGTCGTGTCCGACTCTTTGCGACCCCATGAATCACAGCACGCCAGGCCTCCCTGTCCATCACCAACTCCCGGAGTTCACTCAGACTCAGGCCCATCGAGTCAGTGATGCCATCCAGCCATCTCATCCTCTGTCATCCCCTTCTCCTCCTGCCCCCAATCCCTCCCAGCATCATAGTCTTTTCCAGTGAGTTAACTCTTCACATGAGGTGGCCAAAGTACTGGAGTTTCAGCTTTAGCATCATTCCTTCCAAAGAAATCCCAGGGCCGATCTCCTTCAGAATGGACTGGTTGGATCTCCTTGCAGTCCAAGGGACTCTCAAGAGTCTTCTCCAACACTACAGTTCAAAAGTATCAATTCTTCAGCGTTCAGCCTTCTTCACAGTCCAACTCTCACATCCATACATGACTACTGGAAAAACCATAGCCTTAACTAGATGGACCTTAGTTGGCAAAGTAATATCTCTGCTTTTGAATATGCTGTCTAGGTTGGTCATAACTTTTCTTCCAAGGAGTAAGCATCTTTTGATTTCCTGCAGCAGATGGGGGTTACTCTTTGTTGCAATGCACGGGCTTCTTATCGTCGCAGTTTCTCTTGTGGAGCATAGGCTCCAGGTGCATGGGGGTCAGTAGTTGTGGTGCACGGGCTTAGGTGCCCCACAGCGTATGAAATCTTCCCAGACCAGGGACTGAACCGGTATCCCTTGCATTGCAAGGCAGATTCTTAACCACTGGACCAACAGGGAAGCCTCCGATCATTCATTCTTAAATCTGAGGTTCTAAAACCCCTGTCCTTCCCTATTTTATATCAGAAAGTTTACTTACTTTGTTTGTTAGTATTAAAAAAAAAATATATATATATATATATCTTTTAAACCAGATGACTGGAGAAGGAAATGGCAACCCACTCCAGTATTCTTGCCTGGGAAATCCCGTGGACAGAGAAGCCTGGCAGGCTACAGTCCATGGGGTCGCAAGAGAGTTAGACATGACTTAGTGACTAAACCACCACCAGCACCACCAAAACAGACAGTGGCAGCAGCTTTCTAGTTTGAGCTCTTCTTTACTTATTTCTGTAATGACTTGTGGTTCATCTTAGCCGAGCATTTCCACTCAGTATTTTTTTGTTCTAGTTCATATCTTAACATCCTAGAGTTTGGCCTCCAGCAAGCTGCCAAAAAAGAAAATCTGAAACATTGTAGATCTTAGAGTATCCTTTCTTTTGCTTTTCTATATGAGTGACAATTTGACTAAGAGATATACTTTCAGGTCTTAAGGGGAATATAGCTGTTACTCCAGTTTCTTACAATAATTGCTAGAGTAGAGATATATGAAGATAGTCTGGCTTTTACCAGTCTGAAATTAAGCAAAGTTGCTTGCTAAAAGACCATCATATAAAAATCAACTGTGTTTTCCTACTCCAGCAGCCAACATTTAGAAAAACACAATTTTAAAAATATATGTACTATTCACAAAACAACTAAACTTATAAAATACCTAGGAATAAATTTACCAAAAATTATGAAACTTCATGGACATACATTAAAGAAGAACTAAGTAAATGGAGAGGTATATTGTAACTCATGAACGGGAAGACTCAGTATTATAAAGACAACAATTTCCTCATCAAAAGTTTTATACATTCAGTGCAACTGGGACAATTGTCTATCCATATGCGGAAAAATGGATTTCTACTTTACATCATACAAAATATCATCAGTATGGGTTCAAAACCTAAATATGAAAGCAAAATATTAAGGTTTTTTAGAAGAAAAAAAGAGAAAGTCTTTATTACTTCATGGTAGGAAAGCATTTCTTAAATAAGATATAAAACCCACAAGCCACATGGAATCAATCTGACTACACTGAAATGAAAAATTTCTGTTTATCAAAACTACCATTTAAGAGTGCAAAGAAAATCCACAGACTGGGAGAGACATTTGCAAAACATTTTAACAAGGATGAGCATACAACTCAATGAGAAAAAAAGCAATCTAATAGAAAAAATGGACATAAGACAGGCATAGATATTTTATGGGAAAGGAAATATGAATGTCTAATAAATGAATAAAAAGCATCAACCTTATTAGAGTCAAAGAAGACTTACAATCACAGGATATACCACTTTGTACCAACTGTAGTGGCTAAAAAGTTAAAAATTTCGAGACTATAAAGTGTTGTTAACGATGTTAAGCAGTAGAAACTTATTTATTGACGGGTGGGAGTGTAAGGATACAGTCACTTTAGACATGTTTGATCTTATTCAATCAAGGTGCATATATCCTCCAAAGACCAGTTTTGGGACAGTGGATCTCAAAATTGTGCATCAGAATCTCCTGGAGAGCTCATTAAAACACAGATTGCTATCCCCATGCTCAGAGTTTCTGACCCAGTAACTTGTGATGGGATCCAAATATTTGTCTTGCTAACAAGATGGCAGGTGACACTGAGGCTTCTGGTACAGGATCATACTGTGAGAACCACTGTTCTGGAGAAACTCTTAAACATGTAAATATGGCCTTATGTACAAGAGTGTACCTAGAAGCATGTTTTTGGTAACAACAAAAACTAACAACCCAAATATTCGTGGAAGAAAGAATGAAAAAGTAAACTGCAATATGTTCATAAAATATTGTAAAGCAATACAGTGACTAGTGAATAAACAGCAGGCAAGTGCATCAACCTGAAGGAATATTAGAAAACAACACTGAGTAAAAAATATGTTGCAAAAGAAAGAATATGGGACAATGCAATTTAATTAGCTTTCAAAAGCTTGCGAAACTATAATTGCTTAACTATAAGTGCACTTATATTAAAAAGCCAAGGTAATGATAAAACTCAACATAGTGGTTACTCTTGGGAGTGTGTATAGATAAATACAGTCAAAGGACAAATGGTGAAGGTTAACAGTACTTGGTAAGGCTTTATTTCTGAAACTAGAGAGTACACAAATGTTTGCCATGTTATACTTAGATTTTTCTTGATATGTATAATATTTCAAAATAATGTAAAAATAGCAATTATGGTTTTTTAAAATTAATTTATTTTTTATTTTACTTTATTTTACTTTACAATACTGTATTTGTTTTGCCATGCAAAAACATGAATCCGCCATGGGTGTACATGAGTTCCCAATTGTGAACCCCCCTCCCTCCTCCCTCCCCATACCATCTCTCTGGGTCATCCCAGTGCACCAGCCCCAAGCATCCTGTATCCTGCATCGAACCTAGACTGGCCATTCGTTTCTTACATGATATGATACATGTTTCAATGCTCTTCTCCCAAATCATCCCACCCTCTCCCTCTCCCACAGAGTCCAAAAGTCTGTTCTATACATCTGTGTCTCTTTTGCTGTCTCGCATACAGGGTTATTGTTATCATCTTTCTAAATTCCATATATGTGTGTTAGTATACTGTATTGGTGTTTTTCTTTCTGGCTTACTTCACTCTGTATAATCGGCTTCAGTTTCATCCACCTCATTAGAACTGATTCAAATGTATTCTCTTTAATGGCTGAGTAATACTCCATTGTGTATATGTACCACAGCTTTCTTATCCATTCATCTGCTGATGGACATCTAGGTTGCTTCCATGTCCTGG